>JAYRBT010000005.1:12173724-12224146 GCA_036023395.1 Myiotriccus ornatus
GAGCTTCTCATCCACCAACAACCCCAAGTCCTTCTCCCAGGGCTGCGCTCGATCCGTTGTCTGCCCTGCCTGTGTTTAGGCTTGGGATTGCCCTGTCCCAGACCTAGAACCTTGCACTTGACCTTGTTGAACTTGAGTTTTGCACAGAACCACCTCTCAAGCGTGCCAAGCTCCCCTTGGCTGGCATCCCTTCCCTCCAGTGTGTCAAAATCCGAAATTGGTGCTGACAGGTTTTAATGAATGGAGCTGCTCTGCTGCTTGTCATTAATCAGGTCATTAATCCTCAAGTGACTGACAGCAGGGTTAGCTGTGATCCTGTGCCAGTGAACAAAATACGGTGTTCCAAGGGTTGGAAGGCTGTTGGAGACTAATAACTGGAGTCAGAGTTTTCCCTTGATGAATTTTTTATGCCTATTTGTTTTGGAAATTTCTTTCATCCTCTACATTGTATAAAAGCTTTTTGAAATCCACAGATTAAATACCATCAGAGTGTTAGAGTTAAGAATGCTATTAGTTATTGTCAAGTAACAGTTCAAACCAAGAATCAACATCCTTTTCATGGTTATCATACAACGAACCCACTCTGTGTAGATTCCTCAGCTGTGCAGCTCTTCAGTTCTATATCCCTGTGTTCTATGTGAAAGGCTAAAAATACTGAATTAAAATGAAGCCTGTCCATTCAAATTAAATGTGTTATCCAACACAGACACGGGAAGTTGAATGTGAGCTTCTCTGTATCACCTGATCCACAGTCAGAATTACTCCATTTCCCTTTTATTTTTTTTTATTGTGTTTCCCAGTGAATCCAGATGCCTCCTGAAGAACCCAGGAACTTTTCTTTACTGCTTCTCTAATGGGAGTCGTTTACCAATGGTGCTGGGCAGGCACAGCTTTGCTTAGTTTATGGGACCATGATCCATGGTCGATTAAACAGGCTTTTTTGGTTCTAAAAGAGGTGTGTTTACGAAAAACCAGTCCCACCATCTGGTACCATTGGCTGTAGGTCTGCTGTAGATCACTCACAGTGAACAAATATTTTTCTCATTTGTCAGCCAGCCTTTGTCCACACACAACTGACTTTCCTAATAACATTAAGTGTTCCTTATTGTACCATTTTACTGCTACTTATGGATTATTTAATTCTTTTAATGGCTCTGCAGTAGTTCATTTGCTTTCTAAAATTATTCTTTAAAGTACTTGTGCAGATGGGGAAATACAGGGTTGATTCCTCCTGCAAGGAGCTGTTGATGGATTCAGAGATGCTGGCTGCTGGGCACTGTTGTAAATATTCACTATCTCAGCTCTGCAGGCTCAGACTCTTTGTGGGGTGTTTGGGAACATCCGATAGTGCAGAATGTAAAAGCAGAACCGGGGAGAGCTGCCTTCAGCTTCCAAATGAAAATGAGTGATTACAACCCCCTGTATTTTAATGGTGTTGTCTCTCCCAGGAACACTGGACAGTTGTGGCGTTTAAATGTATTTAAGAATTTGTAGTTTTTAAAAAACACAAGGATTTCTTGCATCTACCGGGCAGATTATTATGCAAATATTAGATGCTGATTAGAGATGTTGGTGAGTTTTCTTGTGATGCTGAATCACAAGGCTCTCTGTCAGAGGTGGAGTACACGACCATGTAGAAAGCACACTGGATATATGTGTGTTATTAGTGTACACAGCACACTTTCTTATGTTCTTGAATGGTCTGGTAAGGAATAAAAATGATAAAAAAAAACCCTTAAGAAATTCCAATTAGAATTAGCTCAAATAAATATTTTTCTTGAGATGAAAGCACACGTATTGAGATAGATAGATATGCATATATGCAGAGTCGATTGACTTCTTTCCTTGCCCTTGCAACAATCAACATTCTTCGGCTGCAGAATGCCTGGGTCCAAAGTTGCCTGGGGCTCTCTCAGCCTCAGAATAGCTGTGTGAGACCTTGAGGGGGCATTTTGACATCCTTCTGCAGCTTTTGGAGGGGTAAAGATACTTGAGTGTGAGGTCAGTTTGCAGGACTTGGCTTCACAGTGACTATTGTCTCTCCAGTTGGACTTTTCCCCAGCAGATGGAGGAAACTGATTGCAGTTTTCTCAGGCGACCTGTGCAGAGGAATGAGCAATCAGTGGCCCTGGGTAGGGCAGCAACCACCTCTGGAACCCTTTGGGTGTGAGGGGAGCTTGATGTGACTGGACTGTGCTGCAGAATTTTGTGTCTTGGCTAGGAGAGAGGCAAGGCAAGAGGCTGAGTCCCCTTTCTTTCTAATCCCCCAGGATTATCTACTCCTCTTCTTCATTCGACTGGCAGGGTGGCAGAATGTAAGTATTTTTCCCGCTTGTTCATTTCCATTTCTGACAGCATTCGTAGTAAGTGGTGAGCACACAAAATTACAGCTCTGAAGTGGGTGAGAAAGCTGCTTGCTGCAACTGAAGTGAGACAATTAGACACTTGACAACAGGCTTTGGTGCTCGCACAGAAGAACAGATTAAATGAGACATGTCAGGAATGATTCTGACACCACACCCAAAGCTTTGGGTGAATCTTGCCAGACCTCAGGCCAGATGTTTAACCGTCCCATCTTCTTATGACATTGGCACTTGTTAATAAAATGTCCCCACTTAAAGCAAACACAAGATTTTTCCACCTGTGGCTGTGCTAAATGCTGTGTCCTGTGCTGAAATATTTCAGAGTGTTTGGTCTGTTCTTTGGAGGGATTGTAGCTGCAATGCCTTCCTCCTTGTAGGGAATAATTGCTCCTTGCAGAACAATACGATTAAACCTCTATCTAATACCATCTACTACAATCTCTAACAAAAGCCTCAGCATATTTTCATATTAATAGCAAAAACCATTGAACATTGTTCCTTTGTATTAAAATGTTAGCAAAGGTAAGAAAAATTAACACCAATTCATGAACGAGGCCTCATCAAATTAATTGCTGAAATCTGGTTAATACTCACTGACATTTTTGATTGTGCCACAGCTGGCTCATATTTTACATAAGGATATAGTTCAGAAATGGTTATTGGAGTTGATTAATTATTAATAGTTGCTCTTACAAAAGCAGAGTGTAGTGTTATTTATTACAAATAACATATAGACAAGCAAATCAGTATCAACGATGTATGTCTGTAACGAGTGTTTTATATTGATTTACTTTTAGCTCTCAGGACCTTAAGAGTATTCATGTGCAAAGCATGCTCTTAACATTTTAATTAATTAGCTTATCTAAACCAGTAATATAGAGTGGGACCCCGTGGCATTGGTGCTGTCTGGTTTGTTATCATCCTTTTTGGCAAACAATGCACAGATCTCATGCTGTAATAACCCCCCTTGGATTAGCTAAGGAGCAAGAGGAAGGGAAAAGAGAAAGGATGTTGAATAAGTGCTATGTTTGCAACTTGTGCTCACTTTTTTGTCCCCTGTGACAGTATAGGTTTGATGTAATATTTAAATACAAGCAAAGCAAAGTCATTGATACAATTTCTTTCTTGTGCCGTGATCTATTTAGGCTGAATTCTGTTGACAGCTGAGTAACACTGTTACCTGCCAGTATGATTACAGCAGTGTCCGCCTTCATTTTCAAATCCAATTTGCATTTAATAAAATGAAAGATGAAAGCAACCTGGCTGAAAGTGCATCATCAGCACCGGCTTGCTGAATAATGGATTTGAAAGACTGGAAAGAAGTCACCAAACTAGTTACAATGTTGGAGTGAATCTAGGTCAGAGAAAACTTCAGCAAGACTTATTGCAAGCTGATGGCATAAATCATCCAGGAGAGGCCAGAGAAGACCAGCTACCAAGCTTGTTTATTGTACAAGAGACTGGCATTAATGAGCTGGAGGAGCAGGAGGCGTCCACCTGGGATCGAAGTAACGCCGCGTCCTTCAAAGTTGACGGTGACCGTCCGGAGAACGCTGTGGCCAACGTGTCCAGAAAGACCCCTTGCTCCAAAGCATGGGGGTGTTCCTTGCTGACTGCAGTGCCATCCCAACACATGGCACCGCTCCCCCTGTGCAGCTCCAGGGACACGGAGCTGGCGGAGGTCGAGGCGTGGCCGCGTGGGCTCAGCGTCCGCACTGGCGAGGTCAGCGTGCCCGGCTGGGCAGTGGGAGCGGGGGTTTCATGCTGCAGCTCTTGCTGCTTTTGCAGCTTGGCTTTCCTGCCTTCAGCTGCTCTTGCCCTGGCTCTGCCTGCATTTCCGTGGCGCTGCAGCGGGTGTGAGGGTGGCGGGGGGAAGCCTGGGGCAGTGTAACTGTATGGATCATAGAGAGCCAAAAAGCAACCCTCCGAGCAAAGTGCTGGGCATCTCTTACTGTGATTCTTCTTTCTGGGCACAGGCAGAGAAAATATTTCCGCTTCGCTTAGTGGGGGTTGAATTATTGCTGTTTGCTGCATTTGAGCAGAGAGGGTTGAAAGTTTGTGGTTGTGGGACTAGCCTTGATTAAGGCCTTTTTTCTCCTCTGGGGGATAAATGTTCAGTACTCAGCTGGACTGGGACGTTTTCCAGTGCAGTTCTGTTTTCAGCATGATTTCCGTTTTAAATTCCATTTCTAAACGAAACAATTTTGCAGTAACGATTCTGGACGTGAAAGAATGGCAGTGGTTGGATTGTGGGGGATTGGATATTGGGCACCTTCCCTGACAATGTACATATGTTATTTTCTTCCCTTTTTCTGCCTTATTTGTGCGGCCTTTTACCCTAGTCATCATTCTCCTGGCTGGATTTCCTGTTTTGTGTTCTTGTCCCAGAGCATTTATTTCTCTTCTCTCTCCACACCCAGTACTCGTAAGTGTCTTAATTCTGTTTTTTCTTGCCATGCTCCCGTGATGCTTTATTTCATAAAAGAGTGCACCTGGCAGGGAAGCCGTGTTTAGCCCATCAGTTCTCAAGAGTGTTCATCGAACAAAAAAAACTTGCTGATGTTTCTGAAGGCGTAAATGAGCTCAGCTACATCTAATGTTCAGAACTGGAACTTATTTTAGTGGTCGTTTTTTGCAGGAAATGGTAATTATACAACAGTAATTTCCTTCAAGTTTTAGTATCACGTGGATTGGAAGGCATGAGGGAAAGTCTTTGGTTTTAAAAAAAATCTGTGTGTCTTAAAAGGGCTGTGACTTTGTTTGGGTATTACTGCTGGCACCATCCCTTATAATGGTTGTCATTTTAACAAGCTCTTAAAAGTTAAGCTTTTTTTTTTTTGTTGTTTCTGAAGTAAGGAAGGAGGACTTGATTAGACCCAAACCAGTGAAGATGAGCAGAAAACCTGCATAAATCTTACTGGGGGAGCTGATGTAACTGGAACCAGGATGTCAAAACTTTCAAGGGCCTGACAGCTATCAGCAGGACCTTAAGTGAGGGGAAGCTTTTGTTCAGTAGAGCTGAAGTGCAGCTCCACTGATGTTAATGGGATACTTTTCATGTGCTTCAAATTTTTGGACTTTGAATCAGGTCTAACATTCTCATTGAAAGTGTGATATTGCAATCCTTCTGTTGTCATAAGAATGACACCTCCTTCAGAAGAGATTATTTTCTTTTGGAAAGGGAGGGATCCACGAGGGAAATAATTGATAGTCTTAAATCCTGTACTTTGGAAATTCAAGTTCTCTTTATAAACCTCACAGAACGGGAAAAAATGACTAGCAACTTCACAATACTTAAAGCAGACCTGATAATGGAGTAATTATTTTACAGAAGAGCACATTCTTTATTGCAAAGATGAGCAGTTAATTCCATCTATACACAGCTTTGCAATAAAGGTAATAATTTCCAGCAGAACATGTATGATTAACTGAGCATCTCAGTATAGAGTTGTCAATCCTGAATGTTCTGGTAGCAGGGAAAGAACAAGGACACCTTGTCTCTGATTATTGTTATTGGGGTGGGGGTGGACAGAAAGATCTTATGAATAGTGTCTCAACTCACCTTAGGTGTATCCTTTAAATCCACGGAGAAGAATGGGGGATAATGGGAATAAAGAAGCTAAAATGACTGCCTGCTTGCTGCTGAACAAACGTGTCCCTAGGAAAAAGCAAACTTGAAGTAGAAGAAAAAGAGGGGGGAAATGAATGATCTGTAGCAGAGGAGAAAAATGTGGAAGTAGAGAGAGAAAATTGAGCACAACTTAAAGTTTAGGAGAATAACATTATCTAAAAATTACAGTGCCTTGAAGACAATAGAGATATTATAATATCTTTATTTTCCCCGTTTTAATATTTTTTTTTAATTAATAAGAATCAGAAAAGTGAAGCTCCAAGTATTACGTGATAATTATGATGTTATTCTTTCCAATGTTACATGTGTGGATAATTAACTGTAAAGAAATTCTAGTTTTTGCTTTCACTGATAATTGCCTTAGTGGTTGATAATCTATTACTGGCAATGTAACTTTCACGTACTTTGGGTAAAAGACGTGCACCAAAAAAGTAAAAAAAGCATTAGAGATGTGCAGTGCAGTCCTCAGTTTGAATGCCACCTCGGGTTTTAATTTGCCCATTTGCTGGTCTGCTGTTGTCCCTGTGCTGCCCCCTTTGGTGGGAGAGGTGGAGTCTGGATGGATGGAGCTTCTCTCTCCATCCTCCTGAGGGTCTCTTGACTTTTGAGGTGTTAGTACTTTGCTACCTGTGCTTACACAGCTACTTACTTGTAATTGAGGTGTTAATGAACATGTAAGAGAAGAGTCTGTGTTCTCTATATATTGAGCAGTGCTGCTGAGAAGAAAGCAGGTGTTTCTTAAGTAATGCAATTTAATATTTTCTTATACAACCTGGGAAGATTTGCTATGGGAGCATAGTTTGTTGTAAAATGACTTTACAAATCGTATCTATCTCTATTCAAAAGAACCCCAGCTATGCAACAGCATCGTGCCAGAAAAGGTCAGCACAAACATTCAGTCACCCTCTGGTGTTTCTGAAGCCTGCACATGCTGTGAAGGTAGATTCTGAATAGGTTTGAGCTACTGAAACAATGTGTAGCCCTCTAGAACATTTATGTTGCCTATCTGGACTGGGCTGTATGTAAACACATTGTCACCCAGCTACCAAGCTGATGGAGCAGGTTAATGTATCTTTGTTCTTTCTTTGCAACCAGTAACAGTGAAAGCCGTCTCATTCTGGGAATCTGTTCTTCACTCTGAGATTTTCTGCCTCTTCAGGCTGCTGGTGTTTTCATTTCCCTTTTGAAACTTAGAGACCATAGGGAATGTTAGACATTTTCAGCCATCTCAGAGAGGGTTTTTCTACATCCTATTCTCTGATCAGCTAAAAATCTTAGTGAAAATCCCATTCTTTCTCCAGTGATAGTTTTACGAAGGGGTGAGACATAAGGAACCTGATATATCCCAGTTTGTGCAGAGTGAAGAAAGACACTTGTTTAGAAACAAATATTGCATGAAGAAACCTATTTTTCCAAAGAAATAGCCCTTATACAGGATATTTGCAAGAAACACGCGATGAGATCTATCACTGAATAGCTGAACCCAACATCCAGGTATTTCTGAAGTCACCCTTTATCTGTGAGACCCCCAGTGATGAGTTTCAGATGGAATTGAGGCACATAACTCCGTGGGGAACGCCAGCGAGCGTGTAACCCCAGCCCTCTCTCTCCATCTGCAGCCTAGGGGACAGACTTTCAAGTGACAGTAACACAAGAAATTAAAACTTTCCCTCGACATCAGAGACAATAATTCAGTCCTTGTTTCCAGATGAAAGCACAGACACTTGCTCGCCACTGCAACACAAGTAATTTCGAGACAACAAGTGTTGGGGAGCACTCCATGGGCTACGATGAGTTACAGGCTTATTGCCTTTTGCATCTTCTGTATCATATTTATTCTGCCAGGATTTAGATTACTCAGGAAATCTTGGAAAGTATCTTTTAAACTGTCTGAGACTGAGGAGATGATCTTGTACGTATCTGAGGCAAATCTCCTGCCGCACGGAGATTTATTTTTTAGCATCGTTGTAAGAATTTTGGCTTATTTACGGGTAGATGACCTAATGATTCAAAGACACCTTTTGGAATACAGAATGAGGGATGTGAAAACAGCCTGACACACCAGTCAGGACTTTGCAGCCTGGGCTACACATACCTAGCCAAAAAAGGACAATAACCTTGTTTGCGGGTTGTTTTTGCATCTGGCTGAACAGCAAAGATTTATTCTGGCAAAGCTCTCAGAATGGAGAAGGGCAAAGGGCAAAAGCAGTGAGTGATAGAAAAATAATTCAAACAAGAAAACCTACAGCTGGTTTGAGTTGGGTCAACCCAAATACCAGTTTTTGACACCCATGAACAAAGAGGAAAAAGGCAAGTTGGCTTGGAAAATGCACAGATAAAATTAATGTGCTCTCTAAGGGATGCAGTTTGCTGAAATTCTAGAACTCAAGATGTTTTTGTAGACCATAAAAATGTCAGCACAACAGGCTGCTCTGTGATCAGTTTTTATAGAAACGGTTATTTTAAATACAACTATTAAAAAGTTTGCAAGTAATGCAGAAGATTAGTGAGGACATGGATATGATTTCACTCGTGCAGGACTGACTAGTCCAGTGCTTTTTGATGCCTTTGTTATGCTTAATAGATACAGAAGAAGTAATTTCAGGGGTGACAAAGTCCATGAGACTAGTTAAAGATTTGTCTTCTTGTGCTTCTTTCCCTTTGTCTTAAAAATGGAAATAACCCCAATCTTCTTCTACTCGTTTGTCTTGTTTGTTCCAACTCCTCAATGACTCTGTCTGACCCCAGTAGCCCTGACCTTGGGCTGGTGTTTCCAAGCACCACAGTTAAAACTGTAACAATATTAATGTTATTAGTGGTAGGCATGGCATCTCACATGGGATTGTATTTGTAAATACTTTTTTTTTTTTTTTTTTTACTTTCAGAAGAAAAGGAGTATTTCTAAATTACTGGAATACAATTTTTTATTTCTTCTTAATAAGAGCAGTGTCCATGGTTACCTTGCTACTGCCAGTCATGCCAAGTGTTGTTATCAAGGTCTGACTGTTGCAGTCACACATAATAAAAGTGATGGTGTTTATGGAGGTTTTAGTAGTCAAAATTATATTCCAGCTGAAAGGTTCGCTAAAGATGAAATGGAATTTCACTTTGCATTAAACAGGAAAGGGTGTGAAGGAAAAAATCCCATTAGAGTAAGAGACAATGCCCTGTGTGCAGGTTTATAAATTTGACCCTCATTTTGGAAACGAGTCTCTCATCTTGCTGGGCGAGCAGCACATGCTGCACAATAACAGCCCAGCCTTAACATCAAGTTTTAAAAACTGCACATTCGGTGTACCAGACTTCCTTGGAAACGATCTAAACCTCGTGGGCTGCGAGTCAAAGGCAGGTTAATGTCAAAAAACTCTGGTGACCCAATTTTGGCGTTGCCCTGCTGTAACTCCTGGCTCTTTGCAGGTGTCTGACACTGAGACCACTTGCACGGCACTTAGACCTTGGCAACAGCTACTTGTGACTGCGGTTGGGCAAGTGGCTTGTCTTGAGAACTAACTAAGGCAGACTCACGTTCTCCCAGGAGGTTGTCTGGGTGTCTTTGGTACTCGAATCTTAGGTACTTGTCCATCCCTGTGATATCCAAGTGCCCTGCAGGTCTAAGTGCACCTATGGCCAAAGTGCTTCAGTTAGATGGGATGCTGCACGGGGTGAAGCTGAGGGCTAATTCTCTGAGGAGACAGCAGATGTTCTATGCTTGCAGTCAAGGTATGTAACTCTTGAGTGTCCTGATACCCCACGGGATCAGTAGGGCTTAGGGGGGGGATTCCTGAAAGCTGGTGTGCTCAGAGCCACCTCAACAGGCCAGGGGAAATGTCCTTTCTGTCACACAGGCACTTTGGGCACTAAGTTTGTACAGCAAAACCTCCATCCATGGAGGAGGAATGAAGCATGGTCCCTGCTTTTGGGCTGCTGACCTGGAAAAGCAGCTCTCCAGAAAATCTCATCCCTGTTGTAGGGAGGGTATGATGTGTTAATAAAGGGCAAATGAATTATAACATGCTTGTCAAGTCATTTTTACTCTAAAATCTTGAGGATATTTATTCTAAAATACTCTAGGTTATTTTTCCTGGACAGAGGATTCTCAATTTTGCTCTCCTTTAGCTGCAGCCTATTTAAATATTATTTGCAACAGGGGATGATGCCCCAATTAAATGGATGACTGTTGTAATCATGGAACATCTTTGAAATTAAACGGGGAGGGTTCCAGTTCCAGGGGCAGGCAGTACCATGGGTGCAAGGATATGTATAATCCTGATTTAGAAATGCATAAAAATAGGAAGCAGTAATAGTTACATTAATGTCATGATTACAGATAACTTCTCTCTGACCCAGGGAACAGAAAGGTAGCTTGTACCAAACTACTTCAGGAGAAGAGAGTGTGACTGCACTGTGCCATGGAGGGGCAGTGCAGAGACATTCAAGCTGCTGCAGAACTGAAACAAAATAATTGCACTAGCACGTTGCAAATAAGGTCTGCCAAGAGGACTGGCATCATTATCTAACCTAGTGATTATGGAGCTTGGCCAAGGCTGATGTATTCCTCGTCCCAGTCTCTATGTCCTTGATTATTTCTGGCTTGTATTTGTTTTTTTTTAATCCAGATGCCATCTAATGTTAGATGTTTGAGCATCCCAGGGATTAAAAACCAGGTCCCAGGTCTCTTCTGTCGGATCCAGGCTCGTGCTTCTTTGTGGGCTCTGCGTTTTCCCACAGGAGGTGGAAGCCGTGCTTTCAGCCCTCCTCTGCAGGGAAAAGCCTGGAATTCAGGTCTGCCACTTCCTGAGCAAATACTCTACTCGGGTATTATGCAAAAGGCCATGTCTGTGAATAAAAACTTGGCATACATTAGGACTGCTCAAAGCGTACCAAATAAATCAGTCTCTTCAGGAGGGACAGCTAGTTTGTAAATCCCAAGCAGCCTTTGTTGACAGAGAAGTGCTTAGATTGTCAGCTCAGCTTGGATTTTTCAGAAATCTAGTGCAAAATCCCTTTGTGTCTTCAGTTTTCATTACCCCCTGGGCTGTGAGGCAGAGTATTCGTGTTCAGCATTCAGGATGAGGTGCACTCAGCTCTCTGCCTGTCCTGTGCACCTACAGCAGCTGCACCCAGAGCCCCTTTCCTGTGAAGGGATTTGTGCCCAGAGAGCAGGAGCACAGTGAGAGCAGGAGCAGCGCTGGCACTGTTTGGGGGCACAAGCCTGGCAGCGGGGCAGCACCCAGTGAACCAGGGTTTCATTCACCACAGGAGACTGGTGAACATGTCAACAGGGGAAATGTGATCAGATCCCCAGTCTGCTGACGTGTTCAAAAAATGCTGCTAAAAAAAAGGAGAAAAAAATGTTATAGATAAAACAAATTAGTTAATTTTGAAAGAGCTGTGTGAGCCCCAATTTGAATTCAGCTCTGAACCTGAGCACTCTCACCCTTGCTGGTTTCCCCGAAAAATGATGCTTATTGCTTGCAAACTGAGCACTCAGAGCAACTGTCCAGAGGCCGTGGTCCATACCTAAGCAGCCAGATAACTTAATAACAAGTGACAGCAAGTTCTCTTGTGCAGCTATGCTGCACTTGGCTAACTGCTCAGGATGTCCTGGAAAATGATGTCTAATGTCAACAACATTTGTGTCTTGGTTCTTGTTTCAGACATGGCAAATTAGAAAGCCTGATATGACTGTCCTGGGTACTGAGAAACTTCTTACTCCTCTGGCATATCTGTTCCCAGGCAGTATTAATTCTCCAGTTCAGCTACACAGTGGTGTGCACATGCTAAATCTATTTACGTGTTCATAGTATAAAGATTGCCAGGCCTTATTTGCATTTGTGGTTTATAAAACCTGAGCATGCTTTCCTGAGTGCGTGATGGTGCCATATATCGTCTCCTGATATGCTCTGAAAATCAGCCTCCTAATAACTTTTAGCCTGTTCCTAAGGCTGCTCACATTATTGTAACGTGGTGGAGTTACCTCTTACAGAGCCAGCAGCTCGCTGGGGGGATTTCATTCCCTTGTGAGATGGCAAAGCAACTCTTTTTCTCAGCTGCATTAGTTGTGTCACTGCAGATAACTCGGCCCAGATTTGCATAGGTGTTGGATGTCACAGCTGCGTGTCCCAGTGGCTCCAAAAGGCACCCGGGAGTGCTCAGAGCTCTCTGAAAAATGAGACTATTCGGATTTTAAATTTACCACTGCAAATTAGAGGAGTGGAAAGTATGAGGCAATGAAGAATGGGATTTATTTGCATTCTCCCGATTCCAGTATACTGGTGTGACTACTAAATATATTTTGAGATCTCCTGAGTCTCTGAGAGAATGTAGTATTTTTGTCTTAACAAGGAGAGGAAGAAAATGATGGATGAAATTGGATCTCACAAATCTTATTTAAACATGCTGTCATTGATTTGCATTTTATTTCTTGGTCCAACTGGAGTAGGAAAACCCTGCCTTTTCAGCTCTGCAAGTGCAACGATTACAAGAGAACCCCCTAAAGACTGATAAAACAAGTGTGACAACTCAAGATAAATAATTGCTTCTGGCTAATTGTTTCCAAACTGCAGATGCAGCCATACAGTCAAAAATCATCATGGCCAGTTCATGGAACAGCTGTTTCGTATAGAAATGCTGTGATTCATTTTGTATTCCTGTCCATTGTGTGCTCTTGGTGAATTTAGTGCAATTACGTGTAGAAAAAGGTTATTGTTTTTTTTTTTTTGAGGAAGGCACTGTGAGCTGCCATTTTTCAACGCTGTATTTCGGCGCTGCATTATTCCCCCCTCACAAAAAGCAGCCAGAAAGGTGTGTCAGAAAGACAGATTATCTTCGAAAACACGTGAAAGGTGTCAGTCTGGCTTCCACACAGTTCTGTGCGATTTGTAATTGTTCTCTGCCCCGTTTGGTAAAGAGGCATGTTGATAGGAAACAAACCCAGGTGAGAAATGACGGGATATTCTGGGGAAAATTGCTTGTGTGAGATTTTGCCGGGCTGCTCCTTCTATTGCAACAAATAAACAAGCTACCGTACCAGTAGAGGGGATTCTGCCCGAATTTGGCTCTCCATCCGTGGGAATGCATGTGGAACTGAAGTGGCAGCGATCCGGTCTGTTAATTTTCCTGGGTGTTTGCTCTGTTATCTCACTTTCCTCCCTATAAAATGGGATATTAATCCTTCCTTCGTTCAGAGAATTAGTTAGGTTTTGTACAGTCCTTTGGCACTATCAATGAAGGATTTTCTCTGCAATTTAACTCACCTCTCCCTCTTTCCACAGGCACTCCTGACTACCCCAGGAACCTTTCTTTGCAGGCTCGGATTCGCTGTTTTTCATTAGGAGCTGATGAATGTAAAGCTGAGATTCTCCCTGAGAATCTGGAAGCGAAGCTGAAATCACTTCAGTGAAAAGTGAGCCAGTGTGGTGAGTTTTATATCCCTAAATTAGCACTGAAGAGAAGGGGAAAACTTAAGAAGCAATTTCACAGTAAAGCCTCAGTGTGCTGGTGAGTAGGAAAATAAAGTATTCTTCATCCATGAATCATGTTCACTCCCGGGGAGGAGAGATAGATACTTATTGCTCTTGCCATTTACCCTCTAGCCAGCTGTCTGAAGAAGAGTCATGCACCTATAGCCACATGTTGAAAATATCTTCTCTGCTCTCTCGAGTTGTTATAATGGTTGGAACAGAGAGGAATTGTGAAGGACTTCATTATTCTCCCCATTTAATTTTGCAGGATGCCCTTTGGTGCTTCTGCTCTGCGGTACAGCAGAGTCATTCTGATTGATGTGTACATCTGGTGGACACCAAAGTAAGGCTACCATTACTAAGAAATACTGACTTTCGTGTCGTGAATTACAAGAAGGGAAAAAAGATACCAGTAAGACCACTTTGGAAATGTGAAGTAGCAACGCTTATTAATTTAGAAGATGTAGCACAGAAGGAGAACACCAAAAAGCAAATAAAGCCCCCCTAAAGTATGGGACTCTAGTGCTGGCAAGCACCAGTTCAGTCTTATCTCCTATGGATACAGCTGGACGCAGCAGCAGGAGTGTCATTTTCTCCCTGCATGATACGACTCACTTCCACAGGAGACAATATGCAATCCTAAGAGCTAAGCACTAGGTGTTTCATATTTGCTGAATCTCTTGCTTTGAGTCATTGATTTCTTCACGTCGAATCTCATCTCTGGCCCAGTTAGTGAGCCATTAAGTGAGGAGTCTACTGTGTTGATGAAATAATAATTCTGTTTACCGAGCGCCTTCTCACCGAGGCACTGTAGGTGCAGCACAGTCTCTGCTTAATTCACACTCTTTTAATAATTAAAGCTTCTCTACCTAATGCCTTTGTGAAAAACTGAATCCTTGTGTGGTCTTCAGCCAGGAGCAATTGCAGAGAGGCTGCCTGGGGAGCAGTTCCTAGAAGGCTGCCCATTTGTTTGGGACCAGAGCATCCCTTCTTCTAGAACGAGGAAGACTTTCTTTTTTCTTGAGGAAGGTGCTCAGGCCACGTGCACAGGCATGTCAGCTGAGAAGCAGAATGCACTTGTACTCCATTCTGCCATACTTTTGTCACATTAGGGGCCACCACAAGGCATGTGACGCTTTAAAGTCGTTTTTCCCCTCCTAGAAACTTAAGATATGATGAAATTATAAATATTCCTTAAATTATAAATTGTCTGATGATAGCAGAGAAGGAGAAAAGAAGCTTAGGAAAAGTAAGGGCCAGCATGACTTGCTGCATCCAGCCCAATCCAGAATGGCAGGAGTTTACCCACCCAGCTGAGGATTCCCCAAAATCTCGTCCATACGTTTTCAGAAGTCACCTTCTACAAAACTCCTCTATTTTTTTTTAAATTTATTTAATTCTCATGTCTAATTAGGGAAAGAAGGAGGAAGGAAGTGAGGTGTGCTGGCTAAGCACAACACTAAGTTCCCCAACACTTTCACTCTGCTGGCTTTACTGGGAGCAGCTCCTCAGTGTTCCACCCAGGATTCCACAGGAGTTCTTGTGAAACCAGTCCAGAATTTTACTTTCCTGGGCCACCAAAGCACAGTTTTGAACGTTTGGCAAATCCAACCCAGCAAAGGCAAAGGAATTTGGCAGTGGTGCCCTGGCATGGCCACCAAGGAATGTGCCATGGCCCTGGGAATGGATACTGCTCCCTGAGGCCAGTGTTGATAAGGGTGTAAGGGACAAATTAAGAGCTCACATGGGAAGGGTCCCCAGACCCCCAGGAAAGGCTGAGAGCAAATGTCATTGGCCAAACTGCACCCAAGTGGCACTGGTGTGAAGGCATGGAAGTAACTAACAGTTCGTCTCCTCAAACAATGCCTCTGGAAATATTTTCCCGAGATTTTTACTTTGCTTCTGTCACAAAGAGCGAGGCTGGAAAATAGTTTGAGTGCTCTTTAAGATAAATCCTTTTGTGCCTTTCCTACAGATGTAGGTAATTGCAGAGAGATTTGGGATCTGTCTAAGTCAGATCCTGCCCATTAAAAAATATATCTCAGTGTTGGATTTGACATGCAGTGTTGACATCCTTCTTTCTGTAGTAAGTCAGATGATGTGTTTAGCAGACAGCTACTTTGAGAACTTTCCTTCTGAGGAGCCGAAGGAAAATGCTGAAAATGTCCTGTAGCTTTTGACATTTTATGTGCTTGTGGGCTAATCTTGGTAAAATCCTGATGCTGGGGCATCACACTTCCTGATAGCAGAGGCAAATGCAGCTCCAGGGACTGCACCTCATTGCAGTTAGGAAGCTGGACCTCCCTTTCAAGAAAAATATTGCCTTGCTTACATTAAAGGGAGAACAAACCCACCAGCTTCTGAGCTTTGATACCAATTCTCCAGGCTTGTGCGACTGCAGGATCTTTCTAAACCTGTGATTTCTTTCCGTTAGGAAAATCACCTGCCCAAATCTTCCAGGAAATTATCAAACAAATACTGCTTCGTCCTCACAGTTTAAATTACATCTTCAGTTATTCCTGCACAGTGCTCTTTACTGTCTTCCTTTCACTTTGTTACACTAGAAACTACCCTGTGTATCTGGACTGGTTGAATCGCTAAATGCCCATATTATGTGATAATGACTGACTCCTCACACAGCCCCTGAAGCCATTATGGAGAGTTGTTGAATGAGACCTGAGCTGCCTGTGTGCTCATTCAGAACGAGATGAAAGCCAGGCAAGCGCCTTTCAGAGGGAGTCAGTCTAGATGTCTCATTGTGTCACCTCCTCCCTGAATAGAGCAGGATCTCAACAGTTTTCTGGAAACCTTCTGGCTGGTTCCTGTGAATGTATTTCTTTCAAAATGATTCTTTTCCGTAAGGTGAAAAATATCTAGTTTGTTCCCATCGGTATTGGTTTGGATAACATCAGTAGATATACCATATTTTTACTTGGATTTTTGAGAAGAGTGTTTGACATGCTCAGTTATAAAATTTTTGAGGGCACGTGTGACGAAGTGGCAATGTGCTTTGGCAGAGTTCCAGCTGTGAGTATTTTCAGTGTGTCTGACATCGGCGTCTCTGGTAGAAGTTACCATTACTGCGCCTCTTCTGAAGTTACAGTTAGACAAAGAGGCTTCCTCTCACAAAATTAGCCATAATTAAAACTGATTATGCCTTAATGTGGAGGGATTTATCTTGTTAAATGGCTTGGTCACGTTTGCCCTCTAGTGGCAGCGAGTTTGCAGCCGATGGGCCCCCAGGAGCCCGCCAAGAGGGGCCTCTGCAGAAGCACCACTAATGGGGTTTATTTAATCCTGTTGTTTGATTTATGCTTTGGTCTATTTATCAGCCTCTCCTGTGAGCATATAACTGTACAGGGGAGGCTTCCTCTCACCTAGAAGTCAGGGTGAAGCGTGAGTAAACCTGCTTTCCTGCTGCTCCATTCCCTTGAGAGCAAGGCCAGGGAAGAGATCACCAAGTCTCTTATCTAGAAGATAAGCACAGCAGCAGCTGGTGGGAGCAGAGGGGGCTGCAGTTGGGTTTCCTGGGGGTTTGCTGGAGGAATCTGTTCAGCTTGCTGAGACACACTTGATTATGTAGTGCTTTCATGACAACCCTGCTTACTGCCTAACAAGGGAAAAATCAGCCCTACAAATAGCATAATGAATTCAGGCAAAGAGAAGAACTTGGAATAGGAAAGGTCTTTTTCATATGAAGGAAACCTTTTGGGGAGGGAAAGGGGTAATGAAAGCCAGTAGCTGTGAAATTGCTGTGTGATCACCAAGCAGGAAAACCTCTCAGTCTGTCATTCAGAAAAATTATTGCAGCTTTCAGACTTGAGTCATTAGAATAGTGAGGCAGACTGTGCCACGTCTTTTATTTCTCATGCAATGTTTTAAAGGATCCATCAGCATTTCTGTGGCAGAAGAAACTTGGTTTTCCTTTTTTCCAGAGTGCATGTTGATGTGGAGGAAAATATTTCAATATTTTCGGTGTTGTTTGCGCAGCTGTTGAGGAGGTGGATGAAATTCAAGAATGATGTAATGTAGAAGTTCCCAGGTATCTTCCTGAGGGGGCTGACTCTGGGTGATCCCACTTTCATCTGTATTCCGAGCACCCATGGCTTGGGGCTGTTAGTTTTTAAAAAGTGCAATTTATTAGCATCTCGGTTGCCTTAGGATGATGTGTGCTTGTGGAACAGGGAGGCGCAGTGGATGAAGGACTTCCCAAGCTAAAATACGAGTTTTGGCAGCTTGGCTAAACAAATACATTTCCAGCTAGCAGTTGTGAAAATCTCACCCTGTCTGCAGCACAGAGGTTATGCAAATGTAGGCTGTTGTGGCACTGCTTGTCTCTTCTGCTCCATATGGAGCTGCAGTTAAAAGGGGACTTGATGACTGGAACAGCGGTGAAGGGGTGGACACAATCACAGAAAATACTTATTTTGCTATGATGGGGCCATTCAGGCATAAAGTCCTGATCATCTGAGCTCGAAACAAATCAGTTGCATATGTAAATCATTAAAAAAACACCTTTAAAATGAGATTTTTAAGGGAGGAACAAGTTCAGGAGGAACAAAACCTTACACATTTCAACCACTGTTCAGTGCCACGCTGAAAATGTGCGGCTGGTGAGTGTAGGTGACATTCAAATGTTTGTACCATAAAGCATTTGCCCTTAGAGCTGGTAGTAGAAGCTTTGAGAAAAATGAGAAATCCTTCTTAATTATATTTATATTGACATGATCTAAAGCACTACTATAGTCTGAGCTATGACTCTGCTTGGTCAGGCCAGGCTTCTCTCTCTGGGTGTTTGTTGAGGTAAAGCTGCAGATTTGGTAGAGCACAAAGCACAGAGCTTTGCCTGTGCCTATAACCTAAACTGTGACCTTTATTTCAGCTGGTCTGTGCCTCCTCACTAAGGGAGAGCTGGAGTGGAATACCAAATGATGTACAGGAAGCCAGTGCTTTGAGCTTCAGCTCCTTTCAGAAAATAAGTGAAGCAACTTGGTCGCAGCACCCCGGCGAAGCTCCTGCCGAGTGGAGAAGGGGAGGGAGGCAGAGAGCAGCCCGGAGGTGCTGCAGGAAGAGTGCTCGTCCCAGGGAGGTTTGGGGCTGTCACACTGTGCTTGGCTCCGTGCAGGGGCGGTGTCGGCATCCCAGCGTTTCTCGTGAGCGGAGCAATCCATTTTGTCGATCCACCAGCTGGCCAAAAGGTGGGGGCAGTGCCAGGTTCCCTGTCTGCCTGGTGCTAACCAGCTGGCCCTGGGCATGCTTAGGAGCCTGCAGAGCCAAGCTGAAGGCAGGAGGCAGCGCTGGGGAGTTGACTGGTTGCTGGACTTGGAGTTGGCAACCGTACCCGGCCCAGGAAGCAGCGTAATCCGTGTGGCTGCAGCTGGGGAGCTGAGGACTTGGCAAAGGGGGCAACCTGCCTGCCAAATTTATTTTGGTCTGTCAGGCAAGGTCACCAATTAATTCCTCTGGAGCATTTCAGTTTGGTTGCATCAGGATTTTCCAACGTGAAGCTGGAGTGTTGTAGAGACTGATGCCCAGCCTCACGGAGGAAAGGACAGAAAAAGACTTGGGTACAGTGCAGGTGCTTATTCTCAAGACTAAAATCCTTAATACTCCCTTCTACACCTCTAAATAGCAAAGTCTATCATCTGTAAGGCTCTCCAGCATCCTAAAAGGCAGCCTTGCCTCTGCTGAGAAATGGTGGAAAATCTGCAGGGCTCAGCCCCTTCTCACATGTAAGACATGGAAAATGGCATACAAGTTGCTCTTCCCTCTACACCCCTTGATCTGTGTCAGTGAACCCCACAAAAGCACAGGGTCTGTGGTTGCGTTCATTCAGTTCCCTGCCTGTTTTCTGACAATGATTTAGTGGGTTGAGCAATCACCTGAGATGTAAGACTCCATCCCCAGCCCACTACACTACCAGCTGTGTTTCAGAATGGGCAAAACCTAGAAGGTGATTTCAGGTGTGTGGAAACCTGTTCCCAGGGGATCCAGGGCTCTGCAAAATGGGATAGGTGTGATGACCTCTGCAGCATTTCCTTTTGAGTAGTCTAGGTAGCTGTTGGGCTGGAGGGGGAAGATACCTTATGTCACACCTTAAGTGCTTAATTCTCCTTAATAGATGGAATTCGGTGAATCACTCCAGGGGGAACGTTGTGCTCTGGCTTCAGACACGTGGAAGTCAGGTCTTGTCATACAGCAAGTGGTCGTACCAGAGGCAATGGGGGCACTCTGACTAATGGTGTAGATCAGAAGGAAGTGGTGTTGATTCACAAAGGTGAAACAACATTCAGAGATCCTGATGTATCTGCACTGAGCCTGCAGTAATGTAGACAGGTTAATGTCATGGTGAGACGAGCATTTGTCTGCCAATTCTAGCCCCAGCCTGAGCCTGTGTTAATCTCTTATGCCCATAGTGACTCTAATCTGTGCATCATCCCTGAACTCATGAACAGATCTAGAAATATTAATAGTTTTGTTTGGACAACAGAAGCAGGAATCTAAGCAGAATTCTAGCACGTTAGCTCGTTCAGCCCAAATTCTTGGCTCTGTTTCTTCTGCTGTAATCATCTTTTTTTTTCAGCTGGTAAAAACCAAAGCATCAAAGCAGCTCTAGCTGGAGTAAATTCTCAACCACGTAAGAGACAGGTATGACCACTTTTACACAAGGCATTTAAGTACTGTTTCATATAATGTCAATAAGGGATGTTGAGTTACTTCTACTTGTGAAGGTTAAAAAGATATATGGAAGAAAAAATGTAAAATTATAATGGAAATAGGTTTGAGGGGAGCTAGTCACAACATTTCATGGTTTGTCACCATTTGCTCTGTTTTGAAATTAATATCATTACCAAGAAGAAGATTTTAAGAGTCATGTGAATGCCCTGAAGCTTCAGTATGAAAAGAAACTGTGGTCCATTTTCCAAGTGAGACAAAACAAAGATGTGGCAAAAGCCTGAGGATTATTATTTCAGCACCCTAGTTTAACACTGTATTTGTTACAGTGACCTTGCAGTTTATGCAGGACTTGGGGTTTGATGGTGCAAATCTCCAAACAGTATTTTTCTCCAAAGATTTAGCTAAAATGCATCACAGATGGTGGAGAATGCGACTCTTCAGTAAGAGAACCCAAGTATATGTGAACTATCAGATGCACAGTTAGCTGCTACTGTAAAGATTTTGACTTGGCCTATGGTATGGAGATGGCAGTTGGAGTAATCCAAAATAATCCGTAAAGGTCTTGGATGTTCACGCTTCTTCTGGGGCGTGAACCCCAACCTTGGCTGTCATCAACAACATCACCTGTACAACAGCTACAGTGTCACACGTGTCCCTGACTCTTAGCCTGTCTGTCATCCCAGATGACTGAAAGATATTGCAGAAGGGAAGCCCAGAGAGGAGAGAAAGCAAGTGTGTAAAGATCCAAAATCTTCAGTGGGCTGATATTTTAACATGGGGTGCAATGGGAATTTTGGAGATGCCTGAATGGCTTCTAGAGGGGAGGGGGGGGGGTGCAGAGCTGCAGGAGTGCCTGCTGTCCCAGGAGCAGGGTGAAGGAGAGCTGAGGTGCCCACATTTGTCCTGCTGAGAGAGGCTGAACAGACCACTGGACACAGAAATAGGGAAGGGAAACTGGGACTGCAGGAAGAAACGGGCTACAGATAATGGAGGGAAGCTCTGTGATCAGATCCATCTGTATAGATAATTCCTGCTTCCCAAAACCCACCTGAAAGCATATTTAATAATATTAGGACTTAGAAGTGTTCACGGGGAATTACAGCTAAATGAACTGCAAGGGGAAAAAGAGGGATAACCAGATTTTTTTTTTTTTGTAAATTAAACGTTTTCAGGTACCCAAATGACAGCCTTCTCACGCTGATTGAGGATGAACTGTAAGTACTATTTTTGAACAGCTTTGAATTTTCTTAGTGAACTGTTCCTCCAGTCCTGCTTGCAGTGTAATTACTGCCTATCCAGCAACAACAGAAATAAGAATGTCTTAGGCAATGTCCTTTTCCTCGGGGGACAATGTGAAATGGTGCTCAGAAAGGTACAAAACTGTAATATACTTACAGGAAAAAGAACCACATAGTAATCAAGTGTGGAGGTTAGAGAGAAAAAAACCCCACCACAAACCTCGATTAGAATTTATATAGAACTACCTGGAATTTATCAGACCTATAAATAAACCTAGAGGAAAAAGGCTGAAACTATTTGTAAGTAAACAAAAAAGCCAGTAGATGGCACGAGAGACCTTGAGATTTGACATAAAGCTCAGATGGCCACTAATAGCTACTCTCTTCTGCAACCTTCTGTGCTGTCTCTGGTTTTAGCCCTAACTACTATATTTGCTGGATTCCTGAGGTTTCTTATTCATCAGCTGCACTTAGATCCACGCAGTACATTTATTTTTAGGGACAACTAAAGTTCATTTAATAACTCATTCAGACATGCTGAGTAAAAGCCCAGCTCTGTTGAGTTTAACCATTGGCTTCAGTGGGGTTAGAACTGTAGATGTTATTTTTTTTTTAATGCTCGTGCTGTGGAGCAGGCATTTCATTTCCAGGAGGGGTTTGATATTAGTGGTTTTGTCCTTTCCTATCACACTGCAGCTCGTTTCTCTGGAGCAGAATGACCAAGCTTTCCTGGGAGTCACTGTGCCATTTAAAATTAGTGAATCAAGAGCCAGCTCTGATGGACAAAAGGTTTGTTGTCTTTGTCTAGGATACAAAAGACTGTGTCTCCAATAGCCTTTTGCTTATCCCTCTGTAATAGCAGCATCCCATTCTAGGCTTTTATGAATAATCCACTAAGGTTTAACCAAAGCTGACCGTGAACAAATTAAGTATATTGTTTTGATTTTTTCCAAATGTATGGTTATTTTACAGTTGGATGAATCTGGAAATGAAAACCTTCAACTTAGCAATAAAATATACTCATGTGGTTAGGAGCTCTAGTGGAAAAATTTACTTTTCAACTCTAAGATCACTGAAGAACTTGCAAAAGACATATGGGACTATAAATTCATAAGCATTTCTGACTCCATCAAGTAGGTAAGTAGTCATATCTTTCTGATGCAGAAAATGAGATGCAGAAGTCCCCAGCCTCATGCAAAACCACATTACAGAGCTGCAAGGGCAGGATTAGGACTCCAGCCTGGCTTATGCTTAGGCCTGCATTTTTTTCCTGACACTCATTTTTTTAAACAGTACTAGAGTACCATAATGGCAAGATTATATGACTTGGTTACTGCAATAAAGTCCAGAATTCATTAATTCATATCACTGAGAAGCACTGGGAATGAAAATTAGAATGCATAAAAGCTCAGCCTGTGTAGCACACATTTTAATACTGGGTTGGGTACTTAGCTTTGGTTTGCTTTATAAGACAGGCATGATTTCCAAAGGGGGTTTAAATATGGACTGCAGATATCCTCCCAGATGGGTTGGAATTGTCTGTGTGGTGCATTAGAAATTCCAGAAGGGCTTTTTCACACTTGTGCTGCTAACGTTCTTAATTCCTTCGGCAAAATGAGCCGGTTCTAAGTCTTTTGCTTTGCTGTGCACGCCGCCAACCTCAGGCTTTCCTAACGCTCATTACATCGTGATTTTACAGCTGCAGTGTCAGTGAAGCCTTTCAGTCAGTCAAAGGCATTCAGCTGTCTCAGCAAGAGGGCACCAAGGAACGGGAGCTGGGCACAAAGGAGAGCTGCCCTCGGAAATGGAGATAATGAGAGCGGTGTCTGCGCGGGCAGCGACAGGACAGGCGTGTGCCTGGGCTCTGCCAGGGACTGCTGTCCCCTCTGGCTCAGCCTGCAGCCCAGCCCAGCCCAGCCTGCATTTCTGGAGGGCTCATGGTGAGTGAATTCCCTGCCCGTGGGCTGACACTGGGGGGCATTTTCACCTTTCTTTCCTTCTGTGGGGGACAGGGCACGAGCTGGGAGTTTCGTGAGGTCTTTTGGGCTCAAGTGCAGCATCTTGCTGCTGGTGGCTTTGCTGCCCAAGGACACCACAGTCAGTGGAAAGTGCTAAGAGAGAAGCTCCTGCCGAGGGGAAGCCATATGTGTGTTTTGGCACTGGCAGGATACCTTTGGCCAGGCATGATGATGTAGCAGTAGCTGTTCTGGTGGCTCCCTTCAGCTGGGGTGCTGGAGGTACCTTCTGTTGGTGCAAGATCCAAAGTGGGCCTTCAGTGGGGACAGGCCTGACCTGGCACACTTATTGTTTTTTTAATGTTGTACAGTATCTACTATTATTATATTTCATCATTGTAGAATAAACTAATTTAGGACTGCTGATCAGTCTCTGCCTTCAAAGTTTTTTTTTCCAATGCCTTTAAAAGTCTGCAAATTGTTTCTGGGAGAAGGTGTTTGCCTTCATAAGCTGCTTGTATTTTTTGTGTTGTACATCCCAGCTTGATCACTGTTAATTAGTGTCATGCTTCTGTGTGGATGTCTGTGTTTTACTGCAAGTAGAATTACTTCTCTGTGCTGTTACTAAATTCCTGTTCTAGTAGTTGAGCATGCAACTTCATTTTTCTTCTCTCCTGCATCTCTTCACCACCTTTGTCTTATCTGAAGTGGTTGACTGGCAAAAGTTTCTCTTTCGTAAACAAGCGGATTAGGGAGAAAGGTGTTGGATTAAAGATGACAGTCTGATCCTATGAATGTCAATGTCAAATCTCCCATAAGCCACAGTGAAAACAATATCAGGAGGAAAAGGGCTCTCCAGTATAGTGTGATTTTAAAGGAAGGTGGAATGCAATGTTCTTTGTCTCCCTTCTTGTTTGGGGCTACCTGTTTTGCAGCGTGGCACTTCTGATGAGTTAGTAAGCACAGCTTTTGTACGGGGAATTTGTGAGTGCTTTATTACAAATAAACACCCAGGGCAAGAATTCGTGTTACTTGTCTTTGTTTGAAGAGATGTGTATGAAAAAAAGCGCTGTTGAACAGGGCACTGTCTGTTGGCATGTAGACCCAGTCACTACACATGAAGGTTCTCAGATACAACAACATGGAGACCAAAATAAGGCTGGGGGCAGGAAAAGAGACAGGTAAACACCTTTTGTGCTTTGTAATATCCTCAGGAGAGATGCTTAGGGACAGAGGCAAATGTGCTTGCCCCAAGATATGCACCAGGCATGTGGTTTGAACAAACTCACAGTGGGTTACTTCTGGAAGTAATGAAGTGAGCACTGCACATGGAGAACAACCAGAGAGAGTAAAAGGAGCGCTGTGCATTACTCACGTTTCTGCTCCTGAGGGAAAAGCACTGTGAGATGTTATTCTGTAATTGTTCAACTATTTAGTCTTCAATCATCCTTCTGATAGATCAGTTTCTAGTTAGAAGGAAGAGTATTGTCTTTAATGACAGTTTCCTGACAGCGTTTGGGTTCAGCAGTCCCTTGCCCACGCTGAGGCTTCTCTTGGAAGAGCATGTTGGCTGCTACTGCCTGTTATGGAAAACATGCCATGGTTCACTGCACGGCTGATTTGTGACACAAGGTGAAGAGAGATTGTGCCATTGCTTGGAGTTTGAAAGTGTCACCTATTCCTGGTCCCCTGGGGTGGGAGGGAATTACCTTTTCTGCACAGTGAAAGCTGGCAGATTGACTCTTCACTGGTTAAACACAGTCTAACCGTTCTACTTGTATTTTATTTTAGCTTTATGGTTCTATCATCTTACCTATCTTTCTATATATTACTTTTTGGTGTATTTGGAATGCTACTTGATGTATTATTGTTCCCTGAAGTTTTTGAAGCCATCATTTTCATAAATATACAATAGGAGATGGTAAAGCAAAAAAAAAAAGTTCCTATTCACACTTTTAGCTCATGAAGCAACAGAACATCCATTGAAATTTAAATGAAAATGGAGCCTGTGTCACACACTATAGCTCTCTGGAAAGCTACAGTGGGAGTCTAGCAGTCCAATTCATTCCTTTGTAGAATGTACTAAGGCTAATGGTCTTGCTGGGAGTAAAATGTATTTTTTTGCAGAACTGTTCCAAGAGCAGACTTTGCTCTTTACCAGAAAACATAAAAGAAAACAAATGCTTACTGTGTCTTTAGTATGCTAAATATGAAATTCTTTGCACCATGGAATGTTAGTAGTAGCCGTAATCATGTTTTCCTTTCATCACCTAGTGAATATAATTTTAAGAGAGGACTGCTGTAATTATATCGCAGATAAAAGGGAGCAGAATTTCTGTATAATATTATCGTTGGCCTGATTGTTTTGTTGATAGGGAGAAATAAAGAGAGACCACATGAATACTTATTTAATGAACAACGTATTTATTAAGCAGTGCAGACTGTACCTAATGCATTTGACTTTGCAGTAGGGTTATTTTCTTCAAGCACCTTTCTTAATATTTTACTACAGCTATTATGTTCCCTTCTTATCTGTCCAGCAATTCAATTATTTGTGTGGTATGTCTATAGCACAACGCTGAAGTGTTTAGCTTAACTACAGTCGCCAGTGCAGGTACAGTCAATGTCAGCATCCACAGACTCCACCACGTCCTCAGATGCAGATTTCTTATCGCTGCTCCTCTGCCATTCCAGCAGGCTTACAGCAGTTTCTGTCAGAAGAGTGAAGCCATTGTTAACTAACATCAGGCAAATTAACACATTTCAGTGAAATACTGTTTTGATGGCTGTCAGCTCCCTCATCAAGCAAAGAATGAAATCCTGCCCTCGCGACTGACATCCACCTGACTCACTGACTTGGAGCAGGATTTTCATCCATGATATAATGACTGTAATACTTCCCTAAAACCAAAGTGAATTACATGTCATGAAGCACAAAGACAACAGGCAGCAGGCTGTAAAAGTGCTGGAGGTGGCCGCTGTCAGTGTAAGACCACCACGTACCAATCCACATCAGCAATCTCTTTTTATGTTAGTGCTGCACATCACTGTGCATTTCAGCTCCCTGTTCGTCAAAGTTCGTTCTGAAGGATAAGCCCTTTGGAGAATTTTCAGAAGTTCATAAACTTCTAATTAAAGTTTCCCATATTTTTTTTGTGAGATCTGGCACTGCAACAGCAGCTTGAATGAGCCATATCCCTTAATGCTCAAATAATCTAAATGGAATAATGATATTCATCCTCCCAATAAATATTCTTAGCTAGCTGGAGGTTTATCATTGCATCTGGAAGAATATTAGGACATCCATTTAGATTAAGTTTGTATAATGAGAATGGGTAAAGCTTTCATAATTTTACTTCTATTTGTTTTATCCCTTAGCTGGACAGTACATTTATAAAATGCCATCTCTCGTCACAGGGAAATCTGGAGACTGCTGTATGGGTTCAGGGTGTATCAGTCACTTATCTTCTGCAAGGCTAACACTCTCCTTGGCTAAATTACTGTCCAGTGTGAAGTGCAGGTTTTACATAATAAACTGTATAATAAATATTTCCCACAAAGGTGCTGGAGATGCTTTAAAATTTTATATATATATATATATATATATATATATATAATGTTTTCATGCTGTGAAATGAGAAATGCTATAAAATTTCCAAACTCTGTTTTTTATATACGTTACGTCTCTTGCTCTTGGGTGTACTGTGGGGCTGATCACATTCATATCCGTGTAGGAAATAGTTTCCTTGGCAAACTGGATCATGGCTGAGTAACTGTTATCCCCATGGGTTGGCCTTGTGACATGTTTGAAATGTAAACCAATATGTGGACTTAAACTTGGAGAGATGCCTGCCTCAGTCAAGGGCCTAAGGCTACGGTCTTGCTGATTTGAGGACAACAGGGGAAATTCTGCATTCTTGGACTTCATTTTATTCTTGCTCCACTGGTGACAGTGATGGGATCCTTCTCTTTAGAAAGAGCAGATTGTCATGTCTGAGTTCCCCCTATAAAGAGCTGAGAAAAGATCTTGGTCCAGTGTATGCAAATACATTGAGAAAGATGAGGATTTTGTTTCTACTGCTTCTCCAAGTCACTGAACAAAGGAAGAAATAGAACAGTTTTTAAGGGCTGTCCTTTTATTCCTATTGATCTTCAAACCTAAGGAAAACAATTGTTTTGCTAAAGAACAACAAATGGCATCTTTTTCTTCCTCCTCTTCCTTAGGATAACTAACTAACTAACTAAAGCCCTTGATTAGGATGCTGCTAGTAGACTTCCCAGTCTCCACTTCAGTAAATGAACCAGTTGCTCTAAAAGCAGCACTGGCTGCAGCAACTAATGTGTCTTTTTTTTTTCTGATTTTCCTCCTTTCCCAAACAGTTTTGTGAGAGAATGAGACAGCTTTATTATAGCCTAATATTCTGAGGCAGTGAGTGGCCTGGGGTTATGACACTGCAGAGATACAGACTTGGATACACAAAAGAAATCTGTGAAACATGGATATAACAAGATTTTGGAAGGGTTTTTTTGTTGCGGGTGGGTTTTTCTATTCATGAAAGAATGTATCTATTCTCGTCTCAGGGAACCATCAGAAAACTATTAACACTCTGTGCTACTTGTTGAATAGGCTGTTGCAGATAGTTGACTTACAGAGAGATACTCTGCTTTTATGGGCTGATCCAGCACATTGCAGATATTAATAACACGAACAAAGGGCAAAGTTCTACCCAGCTGTTGTTTAAATTCAAACATAAAATACTCTGTTCCTCTCCAGTAGTGCTCAGCACAGGGGTCCACTGGCTTCAGTGAAACTACACTGGATTATCCCAGCTAACAATGGATTTGGCTTACAATGGTTAACACAGCGAACAGACCATTTCAGTAGATACTCCCTAATGGTAGGTTTCCCTCTAAGGCATATATATTTAATTATCAATCAGTAATATTGATTGAGGAAGGAATACACCAGAAATATCTGTGTGTCCCAGGTTGTATTCTTGTCTCATGCTTATATAATTTCAGTGTGAACCTGTGTTAGTGCATCACTGCCATGACAAATTGGTGTAAGTCAGAGGAAAAACAGGCCCAGTTTTTTGTTTGCCTTTTTTTTTTTTTTTTTTTTGAGTGTATGTGTGTATAAAGTACCTTCAAAAACAACCCACTTTTTGGAACAATCTAGAGAACCTTCCAGCAATGTGTTTTTGCTGATGTATTGCACCGTGGCATAGCATGGCAGTCCAATCACAGCAGTCATGTCACACTACTTGAGCGACTTTCAATCGCCTTGCTTGCCCTGGTCTGCACAAAATTGCAGGCTGTAATGTGCATAAAAGGGCTCAGTGTTTCTTATCTCAAGTTTACCGAGATCCTGGAGACACGACAAATTTTATTTGGTGATTTTATTGATCACTGCTGCCCCTTTTAGCACCTCAGATGTTTTTTCTCAGATGATGCTACCTGCCATTGTCTAAACCAGCTTTTAGCTGGCCAGCACTGTCAGCAGTTAGAGCAAATACTGATGGGATTAAAAGCAGCGGCTCAGAGAGGAGCCGGAGCAATACAGAGCTGTGCTGGGTTTTGTTCTTTGCAGTGCCCTGACAGCTCCTGCAGTACGTGACACACAGAGGGAGAAAAACACAGTACCTTTTGGGAAGCAGTGGAAGCCAACCTTTACTGACGTTTTTTCGACTGGAGTACAGCCTTTCATACATTTCAGTACTGGGTCAACAGAGTAGCAGGTGGATTCCTCGCCATCAATAGTAGGATTTCGATTCAGCTTCACGTAACTGCGCTGCAGCTTGCACCCTAAAAGGAAAGGGAAAGGTGGTTAAAATTGTAGAAATAAATCCCAATCGATCCCTGCAATAATAAAGGTCCATATTTTCTCTTCAGCTTTTATTAAAACACAGGTATCTGACAAACCATTTTCGCAGCAGCGAGGTTATCGAGATAGGACAATAATAAGTTGAGGAAAGAGTCTGAAAGGGGAGCTATTTTTAAAATCTAATTGCACAATATAACCCAAATGGAATCATGTGTACTCTGTTTTTTAGAACTACATAATACACAGAAAATAACCTCTCCTGTCTGAAAGCTATTAAGAATAGATACTGCAAGCACAATGGCTACTTCATTGCATTAGGAAAAATGTCAACCGTAGTGAATGGATTAGAAAAAAGGCAGCATTTATATAATAACATCAAGGATAATTTTTGTATTGGATGATTTTTATAATGCTGCAATTATCTCACTAGAAAGGTATAATGTAACTTAACAGGATCCCAGCTATGGCTCCGTTTCCTGACACACAGATAAGTACAATTCCACTGCCACTGAAGTCAAGGAGAAAACAACCATTAACTTCAATAAAGTTATCTCAGGTCCAAGGTAAATGGAGATCTACCAAACAAAAAACTGTACTGATGTTATGGGAGATGGTCATTATTTGTGAGATGAAGCTCTTTGCTGCAGAATTATTTCTAAACATCTTCCTGAGACTGCACCCTCGGATGGTGCAGAACAAAAATGAAATTTTTTTGCACTTTGGAAGTTTACACTAATCTGACACTGCATTTGTGGTCTGCAACTTGTTTGGTTAAATTAATTCTGCAGACAACAGCTGAAACTGTCTTGATACAGTGGTGAAAATGACACTTTTCGTTCAGTAGGAGCTGGATTAGGCCTGATTTTGCCTCTCAGTAAAAAAGCTACTCAGTGTAAGAAATTAGAATCAATTATTTAACAGTGAACTGTGCATGAGATGAAGACTTTTGCTGGAGTATATGTTCTCTATATTCACGAGCAATGTTTTCAACAGTCAGTGGTTAATAAGGTTAAAATGGATATATATTGCTGTTGTAATTTCTAAGTTAAAAATATCTGCTGCTTTAAAAAAAAAAAAAAATTATTTTCTAGCTGTCAGCAGAGGAAAAGTGAAATTGTATTCTCCCCAAGCATAAAGTGTTGCCAGATCTACTCACCACCAGAGCAGGTTTCTTCTAGCAATACCCAGGAGTGAACAAATGCAGAGCAGCTGTGTGCCAGCCTATGGTTTGGCATGAGGAGTTCATTGTGCTTTTCTCTGTCATTATTACTGCAAACTCCACAGGTCCTTCCTCTCATCCACGAGGCAACAGTGACCTGTAAAACAGCACATCTTTGTGGGGAGTACCAAAGTGCTGGTCTGCTACAGTGGCAAGGTGCTAGACAGGGAGAAAGCAGTAACTGTGAAAGTGAGCCCAGTACCTGAAGATTCACACCGTCAAAAGTCACCCTCTTCAGTCCAAGCGTTGGAACTTCCACGATAACTGTTGTCCCGCTTTTATAAATTTTAACATTGCCTGTAAAAAGATGGGGAATCATAAGGTGATCTTAATTTGGAATGAATGGAGAAATTGTGTAGCACAAAATACACCACAATGCATTTTCCTTCACAGGGATAATTTTGCTGCTGCAGTTATATCTATTTACATATGTATATTTATGTGGAGAGGGAAAGAAAAAATGAGAAGAAATAATTTCTTTATTCTCAAAAATATTGTAATGCTGTTACCTGTAGCTGGAACTGACTTTTTTATCCAGTATTTTGTATGTGCTAAGTCTTGAAATGATAATGGCATTGGTGCTCCAGCTAAATGTCTGAGTCAAGGCATCTATCTGTGACTGTGACAAGAACTTTTTGCCTGAACAATCTCCAACCTGGATATATGATAACTATAAGAAAGGGCTTTAATCACCTGTCAGTTATTCTGGAGGAAAGTAAGAGTGTATATACAATAGGAAATATGAATGTAAGTCAATACAAATCTTAAGAAAGTAGCCTCTAGTTTTATTTTGTATTCATCTCACTCGTGTTTCCTTTACATTAAGATTTTTCTGTGGAATCAATAAAAATTTCCTGATATTTACTTCCCAGGTCAGTCCTGGAAAGCTGAGTATCACAGCTTACCTTTTTCATACTCAGACACTCCACTGTGTGATAAAACTCGTTCTTCATTGCATGCCACGAGGAGAGATGAATTTGAGGCAGGACAGATTGTGATGTTCCTTCAGGAGAAGTGAAAATCAAAGGGAAGAAACTCGTGGTTAATTGAAAATGTGAAAAGTACAGATATTTGTGACCAAAGCTAGCAGAGAACCAATTTGAATATCTGAACTTTGAATGAAGGAAGGGGCAGTTTTCTTTCCAAAGTGCAGAATTCATTGCGACTTTGGGCTTTGAGATTCAACCTTTAAGGAAAAGACAGCACGGGGACTTAACAAGCATGGTATCAGATATCTGTGGCTGTGAAATTCAAGATGAGAAACTACACCAAAAAATCGCAGATGAGGATTCCTTGTGGAAATTCTGCCTTTCCCCAAATATCTCATTTGGGGGAAATTCACCATTTTCACCTGGGAACTCGACAACTCCCTGAAACTCTGTAGCTGGTTTCTGAGCCCGCAGTATAAACCACACTTACGCCAACGTTGTGTTTATGTGAACCTCTCTTGAGAAGGACTGAGGATCAACCTTTCTAGTAGTAATGATGAATTTCGGGTGTTCAGTGCAGTCCTGAGCCACTACCAGGTTGCAGCTTTTGTTGAAAGAGTACGAGTGGCTCACGCGATCAAATGTTTTGAAATCTCGCTCTCTGACTTCGCACGTGGCTGCGAAACAAAACCAGAAAAGAAATGGCAGATGTGACTGTGGTTATTTGCTGCAAAGTACTGAAAGACACCTCTGTGAGACTGAACTACGCAGCAAACAGGAAAGAAACCTCCTCATCTCCTTGGCAGAAGCCAGAGTCTGTAAGGACAGGAGAGTACAACGGAGTAACTGCGCAGTATAGACTATACTAGTGTTGGATTTCATTACATACCAAACACAAAACTCAAGCTGACAGGGACTAAAATGTACAAAATTGTGCAACAAGCTGGAGTAAAAACTCACATTTCCCCCAGGAATGCTAGGCACCAACCAGCTAAGACTCACGTGGCTTCTTTTTGAATCCAATACACAGGGCAGAATATACACGGACTGTCTTTTACCCATCATCTGATGCCTCAGTGCAGAGCTGGCACCTTCTCAGGCAGGGTAAAAGACAACCTCTAGTCCTTGCAGACAGGAGTGATTCCCAAACTCTGACTGTTTATAGCAGTTTAAAGTCTATTCATTCACCTCCTTGCAAACATGCTTCTCTTCTAGCAGGGCTAGAAATGGAGACCTCTAAGACCTCTACAGTGAAAGGCAGGGCCCAGTCACAGCAGAGGATGGATCTACACACATTGCTTATTCACGAGACAAACATATAAGTAACATTTACATTGATCTTCTCGTGCTATTTGTGAAGCTATTTCAGGAAATAAATTCCAGGCAGTGATATCCCGAGCCTCGTAAGCTGGAGACGGGCCTAAGGGCAGAGTGAATGGCAGTCGGAGTGCCTGACAGTAAAGTGTTACCTGAAAAAGCAGAAATGAAAAATACATTAAGATAGATTGAACCATATGCTCTTATCTGGAGAAAAAAAAAAATAAAAAAATCTTGAGGATGCTTTTACACAATTGCAGTTGTGTTGGTCTCTCCAGGATGTGCCCAAACCTTCAGCTTTCGTGAGGAGTCGTTGTTGTCTCTCTTCTAGTCATACTGGGCTTTTCGAAAAATTATTAAGGACATTGGAAAGCGACTGACACGGATGAAGTTTAAGTGTTAATTAAGTGACTTCTTAAAAACTTCTTAAAAAATAAGGTAACAAGTTAAGTGAGCCGATGGATGTGTCTGGGAAAACTGGCCTGAGTAGCACTGGGGTAAGATCCCTCGCTGTAACTGAAAATTAAATTTACCAAGAGAACCAAATTCATGCCTAGTGCACCTATTTCTTCATTATCAAGTTTTAAAGATCCTGCACTAGTGAAGCATCATGGAAGGTTAAAGACACACTAATTTCTCTGTGTATGAATAGCTAGCTGTTATTAATTTGCCAGAGATCCATAGGGGGAATTTTTCAAAGCGGTGCGTAGGGATTTGGTGGACAAGGACCAGTTATTCAGTGGGGATTCTGCAGACCCTGCCTGTGCAAGCTGCTCTGAGAGTGTGACCAACTGCTGCAGTTTGGTTAGGGCAGAGCTGTATTTGTGGCTGTTGTGGCTTGCTCAGACCAGCCACATCAAGCAGGGTTACTGCAGATGTGGGACCTGAGTGCCAGCACAGGCAGATGCTGTTCATGGCTGCAGCAGAGTGCAGAGTGTTCTCAAGGCCCCCACTATCTGCTCCGAGACCCCCACTCAAGAGCTAGTCACACTGGGTAAAATGAATAAAGAAGTGAGTGCAGAGTGGTCATAACTGAAACAATTTGGGTCTCACTGCTCAGCATCTAAAGAAGGTATTTGACTACAGAGTCTGATTTCCAGCTTACTACTACACTGGGCCAAAGCAGCACAAAATCAAGAGAATTGCTGTATTTCAACACCCATCTGATGTAGTCAGGTACATAGCAGCTTCTCTAAAGGGGAATGTTTTGCTTTTGTTTCTTTCCTTTAGGTATCAAAATGTTGTAAGCTGAAACTCATGCAAGGTAAGGAAGAGGAAAATAAAAATTTAACGTACCCCAGGAGCTTTAATTACTGTATCAATTGTTCGTGGAGAGGTTGCAGCTGCCCTTACTATAAATTCATGAGATGGATTTCTCTGATGTGCTTCTGAGAAGCCCAACATAAGTGCTGCACCAGGAACGTATTGCATGAATCTAGAGACAAACAAGATGTGACAAACTCAGGTACAGGAGCAAAAGCACGCATGGGAGGGTGAGGACTACTGGCAGACCTGAAAAACCTGGAAAACATGGAAGGACTGAAAAAGCCAAGGAAGGAATACTTTGAGTCAAACTAAATGGTTGATTTTATCCACAAGAAACACATTGGGTTTATCTTGCCCATTTAAACTGGCTATTTTCTGAGACTGAACAGAAGAACATTTCCAAACAAAAACGCATTTTGAACTGAAATGTCAAACAATTTAATACAGAAAGTCAAATCAACCCTGCTAAGTTTTTGAATATTCGGGGGCTATCTTTTAATATGAAATATGGAGAAAGCAGAACACCTTTTGTGCCACTGAACTCACGGTTTCCATCTCTGCCCACCCAAATACGTTCGCGTTGAGAAATTTCATCCGATTCCTTCAGCGTTTTTCAAAAGCCAATTAGGGTCAAAAAAAAAAACCAAAAAAAAAAAAAGAAAAGAGGGAAAATAACAACTTAGGGAAGAATGAATTACATACGCTGTGCTTGTCTTTTTTATCCAGGAGGGAAGCTTTGCCCACTGCACCTTCAGCTGTGCTGCTGGTTTCCTCGCCAGCCGTCCTGTGGTAGCCGCGGCTGCTATCCTGTAGTCCTGGCACTCCTTGCCCCATCTCAGTCTGGCCTTTAAAAACAAGGGAACAGTCGCCCAAAATTTGGGAAAAGAAGGACACAACTATCCTTGGCCATTTGAAAATGCAAGGTTTTCTTTCACAAACAATTTTGCACCGGTCCTTGCGTTTCCAGTGTTTCTTTCAGCTCTGAACGGGCTCACGGAGAAATTTTGACCACCTCTGGCAAAATCTGGGGCATAGTAGGAAAAAGGTTTGCTGGTCTGTGCAGAGCAAACCTGTTTCCTGTTTCTCAAAGCAGCCACTGAAACATCCTGAGATATCCTTAGACTTTGTAAGTTCATAATCAATATGTGTTTTTTTCTAAAAGATGGCTGCGCTCTAATTTCTATTAGCCTTCCCCAAGACTTTCCGATATGAACCCACCCCATTTTTTTCAGTACTGGATGTCATGCTGAATTTTTCAATGGCAGCTGCCAGAAGCAGAGGTTTGTAAATTGTTATGCAAAGATCTCGTGCTTTTAAAAGGTGCATGGGAAGCACGGCACAGGGAGATGAGGAAAAAAGGAAAAACCTGTTTTATGATGCTCTCTCAGGCATCAACCCATTAACCAGCTTTGCTTGTTCCGTCTTTTCATATAAATTCTAAGAAATACAACATTGCAAACGCATTTGGGTTATGAGTCTTCTGAAATGAATTATGTATAGAAAAACAGGTAGATTCCCAGACAAGAAATCTTGTGGTAGAACAAATAATAAATAGATAGTAAAGAAGCAGTCAATTTTTTCAAATATTTTTTTGTGCTTCTACTGGTCGTACTTTGATGCATTTTGAAAATAATTTTTTTTTTTTTTTACTAGATTTTGAAGTGTCTGAGTCTATTACTATTATTATTAATTTTTTAGTTGAAAAGAATAGCAAAAGACAGGAACATTTTCCGAAACTTCGGTGACTTTGTGGAACATTTCAAAACAAGTATGCCTTTCCTGCTTAATTCTCCTGATCAGCAGGTTCTCTGCGCTTACTGTGGGCTTTGTAGGCGTCTCTCTGGGCAAGGCTGCCTGTGTGCTTACCTGTGCTTTCAGAGGCAGGATCACAGCATCAGCACACGCTTTCCAGTTGGTTTCAGCCAGCTGAACCACAACTAGTTGCACATCAACTTTGGCAGCATCAGAACGAACATATGCTGTAGCTTGATAACCTTGATTTCTGTTGTCACTCCTTACTGCCTGTGCCACAATCGTAATGCCAGGTGGAATTACGTCTCCCAGGAAGTTGCGCTGAAAAACAACCCCCAACCATCTGTGCTTAAGTATTTCTGTGTGTTCACTGGAGGGCCTGCAGGCCAGTTTGTGTGTGCTGATAGCAGGAAGCCTCCCTTGTCCTTCATCGGTTTAGTTTGCAGTACATATTTCTATATCCCCAACAGGCAAGGATAAATTTTGTGGGAAATTTGATTATTCAGTTGCCACCACAAATTTTCAAAGGCGTGATTGTTTTGGTGAGGGATCCAAGACTCTTCCAAATTATCTTTATGCACATAATAAGATTTTGTTCATTATTCTGATATTTCAAATAGCTGTCTACAATACATCCCAAAGATCTTGAGATACACATTCACAACTTATTTGTGCTATACTAGAGTTTCTTCAAGCCACTCAGATATTTTAAAATCCTTCTTAGTAGGAGAATTCCCCTAAATATTGCCCGCATTTGCAGAGCTATTTGTTCTATTATTATGTAGATACCTTTATGTTGTACAATTTTAGAATACTAAGTGCATAATAAAGATGATCTGTGCTTAATGGGTCTTCACATTTACCAACCAGTAATGCCCACGAAAAGTCTGATTTTATTTATACAATGCATGAACTCATGACCTCTGGTCTACATCTAGAGATAATTAGGCAGAGTTATTTATTTCCTCCTCATTTTTACCTTAATGCAGCTGATTTTGCATTCTCTTCTAGGGAAAAGAAAATTCTTTCCCCTTTCACTTACAACTCCCTTCCCTTCAGCTTTTGTAATTTCCAAATCCGCGCCTCCTCATACCGCGATCACCTTCAGAAGTGAAGAAACGCAAACCAAAGAAACCAGAAAACGCAAGGGAATTTGGAAAAAAAAGTGGGTTTTTTTTTTGGGAGGAGAATATCTCAGTGGACTTTGATTTTCAATTTACAGCCTTGAGTTTTAGTGTCCCTCCTGAGCCCAGCCCCTGAGCTGCCACCACGTCTGCTGCTCAGCAGCCGCGCGCGCGGTCGTACCTCCCGCGCCAGGCTGGAGCCGTGGCTGTGCTGGTGGCTGCTCACTCTTCTGCTCCTCCTCGAGCTGTGGGCAGAATTTTCTCCATGGTGGTGGCTGCTGCTGCTGCTGCTGCTCAGGTGACTGCTCCTGCTGCTGCTGCTGCTGCTGTTTCTGTGGCTGCTTCCCGACTCAGAGGAAGATGATGATGAGCTGCTTGATCCCTTATGATCCGGATGCTATGAAATAAAAATAGCTTAAAAATCTATGATATGGCCTCTAGTTTTACAGTGTAAAAGTATCAAAACCAGAGATATCAGACTCCCTGTATAGGTAGCAGACTTAGACATAGCTAGAGTGTTATTTTTGTTATCATACACAGACATGAAATATTGGGTAGGAATGTGTCGTGGATCCACCTGGGCCTCTCTGCTGAAAGAAGGCTGCATAGACAGTGATTGCAAATGGCAGTATCACATTTTTCAGCTCTAATACTAGGGGAAATGAAAAGTGACGATTAGTTAGTGGTCAAATGTATCCATATCCAGGAAAAAAAAAAGATATTACAATTTAATGACAAACGCTGTAAATCATCTTCTTCTTTCACAAGTAGGATACACAGTAACTGTACAGGTAACACCTACAAAAGCCACTACATTATCACCCTTCTAATATATGCTAAAAATACCTTTATGTCATAATGCATACTGAATCTGGTTTCTGAAAAAATCCACATAGCTAAGGATTTTGCCCATGATTGCCTAAAAACTGTGGACCTAACTATTCCCACAGGAATATCCTGCTGTTTTATAGTTCCCCATGGTCTTTGTTAATCTAGCTTTGGCTGCATTATACATCATCTACTGCAAGGGTGCCCTAACCCAAATTTGAGGACTGCAAGTCCTCCAACAATGAAAGGATGCAGCATAATAGCATTTTCGTAATAAATCTGCTTATTTTGGCCATCGTCAATATTGTTGTTGGACAGTATGGATTGGTCAAGTGAAATGGCCCAAACAAAGCCCTTCAGTAATATGTTTGATCATATCAACTGTAGCTGCCATGGAATACACAGTGAATTAGGGACCTACCCAATGGATGTGAGCAGATTTGAAGCGGAGACGGTACACTTTTGGAAGGTGTAATTCCTGCAAAATTCCAGAAGAAGTTATGACCTACAGCTCAGCCAAGATCACCTCCTAGCAGAAATCAAAGTATTAGAAATTTTACCCGTTCTGTAGAAACGTCATAACTACTGAGACTGTTAATTTGGGACTTGACATGTTCCCTCTCAGCTCGTTTGTCGTGTGTGCTGTGGCGATGGGAAGCACCAGAGCTTTCGCTGCTGGTGCTGCTGCTGGTGCCGCTGCTGGTGCTGCTGGTGCCACTGCTGCTGCTGCTACTCTGTGTTTTAGGCTTCTGCTCACGGACACTTCCCTCTCCTTCAGCAGCGCTGACATGTGCAAATGATGCAGTCTTGGACTGCTTCTTAGCCTTAGGGTTTATACCAGATGCTTTGCTGCTGCTGCTGCTACCTGTGCTGCCTCTGTTGCTGCTGCTGCTGCTACTCCTGCTTCTGCTGCTCCTACTGCTACTGCTGCTGCTGTCATTGCTGCTGCTGCTGTCTTTGCTGCTGCTGCTGTCCTTGCTGCTGCTCCTACTGCTACTGCTGCTGCTGTCCTTGCTGCTGCTCCTACTGCTACTGCTGCTGCTGTCCTTGCTGCTGCTGCTGTCCTTGCTGCTCCTCCTACTGCTACTGTCCTTGCTGCTGCTACTACTACTACTGCTCTTGCTACTGCTACTACTGCTCTTGCTATTACTACTGCTGCTTTTGCTACTACTACTACTGCTTTTGCTACTGCTACTCCTGCTCTTGCTATTACTACTGCTGCTTTTACTGCTGCTACTACTATCACTACTACTGCCACTGCTGCTGCTGCTACTGCTTTTACTGCTACTACTATCACTACTACTGTCACTGCTGCTGCTACTGCTTTTACTGCTGCTGCTACTGCTGCTGGTGCTACCACTGCTGTCCCCAAATGGGTAGAATTTCTTCTCTTTGGCTTTGGACTGTCTTGTTTTCAGACTGGTCTGGGCGCCTCGCTGTGATGCTCTCTCATCAGAGTCGCTGCTGGAGGGGCTGCTGGTTGTACTCTCGGCACTCCCACTGGTGCTGCTGGCACTGGACGATGAGCTTCTGTGTTTTCCTGTCCCCTAGTCAGTGGGAACATTGGAAAAACAAAATTATTTTTCTGTGTTCTTGCGAAACACTGAGAGTCAAATCATGATGCAGAGAATCTGCGAATCTCTGCTTAGAAGACAAGGTGTATTCCTGGTAGCATCTCTGCAACACATCACAATAACTGAAAGGCAAATTCGTAATTACACAAAAGCACACGAAAGCAGAACAATACCCCAGACACTTCTGTGATAACCACCATGTGCAGGAGTTGTTGACCACACAATTACATGTAACTGGTGATGACTGTCCTGCTGTCTTGTGGCTGTGTAGGTGGGTGTCAGACTGTTTTGGTGCAGTTGTAGTAGCCAGAATGAGCAGACCACCTTTTGGGCACACAACAGCTATTTCATGTCTTATGAGAGATTTTCAGAAAAGCCTACAAAACCAACCTGCTCTTACTAATGTCCTTCACCTGCAAACAAAAGAGCCGCAGAAAGACTTGTGTACCCCAAAAACCTGTCTTTATTTTTCAATTTTTTAATATTTTCTAAACACTGGAAGTTACTTAGAAAAAGAAATATAAATAACTAAACTTTGTATAGTGTCTCCCACAAATTTTAGAAGTGGACTTTTACAACAGTACCTGGTCATCAGTGTCACCAAGGATTTTCTTCAGTCTTTTAATTGCTTCTTTTCTGGAAGATGCTTGTGCCTCTGGATCTTCAAATGTTACTAGACGTACCATTTTTGTGGGAGCTTGGTCTCCTGCTTGAATTGTGACTTGTATTTTTTCAATAGGTGCCTCTGTGTAAACTGAAATTGCATGACAATTAGTCTTACTGTTAGTATTAGCAATCAAAAGAGAGAATAACCCAATTTTGCCATAATTTAATTAGCCATTTTTTTTCCTCAAATATAGATGCTTTTAATGATTATTACTGGCATGGAGCAATTTTGTTAAAAATTTTCCCTAACAAACAGCTAAAGCACATACTGGCAACAAAATTTTAAAATATTATTATGATACTGGATTCTTTTCAAGTCAATAAACAGAGTGATCAACGGATTTAAGTCAAGTGAATTGGGTTGCTTAATGAGATAACACTATGGATTAGGGAATTAGGCATCAGAGAGGAGTTGAGGCTCAACTCTTGAATTATAAAGAACGGTCCAATGGTTAGGCCATTAGTTTGATACTTAGGAGACCTAGATTCAGTGGCCTGCTGTGCTTTTATTTCTTATGATCATGGATTAAGACATTAAGGACTAGATCCTGGCAGGGTTAATCCATAATTCCCTTTAAGAGTCTGGTTTTTTTTAGAATGTAGCTACAGGACACTGCATCAAATCTGCTGCCCGTGTCCAATTGCTTCGTGCTTGCATCCCAAATCCAGTGATTCAGGATGCATCAGACACACTCTGCAGGCACAGATCAGCCCTGCTTGACGCTGGCCGTGCTGAGTGGCATTGCTGGGGGAGCTGGGAAATCGCTGCTCAGGCGGTCGGGAAAAACGGATTCCTGCTGCGAGCACAGCCCGTTGCCAATACCGGCAGACCTGGTACTCCAAATGGTGGTTTTAGTGGTACTTAAGATGCAAAACCCATGTATGTGTGTACATACACAGCCACTCGCCCACTGTTTGCTGTTCTGTGCACAGGGTGCTCACCTGGCCTGAGGCTCATTCTCAGGGCGTGCTCTCCGACGAGGTAATAGAGAGGCACGTTTTTGATAAATGCTGCATGTACACTTTTCCTCTCAAGGCACACTTGAACCCCAAAGGTACTTGCATTGGAACACATGGACTGAACAAACGGCTCTTTTCGGGAAGAGGAGCGTCCGAAAGAGAAGGGATCTCCCGATGAAGCACCCTCGGCAGACTGTCTGTCCTGTTAAATAGCACACATGACAAGTTAAACTGGACAACAGTAAGAGGAGTACTTGCAGGTTATGCATCCTGTTTTGGTAATAGTTACATGTACTGTGCACGAGGAAATAACCAGTTCATTCAAGATAGCAAGGCTGTGGCATAGGACAACTTGGTTTTAAACTGGAAAAAATTATCATCTCAACTGGTTGATTAGACTATCTACTGTAAAAAGAGCTTCAGGCGATAGGAATGGAAAGTTATATTATGAATTAATTATAAATATTTAATTTGGTTTTCCTGGTGTATTAGATAGTGTTAACAGGTTCTTGATAAAACTGAGTGAGCTCTAGACAGACTGAAGTTTTCTCCTTTGATTTTTGATCAAGTGAGACAAGAGAGTTTTCAACTATGTCCACAAAAATTGTGTCAGTTGAGGTCTGACATGATAGTTTATCAATAAGATGGTCAAAACATACCATATGTTAGATATTTCCACTAAAAACTATGCAATTTACATGTGCTAAGCAATGCTTGCTGAAGAACAAATTAAAATTCATTAAAATTGGAATCAAATCCATGAAATGAAAACTGTGACTTCCTGAAGCAGTGAAACAAATACATAAAGACACATAATCATAAGCTTTCATTTCTTGTGTAATTCAGGTTGGCAATTAATTTTTTTACTCAGTTTATATGTCTCACAAGATTCCAAACTTGCATGAACCCCGCCAAAAAAAAAATGGAATTCCTAATGATCCTGGGAAATGCTCCACTTAGTGCCAGTTTTCAGTTTCTGTTCATTTATGAATAACTTCAGAGCACTGAGTTTTCAGGAAGGGCAGCACAGAGGCACAAAGCACAAGAAAGTAGCTTGTTCCAGGATATTGGGAACTACTCTCACTGATGGCATGTTTGCCTATTGACTTCTCCGTGGGAAAGGGCTGTACTTGTCCTCTGTTCATCTCTTATTTTATCTGAAAACCCTTCAGGGTTGCATGACAGCAGTGAAACCAGAACAGGACAGTGTATTCCTTGTCTCTGTCAGTCTTCCACGGAATGAATTGTCACAGCGATGCCTTCACGGCACTGCCCATCTCAGGGAGCCTGTTCTGGCTTTTATGGAAACGTGGCTCGGGAAGTCATCAGACTTGACACACAAACTTCCATCCCTCCTCGAATCAGGATGCTTGTAAAGCACTACATTTGTCTCTGCAAGTTGAGCAGTGGGAGCATCTTGAGGAACATTTGTGACTGCCCCAGGAGTGTGATGCTTGCACAATGGTTGCAAAGTATTTTAAAGATTGTGGGCCTATCCTGTAGGTGGCAGTGCAAAATTAATTACCAAAGAAAATGCTTTTGCTTTAGAAAATTGTTGCAAGCCTGATGTATTACACTCCAGATTTTAAAATAATGTTGCTAAAGGGCTATTTGTGTTATTAGATTGAACCTGACTTAGTTCGAGTAAAGCAGTATTGCTTCACAGAGATGAATTGTACCTTTTCCCATGGAGAAAAGAAATGGTCCCCTACTGATTAAAAGCCCAAAAAAGAATAGTCAGATGCTACATCATTTACCCTGATGTTATCAGTCTCGCCTGATGCAGAGTCTGAATCGAAGGACATCTTCATTATGTTGGGCACTGCTTCAGGTAGAAGAACTGGAGTCATCTTACCAGCAGCCAAATCCCCAATATTTCGTGTAACGGCGAATGTCTTAGACCTGCAGAATAAACATTAGAGGAAACCAGTATTGATAAAGCACTGCTGGGCAAAAGACCTGAATAATGCCTTGTAGCACGTACTCAGCAACAAGTATCATACCTCGCAAATTGCTTTGCAGATATTTACACCATCCTTCCTGTTAGTTGTTTTTTCAAGGACTGCTAAGAGTAAATAAAGACACAGACCAATCTCAGGGGCAGATAGCTCAGCTGGGCTTTTAGAATCACTCGTACAGGTTAAAAGCATTGCAGCTGGTCAGATCTCCACAGCCCAACTCCTTGAACAACAGTGCCTGGCTGCAGATTACTAAATTTTTGAGTCTCCTATTTTGATCTTCTGGACTTCTAAATTTTTAAACTAATTTTCTCTGACTTCGCTGCACTAGGCTTCCTTCTAATTTCTTTTGAAATTATATTAGGGAAAATAGTGCCATACCTTAAAAAAAACAACCTGGGGAATGGTGGCTGATGAATGCTGCTTCCTGAGCAATTTTTATTAAAGCAGAATTGAAGAAAGGAGCCTGAAATCATCACAGTGTCTCCATCTGGGTTTAAATTCACTGGTACTTAGATCTTGGCCATGGCTTGGCCAGACACCACAGAGGAAGGTTAAGAGCTTATTTATGTAAATGTGTTTAGTCCATTGTTTCCAGTGCTGTGAACTCTAAGTGTCCTGGTCAGGATCCAGGAGAAGTGATATATTTCCCTCAGCTATTAACACTGTGCTAACTCTCCCTTATTAGCTGTTTATCAGCACTAACATCCGGCTCAAAAGTCCCCACGTGCTGTTTGCCGAGGATGAAGCTGATCTGTTTGCCCTTGGGCTTTTGTGGTCTGCCCATGGAGGAGGCTGCTGTGACAGTGAGTGGAAAGATGCTCTCTCAGAATGGTCTCTATTTTAATACGGTCCACACTGTACTAGCCTGAGCAATTCCAATCTAACCTATGTGAAAGATGAATTTGTATTCATTTGGTAGCCCTCTCTTCCTCTTGAAGGCTCCTACCGTGCTGTGTGCAGTGTAAAGCACACAATTGCTCTTCATGTGGAACACCTCAATAAAACGTGTGTCACCTGTGGGCTTTGTTTTCTTTTCCATCTCTCTCTTTTTTTAGATAAGGACATGACAGCAACGCTCCACGCTGGGTGATAGGAGGACCTTGAAGAATGGAATCTGAAATGAAATATTCTCCCTAACAAGCTGAGGGGATAAAAGAAAAATACAAATCAATTTGCATTTCAGATGGCTCATCTGGGTAAAGAGACAAAAAGGGACGTGGTTTTATTTTAATCCCATTCAATAATTCAAATGACCACTGAACTGCCGGCTGGATCTCCAAACAGAAAGCCCTGGGGTTTCTTTTCCAATTTTTTTTTTTTATTTTAGAATTTTTATGCCAATAGTCTACTCCTGCCACCTAATGAAAGCGAGGGATCGATTCCTCCCTGTTGAGCACAGAGAGCCGACAAATGTAGCTGCATCACAGGTGACACATGTCAGTGTCTGCAGAATCACACGGCACGGTAAAAATAGGCTCCGAGAGCCAGCTCTGGTGCTTTAACAAGAAAAAACAGTCACAAAGAGGGCCTAAAGCTATGGTATGAAAGAATCTGTTCTCTCTGATCCCGCACAAGGGAGAAAAAAAAAAAATAAAAAGGAGATTTTCCAATATGTATCAGTGCATTTTTTTTGGATGAGAGAAGAAGCTGTGCTGTAATATAAGCCAAACTCGCTGCAGGGGTAAGGGACAGGCGATTCAGCTGTGTTGGGCCCACTGATGTTTCAGAGAGTGTGGCCTTGTATACATCCCTAACATGGGGACAGAAGAGCTTAATGGCTGTTTAGAACAAAAAACCCCAATCAACAACCCAAAAATTTCCTCAGGTTTTGAAGCCCAGCGTGATGTAACGTCTAAATAAATGAGAAGCGGGAGGCAACCATCCAGCCAGAACTTCAGCTCTCTTTCTGCTGTGGTGAGACAAAAATATCTGCCTTTCCTACGCATCTTCCTTCCGGCCTTGGTGCGAAAGTGTCATGGAAACAGAGACTTGGAGTGCCAGCTGTTTCCCTCTTCTGCTCCCAAACACGCCACGCACGCTGGCTCCTCTGCTACAAGTGGTGCAGCACGTTGGACAAAGTGGTGTAATTTCCTAATTCATCTTATAAATAAGATGCCCATGTGAAGCAATTTCTGCTTATCCTACAGTTAAAACAAGCGAAAAAAGCCGTATGATACAGGCTCTCTTCAAGATTGTGTACATACTTCAGTAGCCTGTTATTATGAGTATGTGATATATTAGCAAAGTGCATTCTCTGGCAGCTCTCCATATTTATACTTTAATCACAGGGCTCTAATTTCCCCTGAAATTTGTTTGATTTTTACTTCTTCTTGTAAATTTTGTTTAAAAGTATGTTGAAGTAGCCATCTGTAGTATGCTAAATAATTACGTTAAAAGAGCCTTAAAAATAACCATTATTTTTAATTAAATTTAACTTTGATAAGATTGAATTGAAACACATGTTATATATTCTCCCCATAGTATGATTAATTATTTTGCTCTGATTTTTGCTATAGAGAGAGCTGAGTCCATAATGGGCTGATTTGTCTTGGGAATGCAATCTCTCTATGACCAAAGTTTTCATTACTTTTTTTTTTTCTTTGGAGTCTGTGATTGCTTACCTGAATTTCTCTTAGGCTCCTTAAAATTTATATAAATCCCCTTGCTGTGACACCTGTGTGGCGTGTAGGATATAAATGAATATAATGCTATTGAAGACTGTTCTCATCCTGTATCTGCATGTGAGATGGAGGGGAAAATAATATCACATCCTGCCTAGCTTTAATGACATGGTGCTGTAGGAGGTAACCTGCTGACCATCAGGACAGTGCCCAACACAACAATATTTGGAACAGAGCTGACAAACAAAGGAAAGATCAATAGTTTTCTGGAATTATTTCTTTAGATGGGGGACTGAAAGCTAACAAAGGAAGGTGTCACAATATCCCTAAAATATTGACTCCAATTGGTTCTTTACTTAGTGATTTAATGGATCTATGCAAAGGGAAGAGAAAGACCATTTTGAACTAAAATTTTTGACTCATTCTATGTAACTATATATCCTTTCTCTCTCTCCATGATCTTGTTTCTCTTCATACCTTTAAGATTTTACTTTGCTTGGTCTTTGACCTCCTCAGTGATGTGGTTCAGTGTTATATTCTCTAGTTATTGCTTCACCTTTACTTGCACTCGCTGCTGTTTCATTGCTCTGTGTGGTTTCCACTGACCATTTGTTTTGTAACAGTGGACAGGAAGGCTTTTTGGAGAGGAATTGATGGTGCTAAAAGTTAGCTAGTGAGTATTAGCTTTCTCATATAGTTGGCATTATAGAGCTATTTCCAGGTGACCAGTTTATAAATAGCAGTGCTGCAGGGTCTGGAGCAGGGCTTGGGCTGGAACTCACGGGCTCCTCTGCTCCAATCCCATGTTTCTGATACTGATTTTGCTTTCTGCTTTCTGGCAAAACATTTAAACCTACTTTGTGTCTCATTTGATTTCCCCTTAAGTCAAAGGAGGAGAGAATTTCTGTTTTGCTTTGCAGATCCTTCTGCTAATATTTTTAGCTCTGCTTGAGCCTCTAAGCTCTGTATCAGTGCTCAATATTCTCATTTCAGTTCAGCATCCTTACTGAGTTCATTAATATCCTCCTCACCCTCTCTAACAGTGAGAGCTGTTGAGAGGGGGTGTCTGCTGCCCTGATGACCTTGGGAGCAGACTGTCCTGCTCTCCACAAGAAGCTGAACCCAACAAAACACGCAGCTCACTTTTGCTCTATGAGATGCTGAGACCCTCCCTGCTTTGCACAGAGAACCTTGTTACAGTCGCACTCGATGGAGTGGAGGAATTGTCTTAGGGAGGAGGATGTGATGTCGAACACATGTCAAATGGTCTGTGACTGTTGGAGGGCAAGGGGGAATAATGATTAGCCCAACTGGTGGCTAAACTGAGGGGACCTGCAGAGCATCTCTGGGCCAGCAGCCACGGATGCTAATTGCAGCTGGATCGAGCAACTGAGCTCTTTTGTTAGAGCAGAAACTTGTTAACACTTCAACGCGTTGTATAATAGCTGACTTCTCTCGTCAGTGATGCTTTTTCCTTTGTGATGAATTTTCAGCTTGTCTTTCTCAGGTTTTTTTCACGTGTGTGTGTGTGAAGGTTTTCTAAGTTTGGTCTCCTGCTTTGATTCCTTGGACATACTCTTTCTGTTTCCTGTCTCTCTCTGTACTTGTATTTCCATCTGTTTTCATTTGTTTGGCATCTGGCTACAACAGTTTTCCAGAGTGTATTGTAATTGCATAAACTGATAATAAATCAAGTAGACCTAACAGGTAAGAAAACCAAATGGCAGCCACAGGGAAACAAGGTAAGAACACAAGAAACACCAAGTCCTCTATGCTTCAAGGCATCAAATGCAAATATACATGGGTTATCTGTTCTAACTGATAGGATTCAGCTGACTTAATATCTTACCTAGTGTCCCCAGTTCAAACATTTGTAGCAAGGTAGAAATTTTATGTCATTTAAGTTTCAAATAGCTTATGGATCTCAACAATTGAGACAATAGTCCTAAGGAGGATTTTCAGGTGAAGACCCCCGGCAGCAACACCTGTTTGCATGCAAAGCTTTGGTGCATGTCACTTCGTATGAAACAAACATAAACTACACCAACCATCACCAGCTATCCAAGCTGTAAGTCAGACCCAAGATCCCTGGGGAAATATTCCGGTTTACTTAGAAGACCGTGCTTTGCCGCGTAGAAAGATGCCAAGTGCTGTGTCTTACCTTGCGCTGATTATGTCGGTCTCGTCTTTACATGGCGGAACTTCAATTTTGATACTTTTTTCCTTCATATTGACAGCGGCAACGACATTCACAGGTACGTGAGCATTCACTTTGGCACGTGCTTCCAGCCCTGCCTGGACGGTGCGCGTGTTGATTCCCATGAAAAAGGTCAGCTCCTTGGCCATGCTGAAAAGGTGGAGGGAAAGGATAATTAAGTTCAGGCAGCAAAGAGCTGGTACATTTTTGTGGCCTCTGTCACTTGAAAACATAATTTTTTTATTTTATACTAAATATTTACCTTAGGCTCATTTTGGATCTCAGCCTAATGTTGGCGTTTAGCAACTCAGTCAATCTGAAATCAGACTTTGGAGAAGGTGCAATCTGCGCTTGAACTGTTACAGAGAAAGCAAAGGAAGTGTTAAAAATGCCCTCCAATCCTGGCAAGCACATTTGTACTGCTCAAATAATGAGATATATCACCATTTCCTGCCGCTTTTGTGATAGAAGAGTAATAGAAGCTGGTCTCTGTTGGCAACCCCGTGCAGGTGGGCACGATGCGACGGATCTCAGAGGACAGGAGGGCCTTGGTCCACTGCCTCCCTACACCACTCTGAAGGCTACTGATTATTCTCCTTAGTGAAGGGGTTTTTTCATCAGATCCATACCATGCCTGAAATTACAGAGTTCAACATACCTAAATAAGCAGAACTTGAATATCATGACCTGCGTCATTAACTGTGCCTCAGGGGAAATTCTGCCAGCAGTGATTGTAACTGATCCTGATCAGAGCCTGACCTCAATTACCTTGATTAATACTGAAGACAAAAAAAAACACAACCCAACCTTGAATTAAAAAGTTAGAAAAAGGGAGAGAATGTGTGAGAGAAGCAGTATTTTAGAGCTTTTGATTCTTGGGAGGTGGCGTTTTCAAAACAATACCTGGAGTGCATTTTGGATGGCGTTTTTATCAAGTCCACCGAAGAACAACTCCTGGCCAAACATCTTCAAGTAGCCCGATGCAAAAGGTTTGTCACTGGAGAATGCCTTCCAGTCAGAGAGCTGCGTGAGAAGATGGAAAAAGTCTAATTCTTCATAGCATTTGAGGAAGTGATGTCTTAGGGAGTCTCTTTTCCCCCAGAATTTACCATTTTCAGGATTTTCCTGAAGTCATAGTCATTCTCCCAGTCCCTGTCGGGAGAGTAACCTTTAGCAAACATCTCCTGCAGTCCTTCAACTGTTATTCCCACCTGTGGGAAGAAGTGAAGTGTAAATGTCAGTTGGGTGGTGGCTGTAAGAAGGGGTGAGAGGGCAAACTGTGGGCAGACCCAATTACCTCCAAGGGATCAGCCACTCTTCCGAGGAAATGTGTCCGCAGCTGGGACATTACCATCGTTGGAATTAAGCTGCCTGCATTATTCAATACCAAATATTTAGCTGCCAGCCCACTCATAAGGAACTCTGAAGAGAAACAGACACAGCACAGTTAGTTTTTAAGTCACAGTGTGCAGATTGTATGTATTTACTAATTCTATAATTCAGCTGCTACAGCAAGGCCAGAAAACCCAGCTATAAAACTGATGTAATAAAACAGTTAGAAACAGAATATTTTGCATTTTTTAAACTAATAATGGGCAAAGTTACAAGCCCCCTGATAACTGCTTGGTGGTTATGCTTTTTTCCCAGTTGTTTCTGCTATATCGTAGAATCATAGAATAGTTTGGGTTGAAAGGGGGCTCAAGGATCATCTGGTTCCAACCACCCTGCCACGGGCAGGGACACCTTCCACTAGACCAGTTTGTTCAAAGCCCCATCCAACACGGCCTTGAGCACTTCCAGGGATGAGGCGTCCACAGCTTCTCTGGGCAACCTGTTCCAGTGTCTTATCACCCTCACAGCAAAGAATTTCTTTCTAATATCTGATATAAACCTACTCTCTGTCCGTTTGAAGCCATTCCCCCTTGTCTTTTCAGTCCACGCCCTTGTGTCAAGTCCCTCTCCAGCTGTCTTGCAGTCTTTCTTCAGGTACTGGAAGGCCACAATTAAGTTGCCCCAAAACCTTCTCCAGGCTGAACAATCCCAGTTCTCTCAGCCTTTCCTCACGGGAGAGGTGCTCCATCCATCTCATCATCTCGGTGGTCTTCCTTTGGACTCACTCCAGCAGGTTGATGTCGTTCCTGTGCTGGAGACACCAGAGCTGGAAGCAGCACTCAAGGTGGGGTCTCACAAGAGCAGAGCAGAGGAGCAGAATCACCTCCCTTGACCTGCTGGCCATGCTGCTTTTGATGCAGTCCAAGCTGCAATTGCCTTTCTGGGCTGCCAGCACACGTTGCCAGCTCATGTCCAGGCTCTCATCAACCAGCAGCCCTGAGTCCTTCTTGGCAGAGCTGCTCTTGGTCTGTGTGTCCCTCAGACTGTGTTGATACAGGGGGTTGCCCCGACCCGGGTGCAGCACCTGGCACTTGGTCTTGTTGAACCTCAGGGGATTCCTATGGACTCACTTGCTTGAGTTTGGAAAATACTCCTGCCTGTATCCTTTGCATCCAGTCAGATTCTGTAGCATCAGCTTATGAAATGCTTCTGTGAGACATCATTTAGGGCACCTTGACAAAGGGGATCAGCAATGAAAACAGATTTGCCATCCTTTGTTAATAGTTTAGGGAAAGTGATACAGATGTCCTATAAGGACAGATGGTGAGCTGTAGATTTGTCTCTCAAATGACTCAGAAGCAATTTAATACATCTATTTCCAAATGCTGTAATTCTTACATGGAATGCACCAATTGTTAAGTTATTGTTAACTACTGAGTGAACTTTGAGCAAACATAATGGGTTTCTATTTGTTTTCTCTCTTTAGATTTATCATCTCTAATGTTTTTAGATACAGATAATCAG
>JAYRBT010000005.1:12224246-12259886 GCA_036023395.1 Myiotriccus ornatus
AGCAAACATAATGGGTTTCTATTTGTTTTCTCTCTTTAGATTTATCATCTCTAATGTTTTTAGATACAGATAATCAGTGCTGAACACAATCTCGTATTCTTCATGATCTCTGCACAGTAATACCATGTCCTGCTTTATGAGTTAAAGCAATCCCAAGGCTTTTTTAAGTTTCCCTAGGTTTCAAAAGGAATAAGGCTGACAGGATATGTAGGTATCCTTGCTGTGCTTCCTTTCTTCCAGCCCTCCTCTCCTCTTCCTACACCATTAGGAGGACTGGCAAGTATGTACAAACTGGAATTTTACTACACTGCCTTTGCTGTTTTGCTGTATGGAATTTCTGTGCTATTTAAAGTGCTGGACACTGTTTACCTACAACGTGTGAGGTTCAGTAACAGCTCCTGCAGTCAAAACACAGGTATTTATGCCACCCCATTGTGGTCAGAGAAATAAGTGGAGAGCCTTCAGCAGATAGTAAGGAGACAAAAGCTCACATCTGAATGCTGATCCTCTAGAAAATGAAAAGCGAAGTGATGCCATACTGGGACATTACTGATGAGTTGACATGAGAATTGGAAATGTGAAGGTTAGTTTTTCTCTGAATGAGCTTAGCCAGAGCAATCCTGGGTGTTTTATGGACTGGACACTAAAAACGAGACACAGTACTTTTAGTGAATTTCATAAAGCTCTTTTTCATGTTCTAACCCATGAAAACTATTAGTTAAAAGCTCTGTGGTACTTCCTGATACTTAATAAGAAGTGTTGCTTCTAATTGATTGAATGATTATATAGAATTCATTAACTTGAGGAGAGCAGGAATATTTTCCATACCTCAGGCTTTACATAGTGCTAGTGCTCTCAGAAAATATTTGCCACTTCACTGTGAGGGTGTGATGACACCTGCATAGATCTGACTAAATGCCTTGCCCCAAAGATGAGGGAAAGAAAAACTAGTGATCAGAGAAAGCAGTCTTTGGTACCTGTTAACATTAGTACACATATTAATTCTGTGAATCTGAGAGTCAGATTCTCTCAGTCCTCACACTGAGCAGAAACTCTGTCACCCCTGGGATTTCAGTAGCAGTGTGAAGAGCATGAAGCACCATTTGTGGTGGCCATGTGTGGCAGATTCGAGATTAGAGAGAGATTCAGCTGACATTACTGCCTGTCATTAAAAATTCAGCATCCGGCACCACAAAGATCTGCGATGCTGAGGGCAGAGTTTTGTTTTTATCAAGGAAATAGGTGCTGCATTAGAGCCGTCACTATGGTAACTCCTCCAGGATGGACTCACTGAAACACATTGCACCTGTGCCTGGTGGTGACAAATCAGATCAGAAAGCTGGAGGATGGATCCTCTTCCCATGCCCGTGTAGTAAGAGATTGACTTAATTTGGCTGAGTTATCCAACTCTAAGGCTAGCGTGTGTGAGAAAAGGATCTTGTTCTTTATTCTTCAAGGATGAGAGGTTTAGATTGTAACCAAATTTCTGACAGTGTTCTTCAGCAGGAAGTAGCAGCAGTTCCCTGATGTGCTGCATTTCCAGGCTACAGCCAGAATAAAAGATTCCATTTCGCATAGTCCCCTTGCCAGCATCCCTCATGCACACTGCACCCTTCTTTCTCACAGTGTGAAAATTCGAACAGCTTAGTTTTAAAAGCAAAGATAGGAAGGCAAAATGAGTGCCTAAAACAAGAAACACATATCTAGCTATTCAGAGAAAAATGTTTCTATCCCTAAATGCATTTTAAATAGTACAAAAGTTCACATCTATTAGTGACTGTATTTCTTTGGGCACAGCTCTGTCTGCATCACTGCGGCAGCAAGCAGTGTACAGTATATTACTGTGATTGTTGCTGTATGTATTATATTTATTTCTATTCTAGAGCAGATTAAATGGTCGTGTAAAACCCACAAAAGTGGGACAGGACACTAATAAGATCTGCATAAGTCCTTCAAACCACATCTCTGCCTCCAAGAAGAAGGCAGAAGTGCTTGTACACTCAGATTGTGGATTTCAGATATTTCAGAGTCCGACATTGATTACTTTGAAAAAAAAATTGTCATGTACTAGTGAATAGCAAAAGTGCAAAAAACATCCAGCTCCTGATAGATAAAAAGCCTGATGTATAAGGAGACTGTATTTGGAGATATAATCTCCCTAGTCTGCCAGCTACATATGCCCAGTGATGAGGCTGCCATTTATACAGGGGAGTTGCTTAAAAAAATCTACTGAGAAAAATAACATACGTGGAAAATAGCAACAGCTACAGTTTGGCTCATCAAGACCTGTCTTCTAATCTGATCCTCCCTGCTTTGGCTGCATTTTTATGTGCTACTCCCTTTGGTGTGACTCCTGCTCAGTCTTCAGAGCCTGTGGTTGGATCTGCTCATTCCAGCAAAGATTCCTGGTAGGAAGATGCAAGAAAGATCTTTGGACAATAAGCCTGAGGTAGCTGCCCGTGGGTGCAGTGAATTGTCACGTGTGAATGTTCTCAGAGCTTTCTGTCTCGTTGGGCACAACTGTTGGGGTGAAGAGTACTTAGCATCACTTTTGAATCCAGCAAGAGTTGTAGGTGTTCAACACCAGCAGAAATTAATCCACTTCAGCAGTAATTTAGGTCCCTTCTGTTTGTTTGGTGCTGAACAACGGTACGAAATTGTTAAGCACCACTGAGACTCCGGCATTTGCTACAGGAGCATGTGCCTCCCCGAGTAATGAAAGCAGAGGGTTAGAGCCCCACAAGCCCTCTGGTAATTTCATGCTGGCAGTGTACAACGCAAAACACCCAGGGACCTCAACACTCTCCAAACGGAGAGCCTGACACTCTGGTATTTTTTTTTTCCCCACTAAACATAGGAGAATACAGAGGAACAACGTGCAGCTAACAGCTGGCTAGGAAAATTGGGTTCTCGTACTCTACAATTTTTTTTTCCCCCGCACATTCACCAGTACATGATTTTCTACAAAACCTTCCAAATCTTACCTTTAAAGACACTGAAGCGGAAAACCTTGCTGAACTGATATCCAGACCTGTCGAATTTGGGACTTAACGCCCTGACAGCCATCCTGCAGGCAGAAGCCCTGCAGAAAGAGTTCGGCGAGCACGTTAACATGCCAATTAGTTTGCAGCGGGTTTCTCTGCCAGGAAAGGGGAACAGGTTTTCCTTACACCACTTGAAGATCTGGAGCTGTGCTTCTACCCAGGGCCCTCAGGTGAGAGTAGATGAAGCTTGCCACTTGCATGCTAGGTTCCTTCAGCACAGCATCAGCCAATGTCATCACTGTGGGAAGGCCCGGCTTGGTTTCAAGCAAAACCACGGCAGCCAACATTCGGACCCGAGGATGGATCTTGTGATTCAGGAAAAGCTCCAGGGTAATAGCCTGGACCTGAAAAAAAAAAAAAAAAAAAGGTATATTTAGTTTTACTGTGTGTTTGAATGTTTTGCTACTGACCATTCAACAGCAGTGAATGATCTGTTCACTGCTGGCACAGTAAAAATTGGATTATTTAATTATTATGGCAACACCGTTCCTGGTTTCATACCCCGAGGGTTGGAAGGGGCATTATGGTAATCTACTCCGACTCCCTAGACAGTCCAAGCTGAGGAACTTCACTGGATAACTTCTACATCAGGTCCATCATCCCTTTTTTGAACTATCCCACCATATGTAAAGGAGATTTCAGTAACTCATTACATGCCTGAGAAGTGGTATCAGTGATCACTTATCCCTACTCACAAAACTATGACTTACTTCTAATAATTTGATCTTCTTGGGCCCTTTCTGCTGAATAATAGAATAGAAACGAAACAAACAACCCCCAATTTATTACCAGAAACGTCTATGCCGTGTAGGCAGCTTAAACGAAAATTTTATGCAATAAATGTAATTTCCACAGTACTATTTGTGACCAGTGTGTTTGACCTCAGCAATATTCAGTACCGAGACCAGTTTTGTACTGGAACCTTTGCAGTTTCCATGAGTGGCACCATAACTTTGAAATGGATGTGGATGGAGTGCCACTGTTCTGGCAACCCCTCTGCACAGCCCTGTCCTGCCTGGGAGAGTGCACATCTGTGCCCTGGAGTGAAGAGTGATCCAGGAGACCTAAAATTTGAATGGTTTTCTTAATCTGAATATGTTGAATATCAAAGGCCAAAGTAAAAGAGGTGACGAAGATGCAGTAGACTCTTCCTAAGAGCAAATGCCTTTTCAAATTAAACAATAAAAAAGACAGGCCATGAATTAAGTCCGTTTAATGCAAATATGGGTGAGTACCTAGCTGCAAACCAGGCATTAAAGGTTTTTCTGAACAACAAAAAAAGTGGTCATAATCATTAACTCACCCCAGATCAAATTTCTCCACAGAAAATGCATAGAAAATGGAACTAAAGAGTGGTGTGGGTCACATGTGGAAAGCCAGGCCAAAGAGCAATCAGAGACACAGTATTGTTTTCAAACACCAAATTGGCTTTTTTTTTCTTTCCCAGCAAATACCCTAACTCCTACCCTTGCTATTCTCTGCCCTTGCTTTTCCCCACCCATCTCCTGCACTCTAGTAAATTGTTTCTTTATTCTTTTGCTTAAAAGCATACCCTAGCACACTATTGTCTGTGAATCAATACCTGCACTCAAACTGGGAGTCACATGCAAAAAAATGAGCATAATGGAAAAACTGATACAGATTAGTAGGTGAATAGTTAATGAAAGCTTTTATTTTACTTTTTATATTAAGAATTGACGTATATAAAACAAAAAATTTCAACATCAGGACAAAAAAAAGTCTTGGAAACCTTGAAAAGATTTCCTTTTAGAGGCAAATTGCTCTAAGGTGAAAACGATTGTAAAGTGATATCTGTGGTGGATGAGAGCATGCTGGTGTAGCCATTGTATGTGAGATCTAATAATTATCTCAGTCAGGGACAAAAGTCACATTTAGTAAATGCTCTGTTTATGACTTAAGCCCACACAATGTCTGTAAATTTGTAATTAGGATGCAAACCTCTAGTATCTATTTACAATAAGACCTGGTCTTGAATTACGATTAGATGTGACACTCAGTATTAAATGTTGATTCCCTGAAAACCTTGTTCTGTGGTTCTCTCACTCACCAAAGGTGAAGGAGTACTAAGAACATTTGGGTCAATAATTTAGTTTTCTGTCTAATGTCCTTGGAAACCAAATGTTTTGCAATGGAAATACTGATTTGTCTTCAACAACAATGAACGTATCCTTTTAATGGGATTTTTGTTGCAGTCTGAAATAATTGGGGTTAATGTCAAAAGAAATAAGACATGCCAACTAAGGAATGGCTAAGTACTTAATTTTGCTATTTTTGAAAAAAAGGTCTGTTTTCCCCTCATCACCCATGATCTATTAGCAGCCTTGCAAGTGCAAAGGAGGCAGCCTTATTTCCTTACCGTTTTCGGGTCTTTCAGGCCTATGTTTTTCAGGGCCATCACAGCAGTTGTGTGGACCTTGAGTGGCAAATCTGAGGCACCAGCTGCATATCCTGGCAAAAACTTCTTGATGTGCTTGATGCTGGCTGGATGTCCTGCGTTCCCAAGGGCTTTCAAAGCCAGGGAAATCTCTTCTGTGCTGGACTTGCTCAGTGCCTCTCCTGCAAAGCCATGAAGGAGCTGAAAAAAAGAAAACAAACTCTGTTGAGTTCAATTCCAGCCCTTATCTCTATTCCATCTCCCAGCCTATTCCGCAGTTTGACTTTCGTAATTTCAGTTGGTTCAATTCATTTATTTAAAATATTTTCAAATTCTTTTTTTTTTTTGTCCTCATGAATAGAACATTTTATTCATAGAACGAGTATAGCCAAGAAAGCTGCAGCGAACAGCTTCCTCATCACTGTACCTCAAAGTTATCAAGAAAGATTTTTAAAGGCAAAAATAATGGCTAGGAGCTAGTTCCCACTGCTTTCAGGGGGAGCTGGGAACCTTGAAATAATGCTGCCTGAATATCTCTGTCTCCTGGTTGAAGACAGGTGGAAAAATACAGATACAGTTAAACCTTTAGACCCTTAAATAAGATTCCTGAATATATGACGGGTGGTCTTGCCCTTAACCAGCTATGATAGCCTCTTTTTAGGGTGGATTAGAGGTGGCAAATGAGATCATTGCCAAAAAATCAGGTCTTTTTACAGCCTTTGTTCTAAGCAACGGGATCACACTTGCATTAGCGTGTCAAGATTAGAAGTAGTTGTCTGAAGGATGAAGAAGAGAAAAGAACTAAATCCTATTAGATATCTGTTTTTTACACTAACAAAACTAAAAAAGAAACGGAGATGTTAGAGAATAATTTCAATGCAGTAACTGTAGTTTAAAATAACACATTTGAGATCCCTTGATGGTGCCGAAACAGCTTACTGATATCACCAATTAAATGAATGGACATTTGAAATGCATTGAATAAGCCTACACGATCATTTGCTTTGGGGAAGAGTTTTCACTCTCTGGCACAGGGGCTTCTCAGATTTAATTAGCTCGAGAGCACTGCTGGCAATTGTAGCACATGAGATGTGCGTGGGAATGTTGGCCATGCCTGTGTGCTACAGGAAAGCAATCATGTCAAGCACACAGTGTATCTGGAATACCCTGCTCGTACTAGGGATGCTGAACTGACCAGCACCAAAGCCTGAACACGCCTCTCTCTCTTTCCTTCTCTGTTACTGGGTGAGGGCTTGGCCTCTGTAAACCATGACATGCATTTTTAGAGCTGGGAAATGCTATTTAATGACTACTGAAATTGTTTTGAGGCCTGCTGATTAAAAGCAGGGCAGAACAGGGAGGGTATCACTCTCATGAAGAGCTTATAGCCTGTGTAGATGACTGGGCTCTGCTTCTGGCTCAGAAACGGATGGGGTACATGAGTAACCTGGGCTTTTGTTCACATAGTTGATTTATAAGTATAGATAAGTACCTATATTTAAAGTGTTTTTGAGCAATGCCATGGGACTTCATTAATAATTGGCAATAAAGCACTCGGAGATACTCAGATAGAAAGTGTTCTGAATTATATGCTTCTTCCTCTCCCTCTCTTTCGTGTGCTAATCTAAAGATAAAAACGCTGTATTTAACCAACTGGGGCTCCTTTCCCCAAAGGAAACTCTGTGCTGAAGTGAAATACAGCTTTCTGAATAATGAAGAAAGAACTCAGGGCTTAATTTTCCTTTCAAATACAATGTGACTACCTGGAGACATTCGGAGCAGGAGTCTGCTGAAGAGCACTGTTTGTGGCACAGGGACGCGTAGCTGAGGTGGCAAACCTTCCCGAGCACGGTGCTTGAGCGTGGGCAGTGTTTCTTCACGATGAGCTGGGGAGAAAGCAGCGCCTCGTTACTACCCATTAGTGAAAAGAAACAATATTAAAAATCACGTTTCTGCCCAAAGAAAGGCAAAACCAGGCTTTTGATATTTTTGTATTGGTAGATTTTCAGTTAATCAGGGGATGGTAGTGGACTCGACAACGCAGCTGTAAAGTAATTCCAAGTAACATCTGGAAGGCAGATCTGTTGCTTTTATAGCATTTCAGATTTAAATTTGGCATAGGCTATAATCCAAAGGGAGGAAATCACCCAGTTGTGGAATGGAAAAACACGCATTGACCAAGAAACATCCGTCAGGTTTTATGATCGCCCCAGCTATAGGTACAACAAACGAGATTGCTTGTGAATGGACCTCAGCATTTTGGGCAGGCAGGAATATTCTGTATAAGCGTAAGAGCTGTCAGGGAGCATCAGCCCACTGCTTTCCTGTGTGGGAAGCAGAGCACCTCTGCACAGGCTTTCACTGAGAGCAAACCTCTACTCTGAGGTTTGTTGTCTCTACCTATGGTTGTGAGAGATAATTTCTTGCATCTGAGGCTAGAATAAAACCCAACAGAAAAATAAAAAAATCATAAAAATAATTAGACTTTCTCCTACATTGCCTTCACATTGGCATAATTCCCTTGATTTGGATAGATCTCAAATTCATACCTATCCTTCTAGGTCAATCAGGACGAATACGTGGATACAACAAATACGTATTTCTTGCTCCCTTGTCTTTGTAGACAGTCAGTTGAGATCTAGTGCGATGTAACTCTGAAGTACAGTTGGAAAAAGGGAGACTAGAAACTACTGTTTGCAGCAATAACCTTTATCCCTGAGGGGTATTTTACTCCTTTCTTGTTTCATTGTGGATTAATTTTTACCCTTTTGATTTGCATTCTCCTTCCCTTAAGACAGTCAGGAGACAAAGTCCCTTCAGCCTCGCTAGAGGACATAAACCCTTTATATTTTCAAACCCTTGAACATCTCGTCGAAGGAATAAATACAGCAGGCGCTAGAATCGGCCAAGAGCGATTTGAGAGCGTTAAGAGGACCCTACTGTCGCTTCCTCCATCACGTCCCGAGCTGGTGTGCTGGAGTGCAGAGCCACAAGCAGTGTCTGAGCCGCCTCCCAGCTGGTGAGCTCCTGCCTTTCCATCCTGCGCCGCAGGAACCGGAGCGCGCGGTGAGTGGCCACCGCGGGAATGATGTCCAGAACGTAGCGCCTGCAACGGCAAAGGCCAGGGGCATCTTCCACGTCTGCCTCTGAACATAAGGGTCTCCCACAGGGTTTACCAGCAGAAGAAGCGTCACCTTTTGTTGCTCGTACCTGTACGCTGGCCGGCTGGAGAACTGCTTCCACACCGACTCGTAATTCTCCTCGTTTGCTGCGCGGAAGAGGTGCATGAGCTTGAGGGCTTTTGCTGGTGCATCGCTGGGAAGCTGGTCAGAGCTGGTCTCTATCAGGTCTTGCAGGCTTTCCTCTATCTGCAGGAAGATGAAAATGCAGGAAGCTCACAAGCATTGCGTCCCGCGTGCACAGATTGAATGTCCAACAAAGAGTCTGTCCAGTGTCTGGACTTTACCTGGCTTTCCACATCTTTTATTCTGAATAAGTGGATGGGAAGCTGAAGCAATTCACTGCCGAACTCATACCGAAGTGACCCACGATTCTGATATTCTTTCGGTGGGACCTCTGCCCTCTGCTTCTGCACATCAGTCAAAGTAAGTTTCTGCCTGGAATGGAGAACCCCAGGAGGAAAACATCAGTAGGGTACAAACTAAAAAAGAACCTCAGTCATTCTGCTTCCCTGCATTACAGTGCAGCTACAATTGATTCAGAAGCGTTTTGTTATTGAGGGGAAAAGATATTTACAAACAGATGCATTTGGACATGATGCTCAGAACTGTACTCTGAGAAGGTGTGCACTTGCACAGCAGGGCTCAGATCAGAACCAGCCTTTGCCTTCCATTAGGAATAACCTGGCTTGAGAATTTAAGGAAAAAGAAGGAGGTGAGAAGCTGCAGCCTGATGATCACAGGAACTATACGTTGTGTTGTGTCTTAAGGAGTAAATTAAGGATTATAGGAAAACACTGATGGAAGACTTGTTCATTTGTTATCATTTAATTTAAACCTTTTAAGAAGTTCATAAAAGCTGTTACGTGTCTGCATCTCCTGGAAGCTTCAAAAGGAATTGAAATTTTTTACTTGCCCTCCCCGTTTTGTCTGGTAAGCTGAATATCCTGGGGACTGCAAAAAAAGGTTCTTATGAAGTTTCAGATTGGATTTACCAAACAAAAAGGGTCAGATAAATTCAGGATTAGTCTTTGGAACAGTACTGAAGCTTTTGGAAATTTTTCAAGAAGCAACCAACCTTCATCCTTTGTTATTAAGAATAATTCCAATGAGAGGCTGTCTTTGCAAACGTTTGCTGTCTTTGCTCCATTTTCAGCTAGATGCAAGCTATCCTACCAATTATGCTTAAAATGGGCCATTTAGGACACCATAATAAAGTTAGGCAATTGTAGTGAACAACTGAAAACATTTCAAAAGCAGTATTACTGCGCTACTCAGTACCTCAAAATCTCTGTAGAAAATTGGTGTGTTTATTTTGAAATCTCTATGATCTTCTGGAGCATTTCTATTCACTCCTTCCATATGTGGATGGCAGAGAACGGCTGCAGAAATAGTGTGTAACTGCTTTGCAGACAAGCTGCTGGAATGTGAATAGAAACCGCTGCAGAATCAGCAGAGATTTGTTCTCTCTTGGAATTTTATACAACGTTATTGAGAGGGCATTTGGGTCAGAAATCAGAAAATCAGGTACACTCGGACAGATTTAATTCCCCCTTCCAGATCATGATGAATCTATTATATCTGCATCTTCCTTGTTTTGGGAAGAGATATATCTGCCTAGAATAGATGGGAGAATGTTATACTCTGTAGAGAAGGGCAAATGAATACTAAAGATAGGATTAAAAAGGTGAAACAACAGTAAAACCTCTCTTGGCTTTGAAAGGTGCTGCAAGAGTCTTATGCTGAACAGGTCAGAAAACTCAGCTTTGGGTGTTTTAAGTCCTTGATGGATTTTCTTTTTTTAACAGAGAGTGTATTGTAGAAATAACATCTGAAGATTGAGATGTCCACATCTTCCCAGCTATCTTATATTTGTCCCCTTCTGCTGGACAATGCGAAAAATCCAGAGAAAATGGGAAAGGTAAAGGCTCTACCCTTCTGAGGGCTGAGAAAGAACATCTTTGCAGAAGACAATCTCTGCAGAAGGAGAGTGTAAAGCACCATAAATCCACTGTCTCAAGACTGATGCTGACTCACAACAGCCAGTAATTTGATAAAAGCACTGCAGTGGTGTCTATCTACACCTTGATTGCATAGGACAGTAAAGCCACTTTTACCTTTACTGTTCTGTTTGGGTTTTTTCTGGTTAGCCAAATTGAAGATGTTCATTATACAAATGAAGTTAATTGGTGAATTATTGACATGAATTTTCTGATGCTGCAGTTTCCAGAACTGTATATTATGCCAATAGATTCTTGCAGAAGCTAATGCAGCAGTGCAAGATTACAGCAGTTGAGGAGTGGGATTGAGGTATAATTTCTGCACAGTGACCTTTGCGCAAAAAGCCTCTCCCTTCACTAGAGAACTCCTGTATAGAGAGTCCATAATTAGCTAGAGAACTAACATTTTTTTCAATTGATGATTTTGATAGATGAAATCACTTTCAAACACCGAGAGATTGTGTGCTAGAGCTAATAGTGAGCAGGGTGATAATTTCTTACACAGCCATATTTTTGTTTTGTCCCCAAACTTGCTTAAGAAATATGCAAAACTTGTTGTGGAAAAGCAAATGCATTTTACATGCCTTGTGCCCAATTGCTCTGCAATAAAACTCAATTTCCCATCTAGAAACTGTTTTGATGGGAGATTTGCAAGCAGCCCACTGTATTTAGGAATCCAAAGTCCTATCTAGGTTTCTTGAGAACTAGTCTCCAAGGGTCTCTTACTGCATTATTATTTTCCAGGGAACTCTCTTTCTATGAGCAACTGCCTTTCAAAGTATTTTACTTCAAATATATTAGTTCACGATTTTTCGGATGGAATTGCATTTGTTTTGGCTTTTATGACATAAATCAAATATCCCTGAGAAATAAAATAGTCAAACCCTGCCAAGTCTAGCTAACAAAATTTGGATAGTGATGCGCATGTTTCAGATTTACAACTAAGAGTGAAGGTTGTTTTTATGAACTGTTTGGGATTTTGTGTAATTAAACACTGGCAAACAATAGGCTGTGGAAGTAAAGGATTTATTTCGCTTATGGAATTTGACCAGATCAGCGAGTTGCTGAATTAAAGGCATATGTACAGTACCTTGCTTGTACTATAGCATTTCCTCCTGTTATCTCGTTGAAGGGTGCAAACTGGTGGATTTCCTCAACATCAGCTTGTGTAATTAAGGCTTCACTGCGTGTGTATTTAATTTTGTAATTGTAAGTAGCAGTTGCCCGGGAATTCTTGTTTCTCTTTAAAATATCAAAAAAAAAGCAAAGGAACAAAGAAAATAAAAAGTCATTGAACTTCTGAATTCTGTGACTAGGAGCTATGACATCACCCGCTTCAACCCACTTATTTTCCAGGGCTGTTTTGTTCACTGGCCACAGGAGCAGCTGATGTGAATTCTGTGCACTCCCTTCCACGGGAGAGGTCAGGCATCCTGCCTGCCTCCATCACTTTCACTGCTAAGAAGTGTTAGCTGTTTTTTCCTTTTCCCAAATAGAAGTAATTGGTCATTCCCTCGAGAAGGAGACACATTTGGCGAGGAGAGCAGCTGCATAAACCACACAGGTTCTTATTTCAGAGAGGGGATTGTAATAAAATGCAGCAGTACCTGTCTTGAATTGCAGAAAGTGGACATCGTGGCTGTTTTTTTACTCACCAGAGTAGGTGAATTAGCTCATGCTGATAATGGTTTCCAAGCCAGCTAGTTTGAGCTGGTTGAATGTGCCTGCATGACAGTCTGCAGCACTGCCCTCTGCTTCTCTGTGGGCCGATTTTCATACAGAAAGAAAATACTGACAACTGGATACAGCAGATCTGACTCTTCCCTCCTTTTTAAGGGCTTCAAAGCAACAGATAGCGTGGATACCAAACGGTGCTCAGCATAAGAATATGAAACACACGCACATAAAACCACTCTAATTTACCTTCTGGCAGGGCTGGCACGGGTGAGTGTTTGCTGAACCCGTGACAATTTGAACTTTCTCTTCACAGCTGTCCAGGTCCTTGGATTTGGTCACATAGATGAGGTTTGCTCTCTTGTTTTCCTGGATTGCATATGTTGTGTTGCAAATGCCTCCAATCCCAGCCTGGCAGAAATGAGAAGAGGATCAGAGAAGTTCGCTTTTATGCAAAGCTTCGAGTCACCAAATGGAATTTCCTGTTTAATTCCGTGTTTTCAAAATTACCAATGGAAATGAACTCTCCTTTTTTTTTTTTTCCATTATACTCTCCAGAAGCAAAATTGGGATGATCATTGCTTTCATCTCTTTTTCACATGTACAGGTTTCCAGTGAGCCAACTCAGAGTTGCACTGAGACAACTAAAATTCCCAAAGTTTCACTTGGAGCCTCAGGAAAGGGGAGTAGCAATTTTCAATTAGAGCTGTTGATTATGAAATATGATTTGAGGAATATTAACAAAAATGTCAAAATAATTTGATCAGTCAGAATGAGATTTCAACAGCAAAGTCCTTCAAGGTTGGAGATGACTTCTGCCCTTAAAACTTGCTTTTATAGACAGCTTAAAAATGCCTATGGAACAAGCCTTGCAATATCAGATGATCTGTCACAATATGAACAGCAATAATTAAAAAGGATTTCAGAATAACAGAGTTCTGATTGTGGGTTTTCTTGAGTTTGCAGTTTTAGCTGAGCTCTTCAATAATATTTTGAGCATATACATTCATAAGAGCTCTTAAATCTCCTCAGTCGGTGAGAGTTTTGGAGAGGAAAAATATTTGATTGCATTTTAGGAGGAAGAGTTATTTTCCTGATTTTGTTTTTCATTGTTATTTATAGCATAGCCAGTGCAGAGAGCAGCTCTGGGCTATGTCAGAACAGCAAAATAGTCATGGGGTGATTAGGAGGCAAGACATACCCACTTCATCTTTAGCCTAACACAATTCCTGGAGACACTGTGGCTTCGGGAAGGGCTAGAAATAAGAATTGCCCAAGCTTTCTGAAGGACCTGTGCTCTGCAAATAAACAGGTGTGGGGCTCCTCTGCAGACTGCAGGGTGTGGTAGAGACATCCAGGCTTTAAATGGGAACGTCCTGCCTAGAGAGGTCAGTGGGAGGAATCAGACTCCAGCCTGTGTGGACTTTCTGGCTCTGCACAGCTCAGATACCCTCACCCTGCACCCACAGGATGGGATGTAGACTTGCCCAGGTTAGTCCTTTAAACCTCTCTGCAGCTCAGATTTTGGAACTAAGAACGCTTATCTTCCTTTACAGGGTGACTCGAGACCGTCAAGCAAGGATGCCAAAGCTCATTAATCATTTGCTATCTGAGGAAAAGCAAAGGAAACTTGGAAATAATTCTAGGAGGTGAAGTCACATCTATTGCCTAGCAGAGAGAACTGGACATACTGCTAACTGAATTAGAAAGAATTAAGATGTGAAACGAGATTTGAGAAAATAGTGAATATGCAACTCCACCACACGGATTTTTATGTAAAACAAACGTCGTGAAACTATTAAATCATGTAGTTCCTCTCCCAGAAACAGCTCTGCTTACATAAAAATAAATTTTAAGAAAATTAAAGTTACTCTGGTCTACGTTTTCAATAAAAGTAACATGAAAGTGTAATAATTTCAAGGTTTTTTGCTGATCTCTGAATCGAATGTATTCTAATCAATGTAAATATGGTTTCACAAAAACTAAACACATTGCAATTTCGTGGTGAATAGCAATATCAGATGATTTACCTTGACTAACATATTAAAACCTGAAAAACAGTGGAAATTCCAACAGAGCATCAGCTGCAACTGTCAAAGCTATTACAGTAATGCCATGACATATATACCATTTTCCTCCTAAAAGAGGAGCTAGAAGAGATTAAAGTGTATAAGATTGGTAAAAAAAGTCAAATTACTGTTATTTTCGCTTTACTATTAAGCTGTATGTTTAAGCTTGTTTTAATACAGTATTTTCATTTTATGTAGGCTTCAGCTTTCACAGGAGTTTACTTTCTCTAAATAATAAGCCAGATTTTCAGAGGATTTAATACTGCAAACGCATTTTCTGAAAGGCTCTCATCAACCAAATTAAAAATCCGCTCTTCTGTTGTCCTGTTTAAATATATCTCCATCAAAAGTTGTCCCATAAGAGCAACTTAATCATGATTTCCCGAGCTTAGGTCTTTCTTCTTAGTGGAGTTTATGTCAAGGATGAATTCAGAAAATGCAGTAGAAGACTCTGAAGAGAAGGCTTATTTATTTATAAAGCCACCCCACTGGCCAAACCAAAAATCTCACCTCCTGTAAACTGTAGGAATGCTGCATCTTCTTCATGCTCAGCTCCAGCACGTTCATAATCCCCCTGTAGATGTTCAGACCGTCATCCGAGACGGAATCGGGAGCCATAACGTTCCCAACGTGGCCATTGCTGTACTCAAACTTGATGGGGTTACTGAGCTGCCCAGTCAGCACCTGGGTCAGTTTGAGTGATCGAGAGAACGAGCTCGTGGGCCACACACCATTGTACTCTGCTGCCTCGATGGAGTGAATCTGGAACAACGCGGGAATGGAATTCCTCGTTACTTTCTTTTTCTCCAGTCAACTCTTTTTCCAATACACATGAGCATCTAGAGCTTTACTCACATCCAGAATACACTTTTGTGTAATGCAAAGCCTCTTCAAAGGGAAAACTTAGAAGCTGTCATTTAGCAGGACTAGCTGATACACATATTTCCACACAGAAAAGGAACTAGAGCAGTGCAAATGACTGTGATACTTCTGCAGCCACTGCACTCTGTTCTGTTTCATAGACAACCCATATTGCCAAAGTCTGACTTGTATGAAGAAATGAGGCAGAGAAGAGCCACGTGAAGCAGGTTGCTACCCCAAAAGTAGTATGGAAGATCTGCAGGAAATTGCAGGAGAAAGTTAATGTTGCATAAAGCATCATTAACTCCTGTTGTGAACTCTGTCATTTCCCTCGCTGGGGTCACAGAGCGCAGGCAGCAGCCTGAAACTAATAACAGCATGGCTGCTGGGCCAGCCAGATAGTCAGAATTAGCCTGAGCAGTGGACAGCAGATTACAGAAATTGTCATTCCCTGCGTGTTGTGCTGGAGAACCGAAGGCTCAGGCACTGGCTCCAACCATGCTCTGCATTTCACGCTCCAGCCTCAACCTGGGGCACATCCAAGCGAGTAGAAAGTTGTGCTAAACTATGCTTAACTTGAATAATTCCTACCCCATGGGAACGGGCATGTTTAGCTTAGTTTCTCCGAGGACCCCTCCCTTCTATATATTTTGACAATTTAAAGAGACTTTTCTCTGACACCTCAGGCGGGCCATGTGATGCAAGACTCGGATTAATTTCTCAAAAAGCCACACAAACCAAGTCCTCACTCAGCAAATCGCCGGAGACTGCACTTTCATATTTATTTTCTGTTATTGTTGGTGGAGATCACTGCCAAGCCCAGTAACTGAAGCTTACAGGGGAGGCTGCTCCGGAGCAAATCCCTCGTGCTGCCTCTTGGACATGCTCCTGGCATGCTGCGTACGGGCTCGTTTGGGACTGCTCTGCAGGGTCAGGGAGAGGTAGTTTTCCCCAGCCCTCAGGGCCCAGTCAGGACTTAGGCTGTCTGCTCAGGTTTGAACACAGCTGGCAATTCTTACTTGCAGGTTTGTGATGAAAAAATTGTCAGCTGGGAACTGCCCAGGGAAAGCAGCTTTTTGTTTGGGCTGAATGTGAACTACTAGGCTTCAGATGAAAGTTTAATTCCCTGGACCATCCCTCCAAACTGTCTAATTTAAATATAACAGCAGCAAAATAAACTTTTCCCATGGCAGAAGGGAATAAATGCACAGTTACCTTTAGTTTAAAACTTGCCCCCAAAATATATTTTTTTCCCCCTTCTTTTTCTTGCCTGAAATTATTTCTGTATTTATTTCTGACACAGGAACTTTTCACAAATACACTGGGGCCAGTGAAATTGTGCCAGGAGGCTTTAGGGAACAGGAGTCCATTTTTGGATAAGACTCACCCTGGCACACCAAGAGCTTTTTCAACAGGAAAGAGGGAGGATGTGGGGTGAGGACAAGACTGCTTCTGCCTCCTTTCTGCCAGAGAGGCTTTCTACTCACCACTGCACACGTGTGGCTCTTATTTCCTTGTTTGTTTGTTTGTTCAAAAAAAATCCATCCCCTTGCAGGGGTCATGGAAAAGCAATGTTTCCCATCTAGATCTATTGTAATATGGACTTACAATAGCACCTAGTAACAGAAGGGTAATTCAGGCTGGAAGGCTACAGCATTTACAAGCATTTATCAGACAGTCACCAGCCTTTTTTAATCTGCAGTTTTCAATTTGCCAAACTAAATCTCTTAAAAAGATAATTTTTCTTCCCCACGTACAGAAGACTGAGTGGAGTTTGTGTAAAGAAGTTGAAGTGTGCATTTCTATACACTCATTATAAGTGTGCATAGGCCTCTGTTAAAGGCAAAAGTGTTTTTCACATAATCAAAACTCTTGGTAATTACTCAGCATGCAGTGAAAATATACAGTTGAGGGCGACAAAGAATGTCACTTGGGACCCTTCAGTAAAATAAGCTACCAGATAACATTAATTATGCTAAATATTGAATCACATCCAACTGCTGTCACATGTTTTATACCCTTTTGTCTGCTGGTTACGAAATCAGTTGATTAAATAATCCCAGGTTGTACATTTTGGAACAATTGGATTGATACGGTAATAAATTCTTGTGCATTTCAAATTGCATTCCATTGTCTGCCTGACCACAAAGTAGAAGAAATCCTTCAAGCCCAAGGTTGGCTTGAGCTGAGAATTACCTGGCAAAGTGCAAATAGAATTTAGGGCACTGCATAAAAAATAACAGTATCAGTTCCATTCTCCCTGAGTAAGCACAACACGCGAGGAAACTTAATTGCTTCCCAAAAGTTTAAAAAAAGAAGTCAAGTATGACGAGAATTTTACCTTTCAAATTGAATACATTTTCTTACCCTAATAAGACAAAGTTTTGGCCCAATACCACTAATTTCCACTTTACTTTTTATTCTTATTCCAGCTCGTGCAAGTCCTTTCTCTGGGAGTCCACTGAGAAGCGTGCTCTCATAATCAAATGTATAAACCTTGTTTTCACTGAAATCGGGCTCTGCAAAGAAATGGTTCCCATGAAATATTACAGAGACTGTACAGAACATATTAAAGCACCTGTATTAGAATGTATGGAACAACAACAACAAAAAAAAGGCAAATTTGTTCATTTTTGCAACGCACCTGAACAAAATTAACTGCTGTAAAACTATATCAAACATTGATATACTTTTCAGGTTCTATTTTTAATTTCACTCATTATAATTATATTAGCTGATAGGAAAATTACTTACGGTAATTAAGATGCTGGCTCCCTGAAAGAGAAGGAAAAAAAGAGTAATGAAATGACAACGAAAAAGAAAACCTACCAGAAAATGTTAATGTATTTTAGTACAAAAGGCTATGTCTCATCTTGTACATATAGCATAACCCTTTCTAATTAACTTTTATTTCAGAACCATCCAAAAGCCTTTTTTTTGCCCCCTAAACAACAAAAAGAATCATAAAATATTTTTTTCTATAACAGTTTGCCAGTGAACTTATTTAGATTCTGGAACCTTTTCATTAATACATTATTTTAAATTCATTCAAATTAAATAAGTTAGTTACTTACCCACAAGGGTTAAAACCAGGGCTAAAATCAAGCCCCTCATGATGGGGACAAAGTAAAGGTGAATGTGGTGGGTTTCTCTTTTATAAAGGCATGTGATATCACATGGTTTTTTTGGCATGTGAGTTTGACAAATAAGTGTATTTTAGTATGCATATTGATCAATCAAAAAATAAACATTTCTGAGGTCATGAATGCTGACAACTTCAAATCACCTCTTGATTTCAACTACCTTACTTTCTATGTCAAAAAGACATTAACTTTTCAATGTATCTTGCTTGCTATTTCCCCCCTTTTCTCTACATTGTAGTTACACAGTAAAATAATAAATAAATTTTGAGTTAAGTAAATACAGTTCCTCCATCATAACTGAAATAATTTAGCTTTTCTCCAGCCGTGTCTTCAATCTCCTGATAATTTACTCTTGATAAGGGTCACGGCTTTGTAGACAAACCTTGCTCTGCCACAATGAAACTCTGCTTTTAGAGGAGAATTTGTGGTTGGTTGCATAGATTTAGGCTCGACACACCTTACAGCTTGTAGGCATGGAACGAGAAATTGTCTTTCCATGGTATCTACCACGTCTGTCTTTGCAAAGAGATCCCTTTACCCACACCTGGGAAGACAAACCTTGTCAGTACGACCACCACACCAGCTTCTGGCTAATAGTGACAGTTTAGACTATGAAAGCAGGAGGGAAATTAATTTCTTTGTTTATAAGAAGAATCTGATAAAAAGTGAGTTGCATTTCCAGATGGACCCTGGTGAGTTGGGAGCATCGGGTGCTTCTCAGTGGGTTTCTCGTGGGGTTTTTGCTGCTGCCACTCTTGGGGAGATACATCCAGAATCTCCCACCTGTAGCAACAACATTTAGATCAACCCTTAGCAAAACTATGTCAGTAGGGAGCCTGCTCCCTAACTTCAGTTTTACGTATTTTTTGCAAGTGTTTAACATTTACTTCGTATTTAAGCTTGTCTTTCGGTCAAACGGTAAATTAAATATCACGTGAAAAACCACCTGGGTACAAGGGTTACTGGGGGGGCAGGAATGCATATCTGGTATTTCCTTGAGGCTGTGAAAGGTGCAACACACTTGCAAGTAATGCACATAGGCAGGCAGCCAGGGTTTATCCTCCAGGAGGAGAACAAGGCTTTCTCTGCTGCCACTATCCATCGGGGAGGAGAAGGGTGAAACCCGAGAATGGGTCCTGAGGGCTTCACCACCGGGCCTGAAGACATATTTGCTGCAGGCCCCATCAAACAGTCCCTTTGCATGATTACTTCATTTACTTGGAGCGATGCCACCTGCCTGAGGAATAATGAAGTTCGTTATTGTGGTGCCAGGGCACCTGAGCTGGAGCCAGGGGTGCAGCTCGTGGTCCCTCTGCTCCACCAGAAGTGGAGTGAGGGCTGCCTCGTTTGGGCTCCTTCACTACTGAAACCTTGAGGATTTTAATATCTCAGCTTTCCCTCGTGAAGGGAAAGATACAGAAGTGGATGGCTAGTCAGACCTTCCCTGAAATGAAATCTGCCTAGTAAAATATTTAAATACAAGATAGACATATGAACCATTCCAAGGGCTTAATAATTGCATTGTTGGTTCAGCATGGGCTCGGATGGTGAAAAATTAAGTGCACACGGATTTTCCGCAGCGTTTTCTTCTAGGGTGTTAAGTTCTGTGCACACCTTGGCAGGTATGTGCGGTCAAATGTGGTTAGAAATTCCTTACAAACAGTCACTTTTTTTTTTTTTTCTTTCCAGCCAGAATGGAAGTAAATGCATAGAAGTGATGTAATACTGTGATTGGTGACGTGCAAAACTCTCCTGCTTCGGTCACTGCTCGTCAACGCCACGGCTTGACCTCTGCAGTAATACTGTGCTATCGTGCTCAACCAGCTCAATTCCACAGGACAGAATGTATTAGGAAAAAAAATTATGTGATGTATAGAACTATATAGGGGAGAATATTTATTTATGCATTGCTGTTAACAGCATACTGAAATACCATGTGAGGAACACACACATATTAAAATGCAGCTATAACGTTTTTCAAGTTTAATAAAAGGTGTTATAATTAAGGTGCAATACGAATAGATTTGTTCTAAATGGGTAGGGAAAATACTGCATTTCTTTTTCTGATGAAGCACACTGAGTCTAAGCTCACAATCAGCATGTAGATACCTGACTGCTAAAATAACAGCTATAATAATTAAGATGGTGCAGGCTGCAATGCTCTCTTAATTTGCAGCGTGTCCTCTCTCTTTTTAATACATCCTCTCTACCAAGGTTTGTTTTCTTGGGGGAGAAGAGCAAGTGATCTCAGAATTGTTGTACCCATTATTACTTTAAAGGAACAATCTAACAGGTGCAGTAAGTGGAGAGGAGACACAGCTACAGTCTGAGGGTCACAGCACTGGGCTCTAATCCTTTCTTCAAAGTAGACACATCGTTCCAGCTGGTTCTGAGGGATTAAAGAGCAGATCTATCACTTTAAGGAAATGAATAAAAGGAAGAAAGGTGAGAGCCACACTTTTTTAAAGCCATTACAATTTTTCTTAAACATTCAACAGGTCGTGTTATTGAGAAAGAAATACATGAAAAATAAATAAACCACAATTAAACAGGCCCTCCACAAAAAAAAAACTTCCAAGGGCCTAATTTAGTTGCAGAGGAAGGAAATTTCATGTGGGCATAGGCTTTATAAACAACGTGTATCTTTTCCTTTTTTTCTTCTTTTAGGCATAAACAGCAAAGAGAAGGAATTGTTGAAAAGCAGTGGGAAGTATCTTGGGATTTTTTTCTTTTAAGGAAGAGAATATAAAGTGTTGAGTGTTACAGAGAACGTGATGGCTCTATAAGGAGTGCAGTAAGATGAGGTACACTGCTTTGAATTTACAGGGCACTTGCACCATAAATGAAACATGAACACAGCCTAATTAACCTGATTAGAGCTATTGCTTCTACACTGCAATTGTCTTTACATAACACATTCTGCTTGAGTAACAGAGTCTTATTATCTGCCGTTGTACTGCCAGCGATGGCTCTGCACTCTCCTTGTGCTGCATTCACGTTGCTGAATTATGGGGCAGTGATGCCATTTCCATCCTGCTAATGTGTAGCCTAACGACAAAGCAGGGATTAGCAAAACAGCTCCCAAGTAACCACAGTGGGTTAAAATAGATATAATCAGTTGGCTGAGCAAAGTGATTTTTAGCCTTCAGCTTTCCTCTTTTCTAAAGATTTCTAAAAGAAAATGTCACACCTGTTTCATATTTTAACATTCACCCTTTGATTTTTTTTTCTCAAAATATTCGGCATTTGTTAGTGTAGCATAACCCTCCAAGATAATGTTTGATATTCTCTCCAGAGACATTGTCTAATGAATAAGAATGTGTTCTAGGTTGGGCTAAATTGCCATATGCCGATTCTAGGACATCCACAAAGGGATTTTGTTACATTAGATTACTTTAAAAGGTGCTTTTTGTTTTTTTGACTTCCATTCCCTTTACTAGAAAGAAACCAACAGGCCCCAATTCCCAGTTTGATGCTGGCACACCACCAACGGAGTGATAACTGTGGGAATTGCATACAAGCTTTGAAACCATGCATATACCAAGAGCTAGACAGTATATAAATAGCATTTCTACCTCTTCTGTTTTTCAAAGATGCTGTCGGTCTACATTTATAGAATAGTTGCAGAATTTTATTTTGATAAATTTGCTTTTTGCTAACACATGCTGTTAAAATAAAGCCCCATCTTTGTGCATTTCGTGGACTAGCTGGTGGGACTGTTCCTGATGCCCAGCGTGGATTTGCCTGTCATTCCCAGACAGAAGAATGAAATTAAGAAGAGGAGCATGGAACCTAACTTTGACATCCTCAACCTGAAAACAGATTGCTTTGATACAACTTAGCTTTACTAAGAAGCTCAAAGGGTTTTATTTTTGTTCAAACACGGAAAAGCCTGAAGCCTGACAGTCCACTGCTGTCACTACAATCATTGGCTCATCAGCCAGCATGCTGATTAAGTGGCTTCAGGATTTCCCCTGCCCTTTCAGTATATGCTGTTTCCCAAGTCGTTCAGCAGGGTTAAATGTTAGACAACTCGCCATCTGAGATTTGAGTCACGTCATATTTGAGGACTGGTGTTTGCTGTGTAATTCCACTGCACTGGAAGATAACTTCTCCAAGTTTATCTTAACCCTAGCTTAGACTTCATGGTCACAGAGTGATTAGCTCCTGTGGCGTTGGTACTGATAGGAAATCAGGCAGTCCTGAAATGTAGCAATGTCATGACTCCAGCTCAGTCACTCTGGGGATGAAACACGTATAGGACACGGAGAGCTCTGTGCAGTGCAAGGCTGTAGGCCTTGTTTTATAGGCTGAGGCACTGATTGGAATTCCATGCTTGGCAAGAGCTATCATGGCTGGGGACTCACCTGGAGGGAAAAATGCTCCTGTAACGTCTGTGGTGATGAAAACTCGGGCACTTCTGTGGGGAGGTGAGGAGACCGCAGAGCATCCCACGGATGGATGGCAGGAAGTGAGGATTCCTGGTTTAGCAGACTCAGCATCACCCCTCTTTTTCAGGAGGCACTGTGAACACATAAAACAGGCACCACTTCAGAAAATAACCCATGATCCCCCGTCATCCTTCACAGGAACACCTTTCTATCCTTGGGGTGACACTGCCCGAGTCGTTGGTGGAAGAATTTTAGAAAGAACAAAACTCTCAAGTCTTTTGTCTTCGCATCAGTCCAAGTGTACTAGGGCTGCAAAACTCCAGACTCTCCTAAGGAAGGAATTGGACTTACTGTTACTTTTTGTTTTTCAAAGTGTGGAGTTGCACAAATACATAATGAATTCTCAAAATTGCTATTATGTTCTGGTTCCACCCAAAATTTGCAAAGTTCTTTAAGAATGAAGGGAAAAGGACCGAGTTTTTTTTCTTAGAGGCCAATATTCTCAGGTATAATGATGATTATTTTTTGGTTTAATGGACCTTCATCTTAGTAACTTATTCCTTCATATCACAGAACCACTGTAAGAACATGATGGATCTGAATCATCCCTTTCTGGTGTCATCAGACAGGTTTATGGTATCAGGAGGCAGCTCAGTATGAACTTACTCTCAGTACAGGATATATGAGGTGTGTGATACCTTAGTTTCACAGCACTGGGTCACTGTGACATCAGGTCATGGGGCAGATAAGCAGTGCATTATTCCTAAGGAAGGAGCAGATAATACTCTGCCAGTTCAAACAACAGGCATTGACTTTACCCTTACAAAAAAAGGAAAAAAAAGGCAAAATCACCTACTAGTATTTAATGAATGACTATGACTTCCAAAGTATAAAAGGCCTAATTCTATAAAAATAAAAGCATACTTTTGTTTTCAAGTTAGTGTGAAAGTCAGTTCAGTAATTAATTGGGTGCCCTGTTTCGTTATCTGAAAAAAATTTGCTACATGATTATTCTGAATACAACACGTATTGATCATAGTATTTGCTGTATAAGGCAGTCACAATTTAAAATATTAAATGGAGCACTGATGTTTGTATCTGCTTATCAAGGACTGCAGGACTAGGATTTGACATCGCCCAGGAACTTCAGAGGGCAAACTAACTCTTGAACATAACATTTGGCTAAGAATATAAATCTTTAATTTTATCCCCCTAGTATAAAGAATGCAGGCTGAACAAATTTGCATATCCAGGAGAAGTGGCATCTAGATGCAGATCCAGGCCTGCAATTTTCAGCTGACTGATGTCTTACACTCTTACACAGCCACATTTTCTCCCATCTTGCAGAAAATCTCTGAAGCATTTGGCTGGGAACCATTCTAACACTTATGATAAAGACTGTCTTTTCCTGCAAATGCTGTTCTCTGCTGGGGTGTGCCCAGCCTTAATGTGTAACTGTTCAAATTCTATTTTCAAGGCTTTTTAGTATGAAAATAGGTAAAAGTTAAAGGCAGGCCCTTGCTCTCTACTCTCTCTACCCTGCACTGAAGTCAATGGTATCTGTCCAGTTTAACTGGAGCTCTGTCTATTGTATGCTGACACTAATTTGCTCTTTGAGAATTCCCTATAATTTCAGTGCAAACACCCAAGGTATAAAATAGTTCTTAATATGAATAGGGCTTAAAAATCTGCTCCAACATAGGTACTGCTCAGAACATTAAAAAAAGTTCTATGAGACTTTATTTCAGAAACCATCCAGTTTTGTAACTGCTACTTATTTTTTAATAATAATATTTGCATTAATTTCCTTTTGTTACTCTCTGCAGTCTACAGCTTCCCTGTGAGGGGAAGAAAAGGGGCAGACACTGATCTTTTCTCTGTGGGGACCAGGGACAGGACTCCAGGGAATGGCTGGAGCTGTGTCAGGGAGGTTTAGGTTGGATATTAGAAAAAGGTTCTTCCCCCAGAGGGTGGTTGGCACTGCCCAGGCTCCCCAGGGCAGTGGGCACAGCCCCAAGGCTGCCAGAGCTGCAGGAGGGTTGGGATGATCCTCTGGGGCACAGGGGGTAACTCTTGGGGATGGGCCTGTGCAGGGCTGAGGGTTGGACTGGATGGTCCTTGTGGGTTCCTTCCAACCCAGCATATGCTGTGATTCTGTGCAAACATTAGGAAGATTGTTATTTTCTTGGTTTTTGAAAGCAAATGACCGGGAAAGCGAATTCTGAATTTAGTTTTGAAGGAATGCTTGCGCTGCTCAACAAATGATGTTGACCATTTTTAAATTCTTCAGAGAAAGCAATGGAAGGAAGCCAGAGAGATTCCATCAACATTTTCTGCAGTCTTGTCTTGTTGACTTTCCCTTCCCCTCTGACAATTTACTTGTAATTAAGTCACTGGCTGAATTTCTTCTGGAATAAACTGCTGTAGCTGAGTCAAATTACATGGAATTGGGTCAGTTTACTCCAGCTGGGTGTTTGGTATTTTACACTTTCTAACACTGGAAGATGTTGATGCTAACTTCTTTTTTTCCTAGAGACTTTCTAGCAACAAACTAAATTTCTTTGAACTGATTATTAGTGCATAAACTCTCTCTGAGGACTTATACTGCAAAACTCAAAGAACCATAAGTCTACTACACGATTCAGGCATTCCTATTCATCTCGCCAGAATTTCTGGAGACCGTGACACTCAAAACGAAGACTGGAAGTAAAAGTAAATTGAAATTTGTCTTCCTCGATTTAAAGGTTGATGTAAGGCCTTTCCTACAGCAAATAAATCTATTTGGATTCACATACGTGTGAGTTTTCTGAAGTGAATGTCAACTTTACCACTCCTTTTTGTACTTGTGCTCTTCTAAATATATGCACCATATACCACTATAAGGTGGAATAAATACGTGCATTTAAACACATATATTTATTTTACCTCCTAACCAGTTACACAAACATTCTACACCACTTGTGCTCTTGCTCCAGCCACCACAGGCCTCTGCTCTTCACTGCAGGTGCCAGTGGCTGCCATCTCACACAGAGGCACAGCAGAACAGCCTGTTAACACAGCCAAGACCCTTCACACAGGACTTTTGTGTTTATAGAGCTCAAATAACTTTCTCAGGGTAACTATTATTTTTCAGCATTAAAGGTTTTTTGAAATCTGCCCAATTTAAGGCTCCCCAGACAGCTCCTGGGCTTTCTGCAGCAGCGGTGTGCTCGAGCAGATGATGGCAGCACCACTGTTGAACTCGGAGCCAAAAGATGCTATCGTCTTAGGTAGTAGTGTTGATACTAAATAATTCAGTGTCTTTCTGGAAGGTGGCAGCCCTATAACCTTTCAGTTCTCCTCACCAACCAACCTACAAAGAAATGTTGCTAGGAGAAACTACGGAGGGGTGTGGGAATGGCTCGTCTTCCAGGCATAAAAGAAACTGCTGGTATCAACAAAGGAAAATTAAAACAAGAGATGTACAGCTGTAAAAGAAAATATATGCTCTACATGAAAGCACATCAGCAGCTCCATCTGTAAGTTTTCACTCACTCAACACGATGGGAAATGTACAGAAAAAGATAAAAGGGAGTGACAACAGTGCAAGCAACAAGACTTAGGCAACGTGTGGAAAGGGGGTAAGAAATGCTCTGTTTTAGTGAAGCAGGGAAGAGAAACCAACCTCACAGTACAGCTTGAAAAGCCAGGCCAGTCACCTGGGAAACAAGAAAAAAGGCAAACTAAGAAAACAGGCTATAGCCCTAAGCCTCTAAAACTACCACAGACTTGTAAGTTAGTGGTTAATAGGCTCTAAAATGATAAAATTGTCTACACCACATGTGGAACAACAGGCACGTGAGCCAACTGTAGCACTGAGGAAGATTACTGAAGCAGGAGGTTCAAAGTATATTGAAATGAAGACCATTATGGGCGTTTCTAGAGACATTTCTCTGGCTCCAAGGAGCAGTTTAGCAATGGGTTTGAAACAGCCTGTTTTTCCACCCTGAAGTTAGAGCAAATAAGAGTTCATTGCCATTTAATGGGCAAATTTCCTCTTTCTCACAAGAACAGTTAGACCTGTGGACAGGCCTTCAAAATTCAGAGGAGGTTCAGAGAAGCAGCCAGGATTTTCAAGAGAGTACTCCCCAACCCTGTGAGATAAGGGGAGTGTACTCTGCTAAAAAGCATGAGACACACAAGACGCTGACAACAGCTTCAGATTGATCGGGAGAGCGGGAAGAGACGATGGACTTCCCAGGGAAGGAGCTGTTCGATTTCTCGTCAGAGCACTTCGCCCTTGCTGTCACTCATTTTGCTCTGGAGCCTTATAAGATCTTTAACCCAAAACAGGTGGTTTTGTCCCACTAATGACACTTAATTGGAAACCTATTGTTTTTACAGAGAGACTCCTAGGACTCCTCAATAGGCAGATCGAAATAACATGAGGGAAAAAGGGATTTAAACTGAAAGACACGGGTGACATTTCGTCCATGTTATTGCCTCAGCATTAAGTAGTTTATTTTTATCTCTCTGTCTTGGGGAAAAATGATTTGGATTTTTTAAATAAAAGAAGATAGAGAAATTTTAAACAATTTAAATAAATACACAGTAAAAATTACTCTGGAAACAAATGAGAATGATTTGAAGCTACACAATAAAAAGATAGAGATATAGAGAAAATTCAACTTTTTCATTTTGAAGTCCATTTAGAAGGCTTGGAAAAGGTGTCTACTTCAGTAGTCTCTTATCTGAAGCCAGGAGCAAGTGTATAATGCAGAAAAAAAAAGGAACCAAAAAACCCCCTTTATTTTTCTCTTTGATCCTTTTACGGATCCTTCAGGACAATATAAGAGAGCTTCAGATATTGTCTTTCTCTTAGTCTTGCATTTGTGGAAGAGCTCTAAATTTCGTATATTCTGTTTTTCCCACTTGGCTTTTCTTTCCTATCTAGAAAATTTATTCTAACATCTCTCACCGTTTTTAGTCTGTCTCTTGTTTTGTGGCATTGTAGACACAGTGACTCTGTCTCAAACTCAGTGAGGGCAACAATATCCCTCAGATGGCTTTTTGGTCTCTTAAACAGCCCGAAATGCAGTTCTCTGAACCTCTCACTGGTTTACATTGCCTTCAAGGAAGGCTGAGTAAAACTGGAGAGAGGTGAGTACTCCTGTAGTGCTTCCCCTCCCTCCTCTGGGGACTCACACAAGATGTGGGAGGCACTGTCTTCCCAGACCGCTCACTAAACTCCCCTTGCGTTCCCCATAGGAATTGCTAACAAACAAATAAGCAAAAAACCCCTAACCAACAAACCCCCTCGAAACCAAAGCCAAAAGACCCAGGCAAAGAACTCCTCAAAAGACCAAAGCAGAGCTACCTTCCTTGTGTGTATGATATGTTGAATACCATGGATGTTAATCTCTGCCACAGGGATGCTGAAAGGCAACAAAACCCCAATTTCACCTCAGCATTACAGCACAAGGCATAGAGGGAAAGGGAGAAACAACAGATATATGAGATGACAGTCCAAGGACTGCTTCACTTGCAGCAACTGGCTTTGCTGGCAGCGACTCACGTGCTGTGAGCAGAGAGTAGAAGTGTGACTTAGGAGCTCCACTCCTACAAATACATGACACTGCTTGCTTATAAAGTACAAGAGACAATGACACTTAAGGTGTATCTGCTTGAAGGGGGTTAACAGGGACGCCATCTCTCTTCACATTTCTGTTTCTGACTCTATTTCACTAGGTAAGAACTGTCCGGCAACAATTTATCATAAGCTCATTAGCAATCTCTGACAACTGCTTTTTCTCTGGCTTTGCTTTCCCTCAATTCTCAGTCAAGAAAGAGACAGTTCACAGCTTTTCTCTTCCCTGATTTTCTTCTGTTTGTTGGTGGTTTTTTTTTTTGAAGAAAGCCTGCAGTATGTAATGAACGATTGCTGCCAGGAGCACACTGCAAAGTGTCTGTGTGACGATTATGTGAGAGGTTCACAGTCTTTCACGTTCCATAGCATAGAAGGGAGCCTTTGGGGCACCTCAAAAAGTTTTAAAACACTTGATTTCATTCAGGGAAAAATCAAAGAGTTTCACTAGAAGAAATTGTCTTTACACACATAAAAAAAAATGAAGGTTTCTAAAGGGAACTTTTAGTCAGATGACAGAAAACCCGCATTTTGAAATACCGCAGGGGTTCTTTTAATAAGTCACTGAAAAGTTCCATTTGACAAGTCAAACCTTGAATTTTTTTTTCATACTTATTATAGCCAAGGAGGTGCTAACCTAATACAATGGGCAAAGGAGTGTCATCACAATACAATAGACCAGACAGAGTCAGTACAATACTGGGCAATAAGGGATCTCACTATAATGAGTGAGAGAAGCAGTGTCTGCAGCATAAGAAGCTTGCTTCAGAAAAGAGAAAAGAAATGTGTTTGGTTTGTTACTGGTCATTTCATAGCTACAATTGTAACCCAATGCAATGACCTCCAGATGCTGAAGAGTCTCCTTTAAAAAGCAGAATGATGATTTCAAAGGTTTGCAGGCCAAAAGAAATCATTATGGTACCGAAACTGGAGGCCTCAATAACACAGGCTATGGATTTTTGCACAATTTTGCCTCTATCTAACCTGATAATTCAGAGTTACATCAGTGGGGTAAGGCTGAGGCTCTAGATTGCTCACACTGATGTGCTGTGAGAGCCACAGAAGAACTCGGAGCATGCGATGGGATGGTTTTCTCTTGACTTCCATTTAATTATATTTGATAAAAAGTTGCATAAATTAAGTCTGAAGTCCCTACTCTTTCTGGTATATGTTTCCACAATCTTTATTATATTATTATCCCTCAAGTTACTTTATTCCATTTATACTTACATTTCAAGGCTCACCAGTTCCACCTCAGGATAATCCTGTAGGAAGTATGAAGGGTGTTTGGCTAAAAGAACATTCCCAACCACTACATCATTCTAAAGCACAACACGGGCAAAGGACGCTCACAAGAAATCCATACAATATGACCTATGTAAATCTGCCCAGGCTTTCAGCAAACTACACTCTGCAAATTTATGTGACCTACTTTTTCAGATTGCTCAACACATAATAGTACCCTTGCTGTCAATCAAATGGCAACTGCAAATATAATATATGCCCTTGATTTGGGAAGAAAAGAGAGATGGATAACTTGAATAAAACTTGGGCAAGGTGTAGAGGAAAATGACATAGGCATGAGTTTGAATTTACAGCACAGCTGTAGGAATGCTTGGCTGGGGAAAAAGTGCTGCACATTCACTTCAGACCAGAATAAAACATGGGAGGTAGAACGGTGACATTAAGCATAATTGTACTATACAGAGATACAGTTTGGATCACTTAGATATGCATATGACAGGCATCTGAAAGTCCAAGCAGCACCTTTCCTGATTACTGAGAAGCTCCAGTAAAAAGCTTCATACGAAACAGGGACATGCTTGAAAATACCTGTCAGCAACCATAATGTACAATACACTAATTTTCTGATGTGGATTTGAAGAGGAGGCAAACAAAGTATCTTGGAGTTACTTGGTGCAGTGCAGTTTAAGGAGGAGTGCACTTCTGCAACTGGTTTTTTAACCATTTTTAATAGCTTAGTGCTGATGAAAAATGGCTTTCTTATTTAGCACAGAAAAGCTGTAGTGGCATGTAAATTTTAATTCAAACATGGCAAAACACTGCAAATTTACAAACCCCACTAGAGTTAAACCACCCTGGCTTCAGTAAGGCCCAATTTACAGCTACTAAGAAAAAAACCCCTGTGAAATATTTCTGAGTTCCGAGTGCTAAATGGCCTGCAGCAGTCCAAAAACTTGGTTTTGTGGCTGAGGCAGTGGGTTAAGCCTGAGAAGAACTGGTTTCAAATTATGGATCCATGCTGGTCTTGGAGCAAATCACACTTAATACGAAGTGTGGATAATATGTCATGCCTGTTGGACTATAAATGTTTTAAGACAGGAAAAATCTCCCACTAGGTGAAGCCTCAGCATCTACCTCAAAGAAATATCTATCTTGACTGAAAAGCTGGGGTATTTCTGTATTAGAAATACTGATCAATAACAAAAACAAATATTGCTGTTTTTTTCCCAGCCTCCCCTGGTTGCTGGAGCTTATCTCAGATGTGAGATTGGGTACACAGATTTTCTTCTGCACTCAGCTTTGCTGTGATGCTGGGGACAGACAGCTCCTGATTGCTGATCAGGATTGAGAAGGCTGGCAAAGAAGAAAATGAACCAGAGATGTGAGGGAAAACAGAAAAAAGGAGGAGCTGATGGAAGAAAATGAGCTGGTGAAGATATTCTGGTCTGCAGATGGTGGAGGGCTTATCCCAAGCAATTTCCACTTCACCATCTAGCACTAGGTGGAACAGAAAGTTCTCAGGGAATTAGAAAATGTTGTTTTCACCTCAAAAATAACCCAAATATAGGCCTAATGATTAAGGGGAAAACCCTTCTTAGGTAGTCAAGTATCCAGAGCTCGGAAAGCAAGTAGAAAGCACAAGAAACAGCAAGGATGAGAGCTCTAAGTCTCTTTTTTCTAGCCAGCACTCGGTGCAAAAATTAACCCTTGCTCTGAATTCCCTTCACCTCGTTCCTGTGTTTGAGTCACGCAGTCCTCGCCATCCTACTTCCCACATCCTTTCCTTTCAAAAATCCCTGCTCCTGCAGTGTTGCTGTGCTTCTTGGACATAAGCTGGCACGTGGGATGAGGGCTGATGGTTTCAGTAGCCATACATGCTTTTTGTTCCGAAGGGAGATGGCACAGGTTGGAAAATGAACCGCCCCCTCTCCATCAGCGTTACGCTCCTGCTTCTCTAAGGCACATTCGGGGTATAACGTGGTGGGAAGACGTGTTACAGATGGATAAAACATGGTGAGAAGCTGGTTTAATCTGCCTCAAATTAGACACGGAGACAGAAAGGACAGCAGTTTCTGGACATCAGGAATAAGGTTTACTTGGCAGGGGTTTTGAAACTCGGTCACATATTTTTTGGTTAACAGCTTACAAGATAGTGTATTATAAGATTGAGTGAGTGTTTATGATCTGTGTTGGAAAAGCACTATGGGATGAAAGTTGCTGCTGAATGGTTTCAGCTTATGCCTGAGAGGCTGGCAAGGATGAAGGAGGCACTGTTTAGTTTGGCCCTTAACCCTGGAGAACTGGACAGTGACCACCCTACATCTGCTCTGTGGTTCCTCCTGGGGCCGAAGAGTAGTTGCTACCATCTCACAGCAGGAACTCAACACACAGTAATTCCTTCACTCTGGTGTTTTTGGAGGAGGACAACAACTTCCTTCAGTTTATACAGGCACATGCATTTATTGCTAAGGGGATTGAGCTTCCCATTAAGTGCCTCTCAACTCAAATAGCTCTGATTGTTCCATCTCAAAGATGTGAGGTGTGCTTTCTTTTGTGAAAGCACATAGGAAAAGGCCTATACTACCAAAGACAACTTTTCTCGCTTCTTATCCTTTAAAGGCTTTGCATAATGCTCTTATTTAATAACAGCCATCTTTATGTAGTAGCTGGATCTTTTCATAAGCTAATAGTTGTAAAGCACTGTCTACTTTGCTTAATGATACTACTTTTCCAATATAAAACAGGGCTAATGGGTGTCAAATGTGAAAGTAATATTCCTGCAATTTATCACTTAAGCCGCCTTTCACTCTTTTGGGGTGAATTGTTGTATTTTTAAAGGGAAGTTGATTGCCTTGAGTGAATTCTTTTATTCTTCCACATTAACAATTCATGAATGAAGCCAATAGCTGCAACACAATCTTCAGTTGCTTGTCCCACCAATAACCTCAGCTGTATCCTGGAGGGTAAACTCACACTGCATCAATCAGCTGTCTCCGTGATCTGCAGCACAGCCATGTGAACTGTGGCTTACACTATGTTCTTGTTTGCTCCCTTGACTTCTGGCAGTGGGAAGCTCCACCAAAATGAATTAACTGTTACTAAGTTTTCTGCTGTGCTGCACTTTACACGAGTGGAAAGTTACATTACTAGAAAGAATATAGACACTCACCCCGAGGCTCAGAACCAGATGCCAGTGGTCAAATGATCCTTGTGCACCTTTCTGCTCTGCTCTCCTCCTCTCTCAGTTGTTGTTAAGCATTGGGCCAGTCCAGTTAAAGAGATTCTGGGAGATGAAAGAGATCTCAGTTAGGGGATGTTTTGGACTGCTTGTTTTTTTAAAATAACCCAACCACAACCCAGCACTATAAAACTCAACTGGGAAAGGCAAAGAGGCCAGCACTTTAAGGATACACTAAGATTGCACCTGCAGATGAGTTCATTCACTTCTTTCCATGTGCAAAGCCGATGCTTCTATTCCCAGATGAGAAACAAACACCCGACGTTGAGCAGGCAGACATCCAAGTGCCCAGACTTAGTGTGGCTGTGTGTCTACAAAACTCATACAGGGCAAATGGAAGCTGTGAATGTGGACTTCAGCTTAACTCAGAAAGCCAGAGCTGTTGTGGAGGACAGCTAATCCAATCTGCTGCTCTTTTGGCCTCAGTGGCATAGAGGAGATACAGAAGATTACTTGTTTGCAGATTGTAAGATAACAAGTAGAACATCCGAAAATACAAATCTGAGATGACTTCTTACAAATTATCTTAGAAGGAGAGGGACAGGTACCAGAAAAGAAAAAAAAAAAAAAAATAAAAAACATGAAAGAGGTCGAGAAAGGAATGACAGACGGGCAGGTTGTATGAATAAAGAGCTAAGAAAAGCCCTGTGGAAATAATTGATTTTTCTGATTCACCACTGATATTTCTTAGAAGTTCCTGAGGAATTTCATGTCCATCTGAACCTAATTCTGTTTTCCTGGAATTATCCACAATTGAAACAAATATAGCCTGGGATTAAATAAAAATGTTTAATGTTATCTGAATTATTTTTTAACTTTAGTTTGAGGTATTTTTCTCAAATCAAAGACATCAAAAAATGAAATATGAAGTACTTGAAAATAAAAGGATTGACTAATAGACACTTAAGCACCACAACTAAAATTGAAGAAAGAGAAGAACTAGTAATGATGGCACCTTCCACAAAACGGACCAGGAATAAGGCCTGTGATGAGGAAAATCCAGGCTTAGATTTCACCTCTACCAAAGCTGGGGTGCAGATATTCACCTATTTCCCCTTTCCTGTCCTCATGTAATCTCTTCAGACAAACATTCAGTAAGGGTTTATTCCCACGTTCATTTTTCAGCATGTTACAGAGCAGTGCCTGTAGACCCCAGCTGAGATCAGGGTCCCACGATCACCAGTGTGCATCAGTGAGGTGACCTGACTCCACACGGTGGAGAGAGAACATCTGCATCCTGTTCTTAAGCTGGGGCAATACACAGAAAGACTAAAGGTTTCTTGTTTGTCCAAAGCAATCCCTGGAAACCAGGGTCAGAAACCCCAAGCCTTGGTTCAGTGGCTTTTCTGAAAAATATTCCCTAAGACACACTACAAAGACTCTCTGTGATGTCCCTCCTCCCCTTTGCTCCTTCAGCCGGTAGTGCTGAGACCCCAGGAAAGCTCTGACCAGATAACCTTGATTGACAAAACATTTTACACGGACAAGGGCGAGGTAAACTTGCCTGGACTAGTCTGCAGTGTCATAAATGTTTGCAGAATTGACTGTTCCCTCCAGAGGCAGCCCCACGCCTCGCTGTCCTCGCTGCATACAGATGAAGTCACTGCACAGCACAGCCCGGTGCCTGTGCTGGGGGGTGACCTCCTGTTTGGTGACATCCATCAGCGAAATGCTCTGTGGTAGGGCCTGTCTGAAAGTCAGCTGGTACACGAATTTTTACTCTGATTTCACTAAACCCCAATCAGTAAGGGCACGCAGCTTTAGTGTTCTCATGTGCCTGCTCCCCGAGTGAAGTAAATGAAATATTTGTGCAGACTTTTGTGATTCTTTTTTAAAGGCCTGACCAGAAATTGGAATGTATCAGGAGCTCTAAGGAGGGGGCCGCTGACAAGCATCACTGCCTGCACAGGAACTGCAAAGTCCTCCTTTCTGGGCAGAGGAAAAGGAAAATCAACTGAAATATGAATAAACACTTAGAAAAAAAATCTTCAAAGATTTATTTGGCATAAGTCAGTATTGCACTCTCTGATGCTGGACCCCAGTGAGCGTGTAATTCTGATTAAAATAAAGAAACATTATAGACAGCTGTTCAAATATAAGCATATATCCCAGCTCTATCTATATTTGCATAGGAATTTGTGAAAAAAACGTTTTCTGGGCATGAAAATTTTATTTTATGGGGGAATTTTGGTTTTCCCTTTAAAAAGCAAAACCGTAAACCCGTCTGATTATGTTTTAATTATGGAAAGATTAGGTACCAAGTGGAATCAATGGCTCACTTGGTAATCTAATAAGAAAACTGGGGCACATCAAAGGAAAGTGAAAGTAGCAGTTTCGAATGAAAAGGAGATTCCCCTGTACTGAATGTGTCATTAGGCACAGTGTGACCCGGCTACTGAAAAATTTATCTGACTAATTGGAAAACCACTGAAAGAAATCGCCACTAAGGCTAATGCAGAGCTAACCCACTTGGACCTAGAAAAGACCAAATGCCCCTGGTGGCAACTCTGAGAAGATACAATAAATACTTATTGTTTTCTGAAGTTCATTCTTAGGTGTTGCCTCCCAGTTACAGACAGGATGTGTGGCTTTGTAAGAGTAGCAGTGCCAGTGCGAGGCAGGGGGCTTATTGTTCCTAAATGTTACATTATTGGTCTTAAAACGTTCTTCTGCTGGGAAACACTGCAGCAAGATAAAAAAGCAAAGGTCTCTATGTTACCTTCGTTGATCTCACCAAGGCTTTCGACACTGTGAGCAGAAAAGGTCTGTGGCAGATTT
>JAYRBT010000005.1:12267198-12279567 GCA_036023395.1 Myiotriccus ornatus
CACTTCTATTTTATTTTGAAGTTAATATCTGAAGCAGTTTAGTAACTCCACCATAGATTTCAGTGGGATTGTCTGAGCTTAGGAGACTGGTTTGAAAATTTTGACCCAACTACATGGGTTATTCCCAGGTAACATCCACCGAGTCACAAGGAGGATCAGTTAAAAGCAGCCTGCAGTGCAACAGCTCGTGCCATCCCTGCCCTACAGGGACTGAAAGTCCTTTGGTTTCCTGTTTGTTGATCGGGTGCTTTCTCCAGTGCTCAAGTCAGTCAAAGGAAGAAAAAAATTAACAGAGCTTCATAGAAATATTGCATTCTTTCCTAGAGCGGAGGCAAAACAAACACAAGTTTAACGTAAACAGTCTCTACCAGCAGATATTTTCCCCTTTTATTGCTTGAATTACAATGCCCTTCAGCCAGCAGAAGGCAGAGAAAGTTCTGCCAGGAAAGGAGTTATTTGAAAAAGTTTACTTTAAACTTTTGTTTGCTTTGCTGCATACACACACACACACAAAAAAAAAAAAAAAAGAAAAAGAAAAAAAGAATAGAGACCCTTTCTTCTTCCACTTTAGTGCTAGGTAGAAAGAAAATGGATTTCTCTTTATCGACTGGTATGTGGCTGGCAGAAGTAAAGGCAAGTTTCCTCATGGTCATGCCTCTGTGCTCAACCATGACCTGGAAGAACATTGTGAGAGGTAAAGCAGGACTGTCCTGTTCACCAAGGACACGCAGAGCAGTGTGAAGAAACAAATACGAGTGTCTCTGCTCGTTCCACTGAGATAAACAAGCACAAAGCTACCAAACAGCATAATTTTATTCTAACTCTTCAATGAAGCTTTTTCTTCTAAATCTCTGTCCCTTTTGTAATGATGACAAAAATTACAGTCTCTTTTCATTCTCACTCTTGTAAATCTGGAATAACTGGAAAAGAGCTTAGAAAGCTCTTTGTTGGCCAGGACAAAATTCTGACTAAAAAGTAATATGTTCTCAAAACAAAAACCACCACCTTTTGTGAAAAATGTTCCCATTTCTGACTGGTTCTAATGTTTTCATTTGAAACAGACTCCTTGATCAGGAGTTAATAAAAGTGTGTTGTGAAATATGCAGAGCATTTTATAAAATGTATAAGAAAAATAGAGTGGTTTCCTGAAGACTTGATAATAGACAGAATAAGAAAAAGAGACAAAGGAAGATAAAAAGAGATTTGTAGCAATGCATAAGCAGGGGGGATAAAGCTGAATAGCGGTTGGATTAGTGCAGCATGAGTTTGTTTTTAAAGTACATCGCTTTTCTGCACTTCCACCCTCTCCTGTTTGCCCCACAACCCTGACCTTGTCCCTCCCCATTTCAAAGGAGCCGTCCCTTCTTATTTCCCTCCTGACCTGCATTCCTCACTGCCGGCTGTACCGTGGCGATAAAGGCACCAGTAAACCCGGCTTGCCCAAGATCAGGAGATAACAGAGGGTGATGTTAGCAAATTAACTGATTGGTATACAACAAAAGGGGGGGAAAAAAAAAAAAAGTTGTCAGGAAGCCGAGAACTTTTGAACCCATTTAAACAAATAAGTGGCAGAGGAGGAGGAGGCTTGTCTGCTACAGGAATAGCGCCTGCAAGAGCCAAGCCAGGGCTTGGAGCTACAATGAGATGCAGCCTCTGAGAACAGCCCCTGGTAGGGGAACAGAGCTGTTTGAGAAAGAGGAGTTCCTGCCTTGTAAGAGGCAGGACAGGATGGGATGTTCCCTGCTGCTGTTTCTGGTCCTCACAGACATGATCTCCACACCCTCCAATATGCAGCACCTGCAGGGAGACACTGAAATCTCTCTGTGCACTCCCTTTGTGACGCATGTCCAAGGGCCCTGCTCTGGTAAAGAAAGCATGCTGTGCTGCAAATAGTTACAGTAAGGCTTTGAGACACACACACACTCATTTATTTACTGCTACTAACTGGCTTTCCTGCTTCACCACCGGCACTGAGAGGGTTAATGCCTTCCTCCTGGCCTGGCCTCCAGAGATGCGGTCCTCTGTGGCTCCAGATGGCTTTCAGAAATCTCCAAAGTTTTGCTGCCCTCATTAGTGACAGATGTGGGGAGTTACAGTTTGAAATTTGGGGTCCCTAAAGTCAAGCATAAAGAAACCCCAGGAACCCCGAAAGTGCTCCTAACAGTGCCAGTGGCACAGATCACAGAAAACATGCTCTCCCATAGTGCTGAACGCGAGGCTTTATCACCAATCACATCACTTTCCTTCCCCCCACCACTTTATCTCAGAATTCCAGTGCAGCCTTCCCTTGGAGCCCCCTCTTGGCTTTTGCTGTTCCCCTAGAGCACAATTTTTCATCACCTCTGTGCTCGAGAACTACCTCCAGAGCATGCCTTTGTTCCAAACTCTGTTCCTCTTTTCCTGATGCAGAAAGGGGAGATCTGTAAGGTGGCTGCAGTCCTGGAGAGGACATTTGCTTTGTTAAGCAGCCTGGAACATTCACACCCAGAACCTGACAGGCAAAGCCTCTGAGGACAGCTGGCACAGGCACCACACAGAGCTTGGAGAGCAGATTATTGCTTCATTGTCATTACATACAGCCCTGGACCAGCAGCTCTTGTGCATAGAACCATCATTTGTATCATCCTCCATCAGTATTGCTTCAATTTTGATGTGGGGAGGAGGCCTAAAATAGCCTTGCAACACGGGATCGTTCTGAATGGCCTTGAAGTAGACAGGACATAGCAGGGAGAGCCCAACTTTTCACTTATTAAAGTAGTTAAGATAACACCGACCCCTTGAGAGGATGGCTTATTTAAAACATGGGTTTTATAACTGTTGTACACTACTTATGACCACAGAGCACATTTCTGCTCATCCTTCTCTGCACAGACACACAACATGCACAGAGAAAATATCTCTGGACTGGATGCAGCCTGAGGTTGTCAGATCCAGAAAGATCCTACCCATTTGGAGCTCACAGCCCATGTACTCCATGCACACAGTGTCTTTCTGAAGGAAACAGTAGTTTTAAAGGAGGAAAACCAACCAAACAGGGACAAAACCTGACTAAACAAGACCATTCAAGCCATGCAACAGTATAAGCAGATCTCACAGGCTCACATGGTTTCATGAGAGCTGTGCCCAACCACAGGGTCTTTCCCTTTTTTTCTCTTATTGTAAACTTTTTCCTGCTAGGGTTACATTGACTCACTGATCTGTTGGGCTTTTAGTCTAGAAATGTTGCATAGAAATCATTCATTGAAAAGATAACATACAGGATATAAATGGGAGTTGCTTTAAGATTCAGTTGATTTTTTTCCCCCACTTTTGTTTAATTGCAGGAGAGATATCCTTTCAAATTTACCATATGATTCTTCTCTCATTTTCCCAGTAATCCATAATCTGTTTGTGTTTCCTCCAGACCCTGACACTCCTCCAGCACTATTCCCATTTTCTTTTGACAAATTCAGTTATTCGGGGGGGGAAATCTGCAGTTCTCTAGACAGCATTGCTCAACTATACGTTTTGCCCCAGAATTTACTATTTTATCTTCCCCCCCTCCCTTTGAAAATTTTGCACGTTAGGATTAGGACACACTCATGCCTTTGTTTGGTTACCCACCAAGCATCCCTGTTTTTACCTTTGTGTCCTTGTTGCAGCACTGATGTCCCTTGCTCCAAATCCAGATGTTGCACTCCAGTCTTCTCAGCTGTGCTGGGGGTTGGACTGGGGACTGGAAGGCAACTGCAGGTAGGCTGTGGGTGCACCACAGAGGGAGGGTATTTGTGTCCTCATCAGTACCTGCCAGAGGAGGGTGGACACATGTTCCATCCATTTCCAGAGGGAATGAATGTCCCACTGCTTCTGAGAACAAGGAATCAAACCCCAAAGCCTTTAGGAGTTGTGTTATAGGCATCAAAGCAGAGCTGAGCATCAGAGGGAAGATTGTCCTTCACTAGGACATGCACTGTAATTTCAGTGAGGATATCCTTGGCTTTTAGGTGCTTCAATGAGACCCACCTGCCAAGGAGGTGCACAAGCTGCCTCTCCCTCAGCTGGCATCTACACTGAATGGGTTACAGCTGCTACTAATCTCATTTAGGGCCTAACCCCTTGAGGACAAAAGACACAACTGGTGCACAGGATTTGGAGGAGTCCTACCTGGGTATTTGGAACTGGTATTTCTGCAGCTCTCTTACACAGGCAGGAGCACATCTTCAGTTTGAGGAGTGTGACCTGATCGTTCATCTCTGACATAAATGAGCTGCTACTAACATGGTTAAGGTGGACATTTGTAAGTGGGGTGGAAACCCCCATTTGTTAAGTGACAGAGGCAAAATCAGCAATGGCTGAGGAGTGGCAAGAAAAACAATTTGAAGTTCACTTTAAGAAGAAGAAAAGGCTCATAAACATGACTGAATGAGAAAGAGCTGAACGAATTCCACTATTGATAATGAGCAGGAAGCCCAGTGCTTGGGATCATGAGTTTATGCAAATCTGTTATTACTGCAAATTGGCATCCTAAGACCCTGATCATACAACGCTTGCACATGTGCTTAACTTTATGCACATGAGCAGCCTCATTAACGCCGGAGACGTAGTCGTGCATAAAACTGAGCAAATACATGAGTGTTTGTAAGACTGGGATTTAAACACAAGGGAGAGAAAACAAATTTACTGTATCATCAACAATTATTTCTGAAACCCATCAGAAGCCAAGGTGGTGCCAGAAGTCTGCACAGTGCAGAAACATTCAAAGAGAGAGAGGAGTGGGACTTTGAAAATTGCTGCCTTTAACTCAATCCATTAGACCAAATAATGGTGGGCCAGGAAAACATCCCTGCTCAGATTCAAATATAACTGATTTTACAAAATAAACTGGATTGTCTCTTAAAAACACAGTTTTCAAACTTAGTTATTGTAAAGAAGCACTGTTTATAATCAACTTGGATTTGACTAAATTGTTCAGCAGTGTCTCACAAAAGTCTTACAAAATTAATTTAAATGGTATTACATTTACGAGGATTCAGAGCTGACTGCAGCATTTATATAAATAGTTACAATAAATACAAAGGCTTACATTGGAGGGAGGTGCCTATTGCACTGCAATGAAGACTGATGGTCAGTCTTGGAGCTAGTTTTAATTAGAATATTCAGCAATGCTTCAGAAAACAGAAGAGCTCCCTTATGTTACGGAATTTGCTGAAAATATGCTTTTTCCTTGGGAATCTAGAGGAGTAAATACAATAAAATTTGAATACTTACCAGCAAGACAAGAAAAAACAAAGAGCTGTAAAACAACATCTGTAGAAGTAAAGCTTCTGCCAATTTTAAAGGGATAGTTCTGGAAAAGGAATTCCGGGAAAAGTGCAACCCTGCACTGGGGAGATGTAAAACAAGACCTCTACAAAACATAATTGTTATCATAATCAGTCAAAATTCATGTTTATGTTTCATGATAATTTCTCTGTGCTTTTTATGCATTTTTTTTGGTTACACTTAGAAAAAAACCCGAGTACATTCTCGACCGTCAGTTTTACTCCTACTTTTTGGTGTGTAGGGATTTTTTTATCGTACTTTCTGTCCTTCTCACCCAGCGGGATTGCTGCTGTCAATTTTTGCTGTGCAACAGCAAGGCTGATGTAATTACTGTACTTTGTGTTAGCCACATCTCGTGGCTTGTTTTGGAGCAGCATCTCCAGCTCCCACTCCCGGGTCCCGTGCGTGGCCGTGGACAAGACTCCTGGCAAAGTCTGGCTGTGCCAAGGGCTCTTGTTTCTCCATGAGGTTTGTTCAGGAGGGTTGTCATGGAGATAGAGAGCCTGAGAGTGGAGTGTGTGTGGACAGGCTGCCCACAGCCAGGGCCGTGAGGGCTGGGCTGGCAGGGAGCCAGGCAGCTCGTGAAAATGTTTTAGCACGTTGGCACTTGGCGTTTTGGTGGTGTTTAAATGGGGTATGGGGGCACTGATCATCAGCTGTTTGCAAGTCTGCATCCATCTTAAAGGCTTGATTTTATATAAAAATAGCATGGGGGTGGGGTGTGACTTCGGTGAGGGAGCATCTTCACTTGTGTAATCTCACAGCGCTGAATGGATGAGGACAAAGCGAAAAGAGTAACACAAGCTGGACCAGACTGTTGCCCAGGAACCCTCCTCCCACTACCACTTATCCCAAAGGAAAGAAAGTTTGAACTTTCTTTTTGGGTTAAGTTTTGGCTTTTTCATCTCACCTATCTGGATTTCAAAGAAGAAGGTAGGACTGAGACTGGACGTGGCATCAGTGCCGTGGCCTGGGAACCACGGCGGGTTTGGATCAAGGGTGGGACTTGATGATCTCAGAGGTCTTTTCCAACCCGGCTGATTCTCTGATTCTGTGATTAACTGGCACGTGTCAGGAGGGTGATTATGAACTGGACTCTAAGGAACCATCATGATAAAGACATAAAAAACGGTATTATTGGTGAGAAAAGTGATGCTGGAGCTGTAGCAGCTGGAGAAATCAGACCTGAAAATATTTGTTCATTCTGCTTAATGTCACTGTGTGCAACATATACAGTTGGTCAACAAGATGCACAAGTCTACAAACTCCTGGCTTAGTACCACCATGTTCTGAGTTGAAGGTCTGGGACACCTGGAGAGTGGAGGAAAGTCTGAAATAAATTTGCACAGTATTTATCTTGTTTTAAATGCCTACCTGCTTCATTCCAACAGGTAAAGAGCACAGAAGATCTGTTTATCAGCACAGCTCTAGCAGCTTAAACCTCCCCAAGGCTGTGATGATAATACTGCTGTTTCTTCAAAATACTGTTTTAATTCTTTCAGGGAATATTTATTTCAGAAAAAACCCCAGTCCTTACCTTATTTATTATATAACAAAGCGCACCTTGAAATGCAACACTGAACACAAATTTCTGTTTGATTCCTTTCGTGGAAACAATTCTTCATCAAGCATTTTCTTTCAGAGTGAAACCTTAACATTTTACTTGTATGTATCTGGTCAATCCTTGATTTGTTTTTATTTATTTTTAAATTTTTCCTGTTGGCCCCGCTGGACGTGTCACATGCCTCTTAATGCATATAATCACATGCATGTAACCTTAAAAAATGTTGAACAAAATTTTTGTTTTTCAAACCATTCAACTAGTTATTAGTTGATCTGCTAAAGAGATTAGATGAATTTGTTTTTGTAAAAACAGTTTGCTCAGCTGATTCTTAGCACTTGGGTGCAAGTTTGTGTAACAAAATCACAGCTCATGCCCAGTTATCATTTTTCTGATTTGACATTTCACACCAGAGACTCATAGAACAATTCAGGGGGTCATCTCATCCACCCTCCTGCTCAGAGCAGGGCCAGGTGTGAGATCAGGTTGCTGAGGGCTTTATCCAGTCTTAAAAACCCGCAAAGATTTTAACACAATGGCACAAGCTCTCTGGGAGATCTTTCCCAATACTTTACTGCCCTCATGGTGAAAAGGTTTTTCCTCATATCTTCCTGAAACCCCTCTTTTTTTCAGCTTATGCCCCTTGTCTCTCCTCTCTCTGTTGGGTCTGGGCTCGTGTAACCGAGGGCTGTGACAAATAAACCCTTTAATTTCTTGTCAGGATGTCTGCAAGCATTAGGAAGGACAATTGCAACATCCTTCAGGGTCTAAGGCAATGAATCTAAACAAAATTTTTCTGCTCTTGATGTGCTGTATTAAAAGATGAAAACTCATGCTTGTATGTAAGGAAAACAGCGTTTCAGTGAAGATCTGACCCAGAGACAGGAGAGCAGTTTCCCTGGGAAAGATGTTCTTTCATTACAAAGACTATTGTAGCCCAAACATTTTATGATGTATTTTCTTTCCAAGGAATTTTTTTCAATCTCCCTGAGCATGCTGAAGTCATTATATAGTTACCAGAGATGCTTTGTCCAGACAGTCTTACTATAGGTTACAGTTCTGCAGGAGATTAAAAATGATGTATTAGTAGATATTCTTCTAAAAATACTCTTTTAAGTAGTATGTATCTTCATCTTCCCAAACCTAGAAGAACATATACAACAGCAAAGGAAATATAGCAAATAATTGAGGGCAAATGATATATAACAACGAGAACTTTTACTGCTGTATTTATTTAAATGAATGGAAATGTCAAAATGTGAAAGCAAAGCACTACAGTTTATTCACATATTTTACATTCAAAGGACCAGCGGATTTTTATTTTTTTTTTCAGAAAAAATAGACTCCTGTTGTGGTTTCAAAAAATTTGACAGAGACATGGAATATACTTAATGAAGCCTGTCACTGCAATGCATACAATGAAAACCTCGTGTATATGGAAAAAAAAAAAAGATGAAAACCAAATTGACCATTACTAAAAAAAGACTTCCTTTAATATAAATAAAATTCAGAGTAGTGCTTTATTTTAACAGACAACACAACAGTGGGATTTATTAACAACTACATATTTACAGTGCCTCACTGGTAAAAACATTGGGCTTCACCTGAGATCCTGGACACGTCCTGAGAAGGCAACGTGGACAGGAGATTGCTCAGCACTTCACATAAACTAGGTGCTAGAAGGGTGAAATGAAAGCATACTTTTAAAATAAATAAGATGCCACAGGTGGAACTGTTGATGCATCACTTTTATCCTCTGATCTGCCAAAGCCTGCACTTCAAGCACTCCCTTTGCTTTCGGTAGATCTGTGTCTCTACTAAGCTGAAGTGCAGGATTGTTCCAAACCCAGGAGCCTCAGAGGAAGACAACTGCTTGACTCAGAGGTGCTGTGAGTAGAGGAAACTGTGGTAATTGCAATTTTACAGAGGCACATTACCTTGAATTTAAATCTGTGTTCTTTTGCATGGGTGATTTCTACCATCTTGTTTTTAATTTGATCCTACAAGGTCTGGATTCCAAGTGTCTCTGTGAAGTGACAAGCCTGTGAAAGTGTCTTCTTCCCACAGCCTCCAAAATCATAGTGCCAGTTTAGCAGGATCTCAGTCTTCTTGGCAATTAAATAAAACAAGGACCAGATCTTTTTCAAAGTATTCACAAAAGTAATCTTTCACTTATAAAATGGCTGTCCCACCATTCTTGTATCAGATCTGACCTCAGCTCTTTAGATCTAAACAGTTCTTTAGAAGTTATAAAAATAAAGAATTGATTAATATACAAATATATATTTCAGAGTGATAAGAGAATAATATTAAACGAATTCCTTTTTTAATCTACTTTAAATTAAAAGAAATGTTTTCAAAAGTCTAGGCTGAAGCAGATCTTTATCTACTGACTCTTTAATGGAACCCATTCCCTGCAGATGGTCACAGGCAACTTAATGTAAGAAGCTCATTGCTACAAAAGAACAGTGAACGTGTTTCCACTAGCAAAGCAATTCCTAAAATCTGCTGTGCCAGTTGGTTTTTGGTATTTTGCTTTCAAGGACTGCAGATATTTTTAATATTGGAAACAAAACATCAGTCATGAAGTGTTGGGCTCCTCCAGAAATTTGCTCCTTTCCCCACTCTTTATTAACACTTGTTTTGCAATAATCCATTATTTTTGTTTTTGTATCCTGTTTGTATACAGAATAATATAATTGTTCTGCTTGAATGCACAGATATGTACAAAACCAGTCAGTAATTCAGTTAAGAGATATGCCTGCTCACTGGGTCATCTCATGCTTTCACAATACCATATTTTGCTGGGATATCCATAACAACAGCACGTGGGTTGCTCCCTTCTTCCACTGAGATGCTTACGGGTGTTTTCCTTCCATTTATCTCAAGCAGCCAAAACAGCAAGGAACATTTTTGAACAACCTATAATACTCTTCCTGAATCTGAAACAAAAATGTGGGATTCAAAGATGAAATAGATTTGTTACTAGATCTAGATGTCTTTACACTCATTTTGTGCTGCTTCTGCCTCTAGATGTTTTAAGATGGAGCTGGTTTTGACCTTAGAACAGAACACTGAAGAAAGCATCATCCCAGGGTAAGTGTGGGGACACACTGCATTATTTCATCAGGTTAATGGCACTATAACCAGCTTTACAATTAAAAAACCAAACCCATTTCCCCGTGTTTAACACACTGGTTTTAAAACTGGGAGGAAATCTGTGAGAAGGTGAAAACTAGAGGGAGGTTCTGTCACCACTGAAGACAAAAGCTCAGCTTCTGGGCTGTGTAGGTACGTGAGACTGCCTGAGTCACTTCCCCCAGGGACTAGAACACTCACCTTCCTTGACAGCACGCAAAGGAAAATGAAGATGAACATCCCCTGGAACGCATTGAAGATTGTAAAAAGGTACGCGGTGACCACGGACCCCTGGACGACGTGGAGCACCCCGAAGATCCAGGTAGCCCCAAGGAGGAAGAGGAGAGCCAGGGCACCTCGGGCACAGGATCTAGACGGGAAAGGAACACTGTGAGCAACCAGCAGGCACAAACGACTCCCCTTCTTGCTCCACCTTGGGTGAGACATTTTTTCCCAGCTGCGAAGGCCCGAGAGGTGCAAGTGCACGGGCTGCTCCTCAGGGTGTGCTGTAGCTCTGTGGCACGGCTGAAGCCACACGATCACTTCAGGAGAGCAAAGGAGCGAAACCGGAGGGCCCAAAAACGCTGGCTTCTTTAATCTTCAGATATGTTTTCTCTGGGGTACTGCAGCACCATATGATTTGATTTAAATCTGCTGTTAGTGTAATTCCCCAAGGAAAAACATATGTCTGTTATGAGGCACTCCCCCCACTCTTCCTCCTCCCCCTTATCTTCCTCAAAAAAATAACCCAGAAAAAATGTACAGTATGCTCTGAGGTCAGTGCATGTGCATGACATCAAAGGATTCCCTGGCTGCCTCTCAGGTTCACTGCAGAGGTGCCAGTTGTAAAACCAGACTTTCTTCCTTTCATTCTTTCTCTTTAAAAAAAATAAAAAATAAATTTTTGTTTTTAGAACACAAATGCTCTCAAATAGTTCCTGGGTCAGCATACTGATGCTTTAAAATTGTAGGAACTGATTGGCTATGTTTGGTTTTTTTTTTGTTCCAAGATGCTGTAGAGAACTGTTCACAGACTTGAGCAAATTACAGCATGTTGTCTTGGAAATGAAGCCACTGATTACTTTCTTATTCATTTTCAGCTCAGTCATTGCAGGACTTCCTTTGAACAGCAGACATTTTTAGCCCTGTTCCCCTGAAAATGAATAATTTTCAACTTCATTAGAACCAGGTCACCACATGAAGCTATGAAGGGTGAGGAATAAGAGAAAGTAATCAATCAAACAATTGCTAAATCCTAACTATAAATCTAGTGCAAGGCATTGAAAGTGCAGGAGTGTTCCTAAGCAACACAAACAGTAAGTTGTTTTCAATGTTCCCTGTAGTACACTTCAGCTTTCCCTGCACAAACGGTTTTCAAGGTCCCTATAAATCAGTTTTAAAGAGAATGAGTTGATGGAAAAATCATAGCAGCATGCAAAGTAAAATCCAGGAGAGAATCTGCCCCATCCCCCCAATGCCACAGGAGCACAAAGTCCTACTGCAGACTTTTCCAAGGAACACGAATGACTCGAACCTCCTTATCACTGAATTACTTGTTACTTCAAGGCAAATATTTTTGGTCCCGTTTCAGGCATAAGTTTTGAAATCTCTATTGGCTTGCATAGAGGCTATGGAAAGAACTTGAGAAAAAAGAAAAGGACAATTCCTTCTTTAGCCTTGCCATCAGCCTTTACCCTGTGGTTGATGTGGGCTGTTGGCACTCCTCATGCAGCCCTCACACCCCCCCAGTGTTCCTAAACGAGGTATTGCTCGATGGGAATAAAGATTGCAAAATGTTCCTCCAAGTATATATGGAAAAAAAAGATCCTTCTTTTTCTGCAAATCCTTCAGGAGACTGAACTGCTGTTTTTGAATACCCACTGTCATCTCTGTCTGCATTTAAACTTCCAGAAGGTAGAATTTGTATTAAATGGCAAACTTACCTTATATTTTCGTAACAACTAACTTCTGGCTTTAGCATCGCAGTGTGTCGAAATACTTTATAAATAATCACTCCAAAAGCCAACAAATTAACCTGGGGGGAACGAAGAAAGGAACTTTTAGGTCCAACCAGGATGTTTTTGAATGTCAATAACTCTTAAACATTTAAATGAAACAAGTCAGATGAAGTTTCTGTGCCTCTGAAACCCACAGAATCCAGTAGGGGAAAAAATCCCACCCTGTTCTCATCCATTAAAAAATATGAGCCCTGCCATAAACATTGATCAAACAGGGATGTAACTCCACCTTATCTCAGCAGTATCACTACCAACAGCCTGTAAATGTTTATTGATTTTATTGGTAAATCTCTTTGATTTCCTGCTGAGATTATTTTCCCTAAGCACAGATGCAGGGAAAAGGGAAAGGAA
>JAYRBT010000005.1:12279667-12295309 GCA_036023395.1 Myiotriccus ornatus
ATTTTATTGGTAAATCTCTTTGATTTCCTGCTGAGATTATTTTCCCTAAGCACAGATGCAGGGAAAAGGGAAAGGAAAGGAACGGAAGATGAGACGTGGCAAAGAAGGAAGGGAAAGGGAAATGGAGAAAACCACCAAACCCTCCCCATTCCATGGGTTTTCCCTTTTAGTCTATCATGTTGATCTTGACAAATATGTGTCTTTTGTTGCTGAATAACATTAATAACATCATACTTCCTGAGGTCTTTGGGGTGTGAAAACTTTCAACTGGCACAAAAAAAAAAACTCTGAGGCTTACACAAAGAATTTTTAAAAATCTAACTAATTGAAAGGCTTCTTGCTGTGTATTTCATGTTTGTTTCATAGATGAATAATTTTGGGTTTTTTTTTCCCCTGCTGCCTGTATAATGACATTGCTTTATTTGAGTTTGAAACAGAGAAAAGCAACTAAAAAAAGCAGTTTTGCAAATGATGCTCAATTATAGTTCTGATCCTCTGTTTGCTTGGCTAGGCTTCATTGATCTTTCATTTAAATTTATGCTTCATTCCTTTAAAAATGTGGATGGTTGCTTTCTTGCTTTTTTAAAAAACTATAATATTTTGCTTTTCTGCATTTAACATCAGAATCTATTTAAAATGTTCATAAATGAACCAAATTTTCACTGGATGTCATTCAGATACCATTTGTAAATCCTTGGTTGCAATCCCTTGGTTGGTTCCCGTGGGCCTCTAGCTGAAGGCTGGAATAGAATTAATGCCCTCCCCAGATTGTTTCTCCGGAAAGACTGCATGGTTTTCCCCCCTCTTCTTTTTCTTTAAATAAAAAAACCAAACAAACAACGAAACCCCCCACCTCTGAAATGAAAACAAAAAGCTGCTGTGTGAACACAGCATCACTTTAAAAGGTATCACTTTCATTTGTTAACACTCGTTAACTACATCCTTAGAACATTTTTGTTGTGTCAAGGGGGGAGTATCTGATATTAAAGCAGGCTCTGCTTTAATTAGCTGCATGCTCGTACTTTAACACAGCATAATATATTTACAATTTGATAAGACAGGAGATAGAGCTGATTAGCAGTTTAGGGAATTAATCCTTCACTGAATACCTTGTACTAGGGCTGATCATGAGAGCTATTCTGAAGCTCCTTATATTTAAAATTGTAATCTATGCTATCTCCTAAACCAGCAATTTTTCAAAGTTAATTATAAGTCAGTCAGCAGTTGTGGATAATTATATGCAGACTTACTTTTTATCTTATATTTGTTGGTGAATAATATATCAAACAACTCAGTGCACACACTGTAATCTGCATAACCCACCTAACGTACTTATTAATCCGAAAAAGGTAGCGGGAAATCAAACACCATGAGCACGGAGAATGCACACTGTTGGTTCCTCAGGAGCTGGGATGGAGATGGCACCACAAACCACGTGGCCAACCTTCCCCTCTGCCGTGGCCACTAATGTCAAAGACTGCCTTCCCACTGCCTGTAATGGGTTCTGGGAGAAGCTCATGGGCCAACCCCCCTTATCCTCCAGCCACACGAGCAGCTGCAGACCTGGCCGGCTTTTGCTGAGCAGGGAAGGGGCAGGCACTTGGGCTCCATCTCTCTTTGTCCCAGCGGGGCTCCTTTACACAAACACTCTTTGCACCCCCCCTTGCACAGGATAATAGGATTTGGCCCTCTGCATTAAAGTAATACCCATTAACTACGATCTCTTCATTCATCAGTCCATCCCATCGGGAGTAATCTGTCCGTCCCTGGGGAGCAGGAGAGGTTAACAGCGGCTCCCGGAGCCAGCTGCCAGAGCACAACCACCGCCCCACACGTCTCAGGCAGCTCGCAGGAGGCAATGTTACAGGGTAATGAGGGCGAGCTTAACTCCTGAACACCCCGTCATTTCCAAGATTTATTAAGCTCTTAAATTGGTCTCTGCCCCGTTTTGAAGCACTCCATTAATAAAAAAATACCCATAGCAAGGCTGAAGGGCCTCGACTGCCTCTACGCGATGTTTGGTGTCTCGAACCGGTAGTTTTTAGGCAACATAGCATTTTCTTCCTTTCTGTTTTCTCCCCCTTTTCAACCTGTGGAACTGCATTCTGTTACACAATGTGTAACAACAAAGCAGTTGCAACTGTCCTGTCACACAGAAATGCAGCAAAACTTGAGGGAAAACAACAACGTGAACTCATGGGTGAGTCATCCAGGAGCGAAAAACTAGCTAATGTAAATAATGTGTCAAGCTTGGCCTTTAGAGAAAACTGGTAACCCAAAAGGTATTCTAAACCTAATGTATTCTGCTTCAACCCGATACTCTGCATGTTCTTTGCTATGAACATACCAGTAGCCTCAACTATTTCAGGGAAATGTAAAGTAAAAAGTTCATATTGCATGGCTGGACTGAGTAGGAATACTGAGAAGTTGGACTTAGAAGGCCTAAAGGGGAAATATAACTGATATCCCCAAAGAGTCATACGTGTTCCAACAAATGTAATGGGAAGTCAAATCACCTAAAATGCCTGGCCAAAGATACAAACACTTGAGACATTTGGATTCGTATCCAAAACTGAATTTCAAGTGAGCAGAAATTGAAGTAGCAGGCTGTAAAAATCATCCAAAACATAGAAAGACACAAGGACTCCTGGATCCCCAAACCTTCCATCTGGAACAAACTGAGTGGCTTCTGGATGAGACACACTGAAACATCTAAAAAGGTTTCAGCTGCTACTTGCAGCCAAATATTGTTTTATACTTACCTGGGTTGTAATCGCGTGTTTTCATTTTTATAATTAAAGCACAATCTTCAGGTCTCGTTGAATAAACCTTCAACGACATTATAATTAAGACTGCCTTGAGGTGACAGGCAAGGTGAATGAGAACGAAACGGCAAACAGAAGGCGTGCTGTCTCCGGAGAGGGAGCAAGCTGGAGCAGAGCGAGGTGTGCAGGCAAGTGTGAAGGCGAGCTGAGGACAGGCACGGCCCGGGGCTGGGGAGAGCCAGCCTGGGGACAAGGTACCTGCACAACGAGCACAGTCACTCTGCAGCTCCGGGCGGGAAACGCTGCGGCGTGGCCAAGGTTTGATCAAGGGAGTGACGACGTTACAGCGTGACACGGCAAACCCTCGTGTCTCTGCTCTCAGTGTCATCACACGGCTGAGCAGCCAGAGGAGCTGCCGCGTGTCCTGAGAGGGGCTCCTTGGCAAGCCTAACAGACTAAAGGGGAATTGCGTTGATTCCCAGCCCAGAACTGAATTTTCTTTTTTTTTTTTTTTAATTTTATTTATTTAATAAACCACTCCGAACTGCTACTGGGCAAGCAGTGCACCCAGCCCTTACTGCTTCACAAAGGAAACCTCTGGTTCCTCCCTGCCAGCCCAATTCTGTGAAGTGCTGAGCATCCTCAGCCCTGCCTCCCCTGCAGTTCAGTGGGAATCATGTTTCACTCTTCATGCTCAGGTGCACTACAGGACTAATTTTAATAATTAATCTATTCCTTTTTTTTTTTTCTTAAGTGGTTAATCAAAGACAAGGGCTGATACAGAAACAGCCTCCACTCACAGCATCTTCAGGGGAGTCAAGTCTTCTTAAAGATATTTGAAAAAGTATTTTTAGCTTTCTTAAATTCTAGAAATGTTGTGGTATATTTATGAACAAATGGAAAACTTAAAATATATTTATGTGAAATAAGCATCGAATAAGGGCAATTATTAGGATCCCATGAAATCAAGATTCTGTAGATATGGGCAACTGCATTTATGTATCTGTATAACCCTAGATAGTCTCTAAGGAGGCACAAATCTGTATGAGTTAGGTTTTATTGTACCCCTGTGACTGAGTTTAAAGGGAGGACTGGAAGTGTTTGGTACATCTCTCTCAGGAAGGTCACCTATGTGAAGGGTCAGAAAGATTTAGGACTTTGGAGTGACTTCTGGCCCCATTAAGCCAATGGTATGACTCCAGTTAAGCATTAAAACTTTCACTGCCACCAGCATAGTCAAGGCTTTACCACTACACACCACAGAGAATGGCAGTCTCAAGGGATTCACAGGTAACTGTGGACATTGCTGCAGATTTCACTCTGCAGATCAGCAACTGCAAATATCATGGGTACACACTGTGGTACAGAACAGGACAGTGACATTTTCCTGCAGCTGTTTTGGGGACCTCCATGGTGCAGTTCCCATGTCCAGAACTGTGATGCTGATGAGTAAGATCCAGCAGGTACAGAGGGAAGAGTTCAAAGCTATCTGGAGTGGTACGAGCCCTAGGATCAGTTCTGACCCACAGAATCAGCCTGGGTAATTCCCTCTTGTAGGAGAGAAAAAGCAGCTGAACATTCGAAGAAATTTCCCAATCATCTTGTCAACAATAAGGAGGCTTTGCCAAAGGAATTATCCCTGTTCAATCAATCAAATGTATTTTAGGCTAGGATGGGAAAAGCCGTGTGTGGAGTTAACCTACCTCCACCTACAGCTAGGATGGCTCTGGAAGTCAGTTTGCAGGTTTGCACCCCTCCCTCTGTCTCCCCATTACCACGGCTGCCTGAACAGAGTGATCCTGAACAGGTTTCTGCAAGGAGGAACTGCCCAGCAATGGGCAGGGGTGGACCAGCATCCTGCTGCTCTGGCTTCTGCTGCTGGCAGGCCTGGCACTGCCACAGCACAGAGCACTGAGGAACAACCTCATCCGTCACCTAAGAGAATCACAGACTTCTCTGTTGATTGCTAACTCTATTTTGGAAAGCAAGTAGTAACATAAAAACGAGCATGTAGGTCCTAAACGTTCCAAGCCGTTGGAGTTCTGCTAATAGCCCATTGCTTAGCAACTGCTATATTTAAAATAGGTCCTTAATTCCAGTGTTAAATGTACGTATTTTACATACTGGAAGGGCAACATAATGTTCTGTCCTCAAGTAAATATGATGTTAGTGCTTCACACTGCATGAGGCTCTCTCTGTGTAGGCACAAAATGATGGTTATTTTTAGTTGAGCACTGAATGGTATGAACTACACAAGATTTAATAAAACATGCAAAACATCTGCCTGCAAATAAAAATATTTGCACTCATGTTGAAGAGCTGTAGTTTCTTTCATAATTAATTACAATTAAATTGTAAGCTGCTGAGTGAAGTGATACATCATCATTTTACCCCATCAAGATAGCTGACAGCTGTCAAATTGACAAGACATCTTTTTCCCCTTCTTTTCCCCCTTCCTATTTCCAAGCAAGACAAAAGAGCACTTGAAAGCTCAGAGGGGAATGGTCCATCTTTCATGGTGGTAGCTCAGTTTGCACCTGGGCAGCTGGTGAAAGGGAATGGATCAGGATGGGGCATTCAAAAAAAGATTTGTCCAACACTTTTTTTTTTTTTTTTGCTGAAAAATGTCAGTTCATTAGCACTAAAGGACATTTACTGGTTTAGACTATGCTTTCACCAAGAAAGGCTTCCCGGCTAGGATAGCTTTTCTGAATAAAACCAGAAAGGACACTCCTGAACAATGAAAATCCCTGTGGACAGGGCATTTATAAGGGATGCTGGAGACACGGGCACAATTTTCTGTTGTACTTAATATTCAGGCTGGGCTGTGACCCTTGGTTTCTCAAGGCTCTGTACTGGTTATTCACTGCTACTGCTACTGCTGGATCTATTCCACACCATATAAATAATTAAAGATTCACTGGAGCGGGGGAGACCTGGATTTCCCTCATCCCCCAGTTCCTCATCCAGGATTATCTAAAGACAGGTTTGTTTTTTTAACCCTGGTGTAATTGTTTAATATGAGACTGAGTTTTTGAGGATACTTCCAACGCACATTACATATAGAATGAAAAAGGAATCAGTAATTTCATATATGATATCCTTGTGTAAAAGATACACCCCAGCCTTTCAAAAGTTATTAAAACATTTCAAATACCAGCCTTTTAAAGGCTCTCTAGTGTTACAAAGAAGAGAAGGTATAAGAAAGAGGCAGCTAATTCTAAAGACTCAGACATAGTAGTTCTGATTCAGTCTGAGCACTTTACATTCAAACTTCAAAAACGAAACCCCCAAATCATTCCCTTTTCCTTTCTTAGTCTCTGCCTCAATAATTGATGAAACCATCTATATGCTGATGTCAGATCTCACAGAAAAAGAATGAGAAAATTTCCCCTGCTGCTCTCTTAGGCATATACTTGAATCTTTTACATATATCATATTGAATTTGGCTCTTTCAAAAAATGTCTGAAGTTCAGAGGAGCTGTATCTGTATCAGTCTGTACAATGACCCTCATTAGGAGTGTTTGAATTAATGAGCTTGTGATGGTCTGAATTCTGCCACAGAGAGCAATACATTTCTGTCTTTCTGGCTGTATGGCTAATGGCTGGGTAAAATGACAACATTCAGTGGGTCATCCTTATTTCAGTCAGGGGAGAATGGAATTAAGCTATTAACAATACAACAGTTTAAGCTTCAGCATGAAAATGTATGCTATATTAATTGCATAAAATTGGACACAAGCTGGCAGTCAAACAGTCTGGGTTTGTCTCCTGACTGACTTATCTCATTACCATGTCCCCATTGAATATATCTCCTCAAATGCTTTAAGTATACAACAGCAGTCTTCTGTGGGAGTAGAAAATGTGACAAAAACATTGATGAACCCCCTTTAGGCTATATTTTGGGGAAATATTTTCAATTATGGAGGGTTAGAATGTTATGGTTCTAAGATTTTAATGATTTTGCTTGTTTTAAAAGTTAAAACATAACTAAATGAGTTTATTCCAAACCCTGTCAGGAAATATAAGATTTTCACATAGGATTGCTCTTTATATACGAGTACTCCAAAGTTTTCTTTTACCTCGAGCTATAGATTTAGACTCAATTAAGTGTTTCCTTTATAACTTTAGAACACTTACTACAAGCTGCTAATAAACAAATAAATAAATAAATTTCTGTGCTTTTCATCGGCGTGAACAGCTTCTCAGGCTTGTAGTTTCCATGTTACTTCTTATTGGATTGCAAAGCTAAACACCTCCTGATCTAAATATTTTTATTTACCCTCAGTTCTGCAGCCAAGGGCAGGAGGGATGAACCAACAGAGCTGTACCTGACCTTAGCCATAAACATTAGCCCAGTTAGATCCCGTGGTGGGACTGGGGTCTGTCCTGCTCACTGTGTAATTAATTACTAGATTTACTCTTCTCCTTATCCAAGAAGCTTTGGAGAAGGTGTATTTTCTTGTGGGTTGGTAGTGACATAAATCAGGCTGTTTAATGAACTGATTCAAGGTGCATCAAAGACTTCATACTACATATTCCTCCCTCCTGTGGTTTCTTTGCATACACAGGAACCTTTGTTATGCTGCATTTGGAGCCTTATGCAGGAGCCCTGCAGAAGGGTTTTTACCTGGCAAAGAGGAGTGAAACAGTTATATATTATCTTTTAGCACAACTACCTTCAGTGAATGGATGAGCTACCAGGAGGGACTCAGCATCAGGAGGATGACTGAGGTGTCAGGCCTGAAATCAAGCTGTATTTGTCATTTTGGAGGCGTCAGTAGTTGGCAGGAAGCTGCCCATGCCTTCCACAGTTTGCCAAATCCTCCAGAAGATTTAGCCTTTTGCTTTTTCAGAAATGTCCATGATTCTGCTATGAATGTGGTCACAAAATCCCACGCTGTGCCTTATTCAAAGACACAAAGACTTCTTTCAGTGACCAAGTGAGATTTCCAAGCAGAGTATTCACGTGCAATTCCTACGGTGAATTTAAACTCACTTCTCTAAATGCCTATCAGTGACAAATCAAAGGGGCAGTAGAATAGTGGAAGAAAATCTGATTTGAGTGACAAAATATCATGTGGATGAAGTCATTACTTAATTACTAAGAAAGTCCTAAAGACATCATCAGTCTATACTAACTACCTAAAGCAAACCTACAGTGTCCTTTTGATGAACAATTTAGGGTAAGTATATAAGTTTATAGTAACTGTACTTACAGCAAGGCAGTGTAAAGAATCACCAAGAGGATATTAAGCAATAAAAACACCCCCCAGAAACAAAACTCAAAAAAGCCAACCTATTTCAGACTCTTAATGTGGCTTTCCCGAAACAAAAATTCACTGCGGCTCATTATACACGGATCCACTGAAAGTGTGGGCACAGTTTATCCTCCTGGGATTGAAGGGAAGAGACACATTAACCTGCTCTGAGCTGTGCAGTGTCTCAGGAAGTCTGCACAGCCAGCTGGCACCTGCAGGTGCTCTTCCCTTTCCCCTTGGCATCCACCTGTATTCCCTCACCTGCTGGGTGTGGTCGCTTCGCTCCTGGGGACAGAGGACACGCTCGAGGCTCAGGTCTAATGTCCTTCCAGTGAACGTCAGGGACAACTTCACATGCTTTTCTTTATAACACTACTAAGCTGATTTTTTAAAAAAAAACAAACCACCTATTTGGAACGCCCTCCAAGGATCTTTCATCTTTACGTGGTAAATTTGCTCCTATGTAATAACATAGCAAGTAATTTTCATGTTATAGACTAATGGCCACAGCCTCTTTTTTTTAAAAAAAAAAAAAAGTATTTCCAGGAACCTTAGAACAGGGACTTTAGTGGCAGAGTGAAGGAAGAAAAAAAACCTTAATTCACATTAAGGCTCTGGCCTTGCTGATAAACTGCACCCAGTGGGTATGGCAATATGGAAGCTGTGGCTTGGAGATTTTAGCTGATCCTGTCCACTGAGCAGGACAAGCATTTTCTGACTCAGTTATTATTTAGCACAGCAGGTATTGTTGTTGCTGAACAGCACTGTGGTTTGAACTAATCTGTTTCCAACAAAGTTGCAGGCTCAGACTTTAATGCCACTATATAATTCATTATCTCCACTTTATCCACAATGGCATGAGAAATGCAATGGAGACACCTTTAACTGAAGCCACAGAGGGGCTAATGAAAAGGGGGCTATTACTCTTTAATAAAGAATAACAAAGCCATTGCTAGTCCCTGTAGGAAATTTATTCCCACTAAAAAGGCAGACTGAGAAACAGCAGTAGATATATATAAAAAAAAATGTTTAAACCAGCTATTTTCTGAAAAACCTACAGTAAGTGGTAGAGTATATTTTTCTCATCTATCTAAGAAATATAGCTAGGCATTTATCACAAATAACCCTTTGGAAAAAAACCCCACAGAATTTTCAAAGCATAAATATTCACTAAAAAAATGTGAGACGGTGTTATATTTTGTTGCGATGGAAGTCCAAGGTCAAGCAAATTTTTGCTAGTAATTCTTAGCGTATCAAGAACTATCACGAGCAACAAACATGAGATGCTTCACTGAAGAATGGGAATGATAAAGTGAGGAAGCCCAAAGACACAGCGAATTTGATTGCAGCAGTGTGATGTGACTGACCTCAGATAGACTGCTTTTTTTTTTAAAACTATATATTTTTATTTTAATTTTTTTCTTTTTTTTAAGTGGTGACAATGGACTGTCAGACCACGTTCAATACTGAAGCTTGGGAAAATGGAAAATCTTAAATTTTTTGAATATTGATTTTTCAATAAGAGAGATGTTCAGTTTGAATAGCCTATATTAAGTCCATGAAATTTGTGAGTATATGAGAAAAACGGCAGAGTAAAGGATTTGCCAGGAAATTTTTCTGCATTCATTGCAGCAGTATTACCAATCCTGAATCAACCTAAATGTACAGAACTGAATAAGTATTAGAGCTGTCCAATAAGATTTGATAAATGCACGATTCCATTAATTTTACCTTTTTTTGTTGAATAAATTATTTGACAAATAATGGTAAAATTCATCAAATAAATTATCTGATGAATGTATTTTTTAAGTAATCGACTAGCTCTAATGAATATGCAGGCAGTTCCTTAATGAAAAGCATTACTCTACTGTTAGCCTGCTTTCATCACTCATATGTCACTTTTTTTTGGTATTTTGCAACTGCAATCTGTATATTTTATTCATTTACCCATTCATTTATACAAGAAAGGTTCAAAACAGTACGGTTAATCAATCCCTGCAGTTTTTAGAACATTTCTGCTCTACAGTTGATTATTCATTACATTTATTAAGAAGGGCCTGGATTTTCTGAGGACATTGCTCCCAAGAATTCCTCTTGGCTTGTATGCTCCAAGTCAAGAGCACAAGAATGCTCTGAAAATTGCAGGTTTCACTTGTAAGCCGTTTTCATAGCTGCAAACACTACAATTACCAATTGTTTCAAGAAACTGGAACTTGAAGCCAAGCCAGACACCTTCAAAGTCCCTGAAAACACTCATTAGGGGAGTAAAACAAGGAACAGCGCTCAGGAACTACCTTCTCACTGCACAGCACCGGGATGTTTGGATAAGAGCCACGGAGAGGATTATTTGGATGATGTTCAGTTCTGGAAATGTTCCAACCTCAAAGAGCGAGCCTGTACTTTGTCATTCCAGAGGTGATCTCAACGAGTGGTACTGATAGATTTATGCTGTCAGACGGCAAATCGCACCTATTAATGTTACAACACGCCACGCTTCTGAGTGCTGGATCCCCACAGGGATGTGCCAGTTTACTGGGACAGCGACAGCGGGTGCAACAGTCCAGCCTGCGTGACTGTAAAGGTGCCAATCACGTTTTCACGGGTGACTTGGAACTTGCTGCACAAATCTCAGGTGAACGGATTTGATGGGAGAAAGTTGTGGGAGACAGGTGTACTAGAAGGGTTGGCTACGGCTGCACTTGGAGTAGCAGTGGTTCTCTTCCAAGGTTTCATAACTACACTGTTAATAGTCTTTGGCCAACCCTTCCAAAGGCCATCATTTCTACTGCCAGTTGGAAAACTAATATATAACTGTCCCTCAAACAGGGACAGGTGGAAGGATTTAAGCTGCGTCCACAGAGTTTAAAAGATGAAGTTTCAAAAAAAACCAGTGGTGCAGAATAAAGCCCTTACATAGGTCTGCTCCCACTTAACAAGCTCTGATGCCAAAGGAAGGGAAAAAGCCATGTTAAAGTCCTCCAGAAGGGGAAGGGGTTTATTATTGACTGATATTACAAGCTCATCAAAACTGCAGCCACGTTACCCTGGCAGCAAATAGTTATTTCCATTCTACACATTTCTTATTACAGGGAGATTATTATTGTAACACTGCATTACAATAGAAAATAAAGTCTTCTAGGGCTTCTTTTTATTCTTGCTCTTTTTTTTTTTTCCTGTACCTTTTATCTCTGGAGTTGATATTTGTCTTTGCCTCAATCAGACATGGGTTGTGGTATGTGTGAGTGTTTGTCCCTTAAAGCTTGAGATAAACTCACTTTTCTATTAAAAAGTTTAAATACTTGTTATAAATAATTTCTCCATACTTGTATGCTTTGATCTAATCTACAGCACAGTCTTAGGTAAAATGGTTGTGGTTCTAAAGATTACAAATATTAGGAGGAAAAAATAAGTTGTAGAAATTATCTTCAGCTTGCAGCTTGCTTTATAAAGGTTTAAAATGCCCTTTCTTTGCTAAGTCCATCTAAAGAGCTTTTGACCCACTCCTTTTCATGTACAGTCACCAATCTAATAACAATAATAATAATTTTCAGATGGAATCAATAAGGCCATTGCTTTGCACTTAAGACTTCTAATAGAACCTCAATATTAATAAGCAAACACCTTCAGAAGTAGTGTTTCTGCTTAGGCAATCAGAGGAGAACTTAATTTGTACTCCTGATAAACACTTAAGCTCCCTATGCCTCATTATTACTGCAGATTTGCAGTGCAAGAGCGTGTTTGAAGCAACGTGCCCTGAGACAGATAACCCACTGCTACAGGACCCGTTCTGTTCTTCATCATTTACATGCTGTCTCAGAGGCATATTACAGTATAATCCAAACCACAAATCTCCCGGGTCCCTGCTCACAGAAATGGAGAACACCATTTGGGTACAAGGGCATTTGTCCTGACAGTGAGTTTAATATTTTTGCACAAGAATCAGATTTGTGGTGAGTAGCTCTCCAGAGGTTTGGTATCCACACTCTCCAGACTGTCTTGGAAAACCTGCAAATTCAATGCTATTAGCAAATGAAGCTCAGGATTAAAGGTAAGCTTGAAGCTGCCAGACTTTTCAGCTTTCAGTATGAGGGTTGCTGTGCCCTATCTGGTTATTCCTAGAAAAAAAATGACATTTTCATTTCAGTGTCCTTAATTAGGATTTGTTTTTCTTCTTTTTCTTTAATTAGCCGTGAGCAGAATGAAAATATAGGGAAAAGATCAGCTCCTGGAATTAAAAGGACTTCCTGAGTGGCAACGACTTTGGGAAGAGTTTAATCTTTGTCGTGGTGGTGCCCATGCAGTAAGCTCAACAGGACTGGACAATGGAAACAGAATTAACCACAGCAATGTGCCTTCCACAGAGAAGAGATCTCACACCAACTTCATCTTCCAGCATCACTGCCTATTTTCATAGGGTTTCCCATATTTTACTTAGACGATTACTTGGATTGAGCGTGGGTAAATGACCTAGCTCCCTGCAGCCTTTGAAAACATCCCTCTTGCATTTCAGGTTTCAGTTTGCTATCACTCCATCAAAACAAGCTGTCCAAACCCTCAAAAAACCCCCAGAGCAGCTGAAGCAGCCTGCTGAAAGCAGGTTGCCTTTCCCCCTGGGCCTAGCGGTGCATGATTATGAAGAGATAAAAATAAAGGTCCGCGAATACTGTGAAAACAAGTTTGCACAAAATACTTCTATAACGTACAAGAAGTAGCTGAACAACCACAGGGTTCGTTGCTGTCCAGCTCCAGCTCTTTTGTGTGGCTTTACTGAGGCAAAGGAGTGAGGGCAAAAAGAAGAAACTCTCTGGCTGCTCTCCTCATCCATAGGAGGGCTGCACTGGCACACAGGCCTGTATCAGCTTCTACCACCTCCCCTCTTTCTTTTAATTTGCAGGGATTGCTGGAAGATCTGGAGTGCTCAAAGAACAGCTACAGCCCCCAGAGCCCAGCTTGCAGGATTTGCTTCTGCAGCCAGCCAGACTTACAGCAAAGCCACTGCAGAGCTGCTCTGCCTCTGTGCCGTGTCCCTGAGATCCCCACTGGGCACAGCTCAGCTGGAGCTGTAAATAAGGTTACAGATGCACACACTTGGGGCATTTTGCATGTTCTGATAATGCAGTTTTCTTGTGCTAACCATACAGGGATACTTCACAGTGAATAAATCTTCACTTGAGGGTAGATGGGGAACAGGAATGAGGGAAACAACAGAAAAATCCCCGCCCTGCTGCCTCCATGGAATGAAGAGATAAAGTCCAAAGAGGAAATAGGAAACTGTAAACTTAAACCTAAGAATGCTAAGAATTTCCTGATAAAGGATGATGGCTCCCCAAGATTTTGCTTTACCTGCTGGGCATCAGGGCTACCTGAACCCAGAAGCACTGAGCCAAGGGAGGTCACAGTGCTCCACCTCTCTCCAAATCTGCTGTGCTCACCAGGAGGGTGAGATGGGGAGGTATCACCTTGCTTTTGCACCTGGTAGGCTGTTCCCATCCGTCCCCAATCTGCAGTAGGAATATGGGGGGGAATTTGACCAGAATTATACCTGATACTTTATCAAGCTTTGAAATGTCTAATGCCTTTAAAGAAAACCGTTTTACTACACAGTTGTATGTGTTAGGCACTGCCACTTCTGGTTTTTTTTTTTTTACAAACCCTCACATTCTCACCAAATAGCTTAAAAAGCAACAAAGGGTTATAACTGACTTGACCACAGATGTCACGAAGCCTCACCATTGTACCTTCTCCTTCTGTTAGCTCCAGCTATTGCCAGATCACTGTCAACAAAGTCATACACAATAATGCCCCATTACAGCTGGAATGGTTCCTTAAACTTTATAGCACTTACAAATGCTCCCAAGGCCCCAAAAACGTCTCGATTCAGAATTGAACACATAATACCTGCCAAATTTGCAGGTTTGAAACCACTTCCAATAAGAATTAAAAAGGCCCTCTTCACAGCTGAAATAGGGCTATCAATACTTGACTTGTCTGCCCACGTGAAATAGTGGGTTCTTTTCTCTGACGTCGCAATTTAGTTTAAAATAGCTTTGATGATGACAGGGTACATGCCGACGATAACAACACAAAGATGACAGTCTAATCTTGCGAAGATGACCGATCACTGATAAGAGATTAAGCCACACAACGTTTGAAAAACCAGATTATCTGTCTGCTAGGATGGTGTCTGTGCACACCTCCTGCTGAGCCATGTTGAGATGCCAGTGACATACAAAGATGCTTCCCCGTAAAAGCCAGAAATGCTTCACAGAATTTCTCAAGCCATTGGGATAAAAGAAAGAAAGTGAGAAAAAAAACCCCTCTGATATTATATTGAGCTTTTTTTGTCAAATACTCATTTTTCAGACTAGTAAAGTATTTAGATGTACAGCATATAAATAATTTAGAGGCGCTATAAAAAGGACTAAATTAGTCAATTCTGCCCTATAATTAGCACTCACAGCAATGCTGGCAATGGGTGGGTGATTATTAAACACCTTTTATTATCGGTTTTTATGCACTACAATAAAAAATTAAAATTATACTTACGAGAATTATTAGACATGCCGGTCCTATAAAACTCCATATAAAGTTATTCTTAGTGCTGAGCCAACATCTGAAAATTAAACAGCAGAAAATGCCTTGAGACGTGCTATTTTGGTTATTGCCTCCTTGTTGCACGGTGACCTGGACACGGAAACAGGGCCTTACACTTCTGTGGTGCCGTAGTACTTGTATCCCAGGGCGGCAGAAATTCCGACCACCACGGCTGGGCTGACGTAGCCAAAGACGTAGAAGTTCTTGTGCAAGAAGCCCTTGTTGTAGATGACTCCCACAACGATAAGGTAGAGGTGAATGCCTTCAATGCACATCCAAGCGAAAGCAGCCAGAAGGAAATAATGGAGCAATCCAGCAGTAATTGAACAGAAGAGCTAGAAAGTCAATCAGGGAAACGAGAGTCATAATTCCGTTAATATGCCTTTGTCAATATGTTATAATAGTACATGCACAGCAACCCAGTGACTCTGGAGTGGTGACTCAGCAGCCCCTTTGTAATGGTTGACAAATCTTGGCCTGCACCCACGAGCACACTTGCTCAGTAGGGTTTTCTGTAGCAACTTGCAAAATAAAGAGATCAGATTCAACTTTTAAAATTGGTACTTATCTCCCCAGAAAAACTGTATAAATGATTTGACAAGGTTTATCCCATAGTTATAGCTGAGTAGTCCATGTGCTTTCCTGACCTACACAAAGCCCACTTTTAAGATTTTGGTAACAATGTCATTGTTATCACCTTGTAATTGCATCACAAGGAGTCACTTCTGAAATAACTTCTGTTATAAAAAGCCTTTGTAAAAATGATATTTTTCAATCAATCAGTACTGGAATGCTACCTCAGGGATAGCACTTCCTATCTTTTCAAGTAATTTTAAATCCTATTCAGCCACTTACAGTGGGGTGTTTTGGTAATTTATGCATAATTTTATTTCCTAAAACTCATCTAAGACGTCAAAATCAACAGCTTAGCTTTCTGAAAAGCAAGAGGGGCAGGCCAAGACCTTGCAGATAGGAAGGAGAGCAGTCCTCCAGCCAACAGCTCAATACCTTTTAGCTGTCAG
>JAYRBT010000005.1:12298782-12315524 GCA_036023395.1 Myiotriccus ornatus
AATGTTATTTTCTCGAGCTCGTAGAGCGTGGGTGGGTTTGAGCTAATTGCGACAGCTATAACCGATGAGCTCACTGTCTGTCTCTGCTCTGAAGGGTCTTTGGACGAGTGGTTTTGAGGCGATGAGAGCAAGGATCCAACGTTGCTGTACCGCAGAAAGACAACTGCAACCGTGCCTATCAATCGAACACACCGTGTTCGGGGAGTTTTATAGGGGAACAAAATCGAAGGCATTCAGGAAACGATAAACTATCGACATTATCGCTGCCACGGCATAAAATACGCAAAGCAGATGGAATCTTTGTGGAATACTTATAAAAATGTTTTAGGGACAATGAAATATAGCTTTATTTAAAACAGTGTAACCGGCATTAGAAATAAAACTGTGTGCTCGCACTGGAAATACTAATTAGATGCAGGTATATGTATTTTTCCTGGAGTAATATATGCTTGCTGCTGTTCTGCAACTGGTTACACATACGGTGTCAAATTTTTATAAACTGTCTCAGACCTGAGGTAAATACTGGACCTTTCTGAAGTACCTGGCTTGCTTTGGCTCTCATTACAGTGGACCCAGTATGGAAGGCAAGTAAGGAAGAAGAAAAAGGTATTTTAGGAGGCACTGCTGATCTTAAAAAATGTAGTGACCTTCTCCCTGGTATCAAAGTAAACCACAATTTTAGATACTGATAGGTGGGGAGATACAGGTTAGATGGAAGATGAAGATTCAAAGAATCTTTTCTATGTTTATTCTTAGGTGGTTTAATTCCAGAGCTGTTTAAACACATTTATCTATTTTCAGTGGTGACAGCAGTTGTAAACCCTTTCTGTAGCACTCTGAGGTCCAAGTCAGACCTGGATCCTGCTGGTTTTGGGGCTGGAGAGTCTGTGTTCTTGCCCCAGTGAGCTACCCCCTAAATGAAAAAGGTGCACCAATTTTTGGAGGAGAAAAGTAGCGGAGAGAGTTGAAGGGGCCACTCCAAAGTCATACATAGCAGATCCATGGCTGAGGAAAGGGTAAAGCTCAGGTACCAATATCCAATGTGAAAACTCACTGTGCCACTGGAAATGTTGGGAATATCAGTCTTGAGACAATAAAGGGGGAGGAGAAATGGTGATAAAAATACCTTGTCTCCTCTGTAGTCAGTCTTGGTAAACTGCACATTTGATTATTTGCTGGTGGGTACAAGTCTATCCAAGGAGTTATTAACCCACCTACTCTCTAACCTTTCTTACCATTAGGATGAGATTCCTTTCTCTTCTTTGGTGAGATCTTTATGTAATCTCCCTCTGTGTGCACATGAGGGTGAATGTGTTTCATGTGGTGTGAATCAAAAGCAAAAACCTTGAGTGCTGTAAAAGAAGAAAAATGCAGTACAAATCACAGCTCCATTACGGTCTACCATAATTTACAGTTGGGTTAATAAATGTGTTATTGGATTGCATAATTACCGTGAATTTGAAGAATATATCATTGTGCAAAATATTTCAAGAAAAATGCTATTAGTATAACATGTTTGTTTAAATGTCTACATTTTTTTATTTTCATGCATACATTTTGCTCTCACACTTTTTACTCTTTCCATGAAAAATATAGTCTCTTATTTACCTTGCCTTAAATTAGGAACTGGAAAAAACAATGTAGGTTACTTTGGGAAGAGCTATTGCTTTATTAAAAATGCATTTCTGAAAGCAGCCACAAATCACAATTATAAAAAGCAAAGCATAAAATTCTCCACTGAATACTAACATTTGATAAAAGCCAATTTTTGAAAAGTATATATTTTATAGTTATCTATCCACGCTACCAAATGCACATTGCACGGTGAACTAATGATGTGTCTTGTCAGAAAGCAAACAAACAAGCATCACCCCTCAGGACAAAAACTACATTAGAGGCCATTGAGCTCTTTACTTGCTTCATTACAGTGCTGAGTTTCAATCACCCGGGATGGGAAACAAAAAAAAAACAAACAAAAAAAAGTCAATCAGGCCTTTCCCTTTTTTAAAACAAAACAGCAACAAACAAATGCAAAACTTGACTGATGGAGGAATATCACTAAGCTAGACCATCTGCATTGCTTATAGCACAGCACAGAAAAATAATATGAGCTATTCAATAGACCAGCTGTCAGAAAACGTTTGTCAGGGCATAAGAAATAGTTTTATTTGGCTGGAGTTTTGAAAAGCTCATCGTTCAAGAGCTTGCACCATAAAAAGCAGTGGAGAGAGAGAGAGAGGTAATGTTGTAGGTCTTGTCCCAGAATAGTAATGTGTGGCACATGAGACCTGTGGAAAATTTATTCATGCTGAAAAAAACAATAACAAAAAATGTTCGTGTTTGGGTCCAATTTGGAAATGAGCTCATGCAGTTTACCATTTTAGAACAAAAATAAGCCCAAAAAATCATTAACCTTTCAATATGGAAATTCCTCCCCGTTCTCTTTATCAGCTTTTTCTATCACCTTGGTGACTGATACCTACAATGCCACCAGAACCTGCACCTGAATCCTCTCCCCCTGACCTTCCCAGCCTCAGCTTCCAAGCAAGGGAGGTGGGGAAGGTGGGGAGAGGGGGGTGAGGGGCTGGGGGGCCTTTACAGGCAGCCCTGGCACCGCTCTGGGTCTGCTGCAGACCCAGAAGTGCCCTGCACTAACTTAACTCTGATTGTACAGAGCCTATGCCATGGAAAAAATCTGCCCCCCACTCCCCCTTTTTTCATCACTCTGGGTAATTTATTTTCAGACAGGTGAGGGAAGAACAGGGGGTTTGACCTGCCTTGGGATCACAGGAGGAATCTTACTCATGAACTCATTTTATGAAACAGCAAGCCAGCAAGAGGCACTGAAGGACTGTACTAAATTTAAAATAAGAAACCAGATCATAATACAGTTTGGGGACATTCATAAAAGTAGAGATGAAAGAGTGGCCATTGACAAAGGATTCAGCAGTTCTTGATTAGGATTTTCAGAAGTGGCTGGTGTTAGCCTCACTCTGCTCCCAGCGAAGGAATGGCAAAACCATTATTGCCACAGGAGAGCCAGCAGGTATTGGTGGGAAGACACCAGCTCACAGGTAGAAGGTAGGAGAGCAAAATGGTGCAGTGGAGACCAAGCAGTTCTCCTCCTGTGGAACTCCTCTTAAAATGAGAAATTTCTGTGGACGTAAAGCCGCTCAAGGTCGAACTCACTAGGTGCAATCCTTATTCAAAGTTCATTTATAATACCTTCACTGAACTGAAAAGAGTAAAAAAACCTGTATAGAGCAAGTCCAAATTTCATTCCACTGGTGTTTTTTATGCATGTAAGATGCATAGGATAAGTCTGTGCTTATGGAAAGGGTCCAGATTCACTGTGAGTGGGGCCACAATGAGTGATTGAAAGAGAATCTGAAAACACCTTCCCACAGATTCTCAGTTTTTTTCTGGGCTGTGGGCTCAAATGTTCAGTCTTTGAAAATTATGACACTTACGCTGAAAGTCAGGTGTTAGTTATGAAAATCATACAAATTAACACCTGTGTCTTTCGCATAACACCATCTCCAATCTTCACAATTGTGCTGAAAAACTCCTCGGTGTAATCCACATCTAAAGTATACCTCAGATTAATTTTCTTTATCTTACCCATGTCACTTGCATTAGCATCTAGCTGTGTTGTCCTTCTGAAGCTCTGTGACACGAGAAGCGTCGCTCGCTCAGCGGTGTGCAGCAGCTTAGTCAGGCTCCTCCTCTGGTCGTCGGCAGGAAGAGCTTCCCAGACCGTAAGTCTGTCTTTTTGCAAAAAATTATTCACAGTGTTGACCAAAACCTGTAAATAAAAGCATGTGTTTGAGAAGAGTCAGGCACCACCTGTGCCTGGAACAGGGACAAAGCCCACAGATCCGAGGCTCGAGCCACTCACGCTGATGGTGGTGTTGGGAAGGGTTTCACTGCCGGAGTCAGGCGTGGCGTCCCACGACGGGTACGACAGTGCTTCCACGTATGAAACCACATCCACGGGTGAAAGCGCTCCCAAAGTGTTTTTATTAATCTCCTGCAGCATCTCCAGAGGTGTCTTTAAACGACTAAGCTGAAAAATGCCAGAACTCGCATATTAATGAAACAAGGGAAGTCGTATTTCTGCGGTTGAAAATAAACCTGTGAATTATCATACTGGATTTTAAGGCACTTGTGCATAAAACCCCCCACTATTTCAATCAGCAGGTTGACCTACAAAGTGCTGGTGTTACACATGTCTAGGATAACCCTAACAAGTCATCTGCTGTCATTACACTTCTTTTTTTTCCCTACAGCAGCTCAGTTTTATCTATCCTGATGACCCAAAGTGAACTAGTAGGTGTTCTGCAAAAAATAATTAAATATCAGTGATATGATCATTCTGTTGACTTTTTTATTAAATTTTAACTGAAGAGGTGGAAGCAGATGTGCAGTATTCGTATATTTTTTAGTTTTGTTTTTTTTTTTTTTTTCAAATGTAAATTATAAAGAGGTAATTGAGTGGACTGTACTGCCTGTTTCCCCTTCACTGCTTCAGCTCATGAAATGCTAAATGCACTTACACCAAACTCGTTTAAAAGCATAGGCAAGAGAGGGTGAGATGAAGATTAAGCTTGCAAGTTCCAGTCTCACGGCTGAATAAGAATTTCTTCAGAATACTGAAATCTAATAAAAAAACCCCCAGCATCTGATCTTGTATGATCCATAATCTCTGCTGCTGAACAGCTTTTAGGGGGCTTGCTTTGTCTTTAACTGCAACTGAATAGAACTAGAGCAGAGCCTAAAAACCAGGCTAAAAATCTGACGGTTATTTACATGAAATTAAAGTGTTTTGAATTCGTAAGTTTAGTTTAACGATGTGCTTAAAAAAAAAATCTCACTCTAAGATCCTACTGTGGCACTTACCATGCCTTTGCACCTAAGTGTGATAAGCACATATTATATTTTAGTGTTACATTGCAGGTAAACATAGAAAACATGTTAACACAATGTATATATAACACTAGGTTAATACCAGTCTTTAAATTGATATCTTCACTTCAGCAAGCTGCTTAATATCAAATTCAAACATATACAATTGGTTTTAATTTATTTATGCTTATGCTTCATCTATCCTTTAAAAATAGACACTAATGTAGCTGTAGACTAATGAGCAGTGCATTAATGAATATATTTTTTAATTTGCTTCAGGAATCTCTGTTTCTGGGCACAAAAAAAAAAACAAACCAGCCCAGAGTCTTTGTTTCTACAAGTTCTGTATCGCTTTACACAGTGTGCTTTGAGGAGTAAATAAACCAGCACACCAAGATGTTATGGCTCCCTTTTCTATTTAGCCACTTGTTGACATTACTTTTGTAAGCTGTCTTGCTGCCTTTCCTTCTGAACAAGCAAATCATTGCACGTCAGTAAATGCAGCAGTGTGTAGCTTCAGAAATTACAGAAACAGCTGAGTGATTACCACACTTGTGAATTTTTCATGTGATTCACTTTGCTGGAAACAGAACACGCAGATTCCCAGCAAGTTATTACCATGATCTGAACATGCAACCCAGTTCAAATAATTTGAAATTATTAAAAAGACTTCCGTAAACATGCTTAAGTTCAATTGTATGCTTCAAGTCCTTGTTAAAAGCTGTTTAAGAACAATTAAAATTGAAGTAGCAGTTTCAAACAGAAACAATAAAAAGATTTGGAAATTAATCTGTAAACCAATGCTACTTACTCTGGCTAAAGTTCTATTAATATGTTCAGTTACACAGTCTTTGAATAACTCACACTTGGCCTTTGGATTTTCTGTAGAAATAAAAGGAAACTAATTATACATTGCAGTCCATACAATATTCAATATAATCTAATTGTGAAAGCTCTTGTCTAGGTCACTCCCCAAACCACCAACATTCTGAATTTATGCACATAAGGCATAGCACTCCATTCTCAGACTTCAATTACAAGGACTTTATCTTGGCCAAAGTTCCAGACCTGGATTGGACTGTCCCCTTCCATGGGACTTAGACAGATGGAGTTAAGAGCCAGCTCAAATTTACAGGAAGAGATACAGATCTGACAACTATGAGGAGGTAACTGTTATTTCAAATGAGTTTCATTACACTGTTTAGCAAAAATACATTTACAAAATTATTCTATTCTCAGGAATTGTAGGTGCCACTGCCTTGCCTCTTTTTCATGTCTTGCTGATTAATCTAACTGAAGATAAATAGGCACCGGTGTGTTTCTCAGATGTATCTCTATAATAACACATAAACCTTTATAATATCATGTACCTTGGCAGGAAGTGCCATCATTTGGCTTAAACTGCAATTTTCCTGTGGATGGTTGATAACCTTCCTTACAGGAGCAGCTAAACCCTCCATCCACGTTTTCACATTTTGCATGATCTCCACAGGCAACAGTTCCTTCATTGCTGCACTCATCTACATCTGCAAATACCGTGAGAAATTGAATCTTTTATTAAACATTTACAGACTAACACCTTGCTGCTTTGTTGATAATAGCACTACACACTACAAGCAGTTTCGTAATAAAATTTCATGCAATAAAAAAAGCAAAAACTGAAAACCTGCTATTAATGGCAACCCCCCCTGCCAATTATAATACTTACAGATTAGAAGGATAAATCATAATTGATCATATTTTTATACCACCACTTTTATTACTATATAATACTACATTGCTCATGTTTTAAAACCATATTAATTCTATCATAAAAAACAGTTGGCATGATGGAAATCATCTGAAATCCATTTTTCAGAGATTAGACCAAATAGATTTTCTCAGCTTTGTGATTCAGTTAGGAAAAGAAAAAAAGAACTAAACCTGCAGACTTTTCTTTCAAGTTGCAGTTTTGAAAAGATGCTGCAAAAGATCACTCTGTCTCATTAATCTACGAATTAAACTCTGTGCCCTTTAAAGTGCTCGGCATGTATCTTTTTTTTTTTTTTAATCCTTGTTTAAATTACATTTGCCTAAACTGTATTTTGTGCTTCTAAATAGTTTGCTATTAGGCAGACAGGTTCATTAACTGGGTGGGGCACGGTCCAAGAGTAAAACCAATGAATTCCAGTAAGGGAATCCATGAATTGATCAATTTAAGGGAGCTGGGTACTACCTCCCTGGCTGGAATACAGATTATTTTGCATTATTTGGTTGGCTGAGGATAAAGATCAAATAACTCAATGGAGAAAGTAAACTGGGAACAATACCAAATAATTCTGAAGAATGAAGTAATGGACTGTGAAGTGCTGTGCTGGAAAGGAGAAAAAAGTGAACAGCTTTGGGAAACGTGTGTGTGATGAAAAGAGTTGAAAAATGAAGAAGTGATACATGAGCAGGTTTAAAGTAACAGCCTGAGAACTGAACTGAAGGAAAGTAAAGGTAGTGTAGGGGATGGATTAACCAGAGGGGGCGACAACCCAAGTTAAGAACTGGGATGACACTTAATTTTGGGAAGAAACTGGTGAAAAAAGGAGAAGTGATTAATTGATCAGTGGAGGAGAAGAGCTGCCTGAATTGGATAGGAAGCCTCTGCACTGCCAGATGGGTGTTAAGGACAGACAGACAGAAAGTAGACATGGGGTGGCTGGAGAGGCACCATTAGGGTGTAGGAACAAGTTTCACACTCTGCTTTTGATACAGGAATCTTGGTGGTTTCCGAAAAGAAGTAGAACAAAAAGGAGCAATAACGCTTATGAAATTAGAATATTATTGAAAGATGAACTGTGTGTCTATGAGTGTATCTAGGGAATGCAAAAAAATACCTGAAGGATATGTGGGGGCCACCTGCCTGTTTAGACAGCATTATTTGTAACTTTGTAGAGCATTCTTTACTAATGGTTGAGTGCTTTGTTTGTTGGTTTGGTTTTAGGGTTATGTTTGTTTGATTGATACAGGGTGACAGCAAAATGACTATAAACTTTCAACACAGTATCCCAACACTTCTTCTGCTCATAATCCGAGGGCTTTTCCCGGGATTCAAGGCGATGGTTGAGGTCCCACCTCACTTTCACTATCTGTGTTTCTCAGTGAGCTGTGGGCTCTGATTTGCACCTGATATGTTCTAAGCCTGAGGTGCAGAAGCTGCCATGGTTTGAATGGATTGGTGCAGGCATGGAATTTTAAGGTATGACGTTAAATTACAATTATTTGCATCAGGGCAATAGTTTGTTTCCCTAATTAATGTCCTGAACTGCAAATGTTTCTCTTTAAACAGCTGAGTTTTGCATTATCCATATTTGTATGGCTTTTTGTGACCTCAGTATTCACAGTCATGGAACTAACCACATTATACATGAACCAATCTGGCAAAAGGGAAGGAAAAAAGCGTGATACAGTGCTACACACAGAATAAATCATAATTAAATGCTGCCATTTAAAGACATGAGGTTAAAGTTCTTACTCTTGGCATTTAGATAACCTCTCACATCAGTACACTATAAAGCTCTGTCTGAAACAAGTGGGTGCCTGTCCCTTCCTTGCTGTGTGACTCTGAGCAAGACAGAGGAACCTGGAATGAACTGAAGTGGCAAGGGGTTGCAGTCATGACAATCCCAGTTCGTACAGCAAGAGCACACATCAGCCTTACACCAAATGTTTCTCTGGCCTTGTCAGCTCCACAGAGGACACCTACATCTTAACAATACCTTCAGCAAGTAATGCAGTGCTAAAACACCAGCAATTCACAATTCAACAATCTTTGCTAAAACGCACAATCATTTAAAAAATAAATAAATATTTGAATTCTTTTCAGAATACCATTGCTAAACATCAGGTTTCTGTGGGATTTTACTGATGCAAACATTTCAAAATTATGACGATATTTTGCTTTTCATAAACCTTCAGTTCAGTAAAACACTTATTTGTCAGTGTTGGGCAGTCACACAATTACAATCTTTTTGGGAAATTATGTCAGACATTAAGTGTAATGGAGATTTTAGAGAGCAGTCAAGATTATCCAAAACAACAGCAGAAACTCAAGCACCATGGCACATCTCTGGCAGTGGGACAGCTATTTAAAGTCTGATAGAGACACCCTGTTGCATACATGCAAATAGACTTTCTGCAGATGAGTTGCCTGTATGGAATGAGTCCATATCACGCCTATCTAATTTACTCTTTCCAGAAGAAAAAAAAAAAAAAAAACTCCTGGATGACAAAATTAAAAGGCAAAACGCCTGATCTTGCAAGGTACTAATCAGCTTCGTATCCCTTTCGAATCAGTGAGATTGTCAGGGGCAGCCAACATCTCATGACAGGCAGACAATAGTGCAGCTTTTAAGATCCTGCTTGGAAATGCTGTGTGCAGTAGCTGTAGGCTTTGGTTTCTTTGCATTTTGTAGTTATGCCTTTTTAACCAAATATACAATTGGACCACACACAGACAACAGCTTGTCAGCGCCTTCAGCAATGCGGTTTTAGTGGAGCTTTGGGGTGAGGATCTCAAACGGTCCTCCTTGATCTGCTGGGGGAGCAGGAGTGGGGCTGCCAAGGCTTGCCTGAGCAGCCTTCACAAGCAGCATTCCTGAGCAAAGGTGGAGGACCAGCAGCTTTTTAAACAGAAGAGCATTTGCCACAGTGCTGTTAAAAAAAAAAAAAAGCCCTGGCCTTTCAGTAAATATTCAAAACAAACCCTGGAGCTGAACTTTGAAGCTTTTATAACAGCTCCAATCAGAAAAATATTATCGCCAGCACCACTTAGGCTGGTGTGAAAATAGATTTATAACCTTTTATTTTATTTCTGTGCTTTGTCACTCCTCATTTACTGCAGCAGGCAAGGAAATTCCAATTAAATTAAAAGTACTGAGCACAGTTATTATGTTCAGTCTTGCCAATTACGGGATTGTACCTACATCGCTTTGATTCTCCACCAGTCAGTCAAGACAGCTTGATGTCTACATTATACCTTCTGCTTATTAGTAGCTTGCAAGCGATTGAAAAGTCCAGTTGCAAAGCACTAGATGTTCCCTCCCCGTGTCTGCACGCTGTGGAAGGCAGCAGCACGCACAAAGTAGAAATGAAAAAGGCTGTGAATGGCAGAGCTGAAAGAAAAGGTAGCAGTGTGTGGCACAGTGCCAGATCCCATCCACTGCACGGCTCCCTTGTCACAGCAAAGGATGAGATGGAGAATGGGTGCCTTCCCAGCGCTCTCAGAAATACCTGAAGAGAACTAATAGCACGTTCCCAGAAAAGGCAGAGTGGCGTGGATGGCACTTTCATTTCACAGAGGGCCATTTTCATGTTTTTACTCTGTTGGCTGGGGTGAAAAAAGTAGGTTTGTATTTCACTTTTTTATCTGCAGCCAAACATTCAATAAAATGTGAAGTCTAAGGGAAAGCATGGCTTTTACACAAATCAAAAAATAGATTTTAATAGCTCACTCTCATGAAAGCAGAAAAATATTATCTTCAGAAATACCACATCTCCACATTCTTATTTTTTTCTTCTCCATTTCCTTTCTTCTATTTTCCTCTCGTTGCCCTCCTACCTTCCAGTTCCTCCTCTAGCTGCATGTTTCTTTGTCATCTCTTCACCAATTCTACCTGATAACATGGATGAAAAACTGTTGACCCTCAACTCAAAACTCACCATTCTGGTTGGATTAAGGGTGCAGTGACACTTCTCAAAGCAGTTATCCCAAGCTTTCTTTCGATCCACTGCTTTGAGAGTTATAATCACTTTGTAGTTTCCAGAGAGGGAGAAGAACCAAAGAGGAGTATTTGGATGGGCTTTGAAATGGACTCTCACAGACAGAGTGATGTACCAGACTTGCACTGCTGGGAAGTCCAGACAGCTTTGATGGCACAAACAAATAGGCTGCACAATGGCAAACTCTCCAAAATTCAACCACTGTATTTTTAAAGTTACTGCCAGGTACATATATATATATATATACATATGCATTTAAAACAAGATTTAAGACTTTAAAGAATCTAGAAATATATTGGGCCCTATAAATTGGGGAGGATGCCTGCCTGGGAGCTGTGTTCTGTGATTTGTACCGGATAGCTTGCACTGTATTTACAGTGACAGCTTTGGTGTTTGCCTCAGCTGTGTGCAGTACACCCTGAATACACAACTGTCAGCTGTTTGTGTGCAAGGCAGAGGTACTACCTGTAGCTGGTCCACTGGGTACAAAATATCCTATCATTGTTTCCCTGATGGATAAAGTAGGAAATTAACTGTGGATCAAAAGGTTGCTTTTAGGACTCACGTCTTGGTAAAGTAATTGGTACACTTATTTACACAGAAAAGGTACCCACAGGTAATTTTTTTATTTCAGTGAGAGTTTGGAAGCTCTTGGCTCCTCCAGCGTCAAAAGGAAGAACTAAACTAAACCCCAGCAGAGGATGAAAAAAGATCAATCTACCTGGTAAAGAAAAGAGGCAGAAAAAAAGAGATTATCACATTAATGGCAAGAAGTTCAAGTGACACAAAAACAGTCAGAGAAACTTTGAGGACAAACTCCTGAGGCTGAGGAAAGGCTGTAATGCAAAAATCCAAACCTGGACCAGAAATGGTGAGAATATTTACAGCTCAGTGTGCTAACAGTCTCCATCCCAGCTAATTTGAGAAGGATTCATAGCAGCTGGATAAAGCAGAGCACTTTTAAATGGATGTGAGCAGTGGGCAAGAAAGGTCGATTAGATCACTTTCTGGCTTAATATGCAACCATTCTGCTGATATTAAGAGCAGTAAGAAGAGGGGTTGTCAGCACTCACAAGCTCACAGGAGACATACCTAGAATGAGACACAGTCAGCATAAAGGTGGAAAGGGCAATAGATTTATTTCTCTTTCTCTCATTCCCCGAGGACTCTTGCAACATACCGAGAAAATTATCAGGAGTTTGAAAAAAGAGAAATAGTTACAGTTCTTCCATTCAAAGGAAATCCTAAAGGATTGCATAGCTGTTCAGAAATAACATTTTTCCAGAGAACTTTTCCTCCTCTTTAGTGTTGAACCTGTTCCATCCAATGCTACAGAAACAGAGATTGATGGATGGCACAGGGGATAGGATAACTACTGATCTTGCTCATTGCTTTTGATTAGACTTGAAAAATTACCTAAAATATCCCAATCAAAGTTTCCAAACAAAAGATATTTGAAGTATAATAGGTCAAATGTATAGAGAATCTTGTTGGTTCAGGGTCACCCAAATGCAGAATATTTTGTCAGTCTGCTTTGTTTCGAGAATGTGATCAGCTAGCTCACAGATGAGTGGAACAGTGGCATAAATGGGTGAATCGGGGATTTTTGTATTGCCTTAACTATATATTCATTGACTAGAGCTGTCACATGTGGATTCAAATATATTGCAAGCGGAGTCAAGATGGAAATGTTACTGGAAGCGGTGGCAGCTGCTGTGTCGTCAGTGAGAAGTGTGGGCCTGAACTGGCATATTAAGTCTGTACCAGTGCAAAGTATAGGAACTTTATACCCAGACTCCAAACTTCCCAAATATGAAAGCATTTTGCTCCATTTCTATAATTAACAGATGCAAGAAGAGAAGAGTGACAATGTAAAGGCAGCTGGCGGACAGTAATAACTTACCCACGCAGGAGGTTCCATCATTAGGTACAAAAGTTTGTTGACCATTGCTGGATCTGAAACCAGGCATGCACATGCAGAAATAACTTCCCACCGTGTTTGTGCAATTGGCATGCTCTCCACAAGGCTGAGTAGCGTTTTCACACTCATTATCATCTGCCAAGACATAAATTACAGAGAAATATATTTGCATTTGACGATTGAAGAGAGCAGCGCAGTATAAGCTTAATTTGGCTCTGGTATTTTATTTGTGTAAGTTTTAAATGCTGAGTTGGCACTCTTGGTGTTTGTCTATGTAGTTTTCCCCTTGGCAAGGATGTAATCAGGTGTTCAGCAGCACTATTCCTGCGTGAATCAACAAATGAGGAAATCAGTGGGATACTGAAGCAAACGCTTTAATTGGATATACACTTGGAATAAAGGATTGAGACAAGTGCATGCTCTGTCATGGTTGTATTTGATAACGCTTTTTCCTATCTGAAAATATAGAGGTAGAGAGTCACTCTGAGGATGCACCTTGGAACTTAGAATCATAGAAAACAGAAGGATACAAAGAAGCCCCCCCTTTGTTCCCTAACACCAAAGCAGAACCACTGTATCTAAATGCACATTTTTATGCCCTGTTTTTAAAGACCCTCCATGGTATTTCTCAGCAGTACCAGACAACAAATTTACAGATTCACCCTACTGACTGACCTGAGTCCTCAAGTATATTGTTTTTTTCTTAGTTATCACAAAGACCTTAACAAAGAGATGAGGAAGCTTCACGGCTTGATCCTTACCTCTTAGCAATTGCTGTGCAAGCAATCATTTTTGGACCTGCAAATTTACATCATCTATTTTACCTGGTTGATCCCGTGCCTCCAGTGGTACACCAAGAAGGAACACTATACACGAGTTTGAAGGCTACATCGTCTCTGCAGAGCCTCAGCATGTGCTGTCATTGTGAGCAGAGGGACCCAGCGAGCTGGATCAAAGGTCAAACAAAATCATAAACTCCTGCTCTGAACCCCATACTGATCCTCTGCAATGACTCAAGAAAGCCACTTCCTCTCCAGAATCTTCCAAGGTCCCTGTTGTCTATTAAATAATTTTCAGACCAAATTTGAGAAAAATTTCAAAAGCTTTCTTATCTAGGCACACTATTTATCAAACTGAAACACTCACAGCACTGATAATTCCATCTTTCCAATAGCCCATTTCTTTTAAGGCACTCCAAAACTTTGAAACAAACAAATCAATGAAACTCTCCCAGAGAAGAACTCTGGGTGGAATTCTCTATTTTCTGTATAGTGAGAAAGGAAAAGAGTTAAAGGCTTCCTGAAATCTACTGGGATTTTTTTCCTGTTCTCAAGCAAAAGGTACTCATAACATGATGAATGACAGGAAAGAATTCTAACAGGGAGAGAAATAACAATTTATTGCAGAAGAGAAATGATTAAGGAGCATGACAGGGAGAAGAAATATGATTTCAGAAAAGGCACCCGAGGATGAGTTTTAGAAGGGTGCTCCTGCTTCCAGATGGTCAGTGTTCTCATAAGGTCTTTACAGAGATAGGGTGCAGATAGGTAAAGTGTCACGTAAGCCAGGGCAGGGACAAGATTAAAGCACAGCAAGAGGCATAAAGCGTTGCAGGAATACATTTCCGGAATATAACTTAGTCACAACCCCAAGCTTAGTTCTGGAACAGGAGTTTTTTAGAGATTTGAAGTCTGACGTGGTTTTGAATGTGACTCAGTCAACTCAGACATGCAAATATCAATTCAGAACTGCAGTTTTCCTCAGGGGGATTTGGGTCAACAGTATCAAACGGATTACGCTCATTAAAACTAAAATTGAATGTAATCTAATGAGGAATCCAAGCATAAAAGCACTTTGCCAACAAACGTCAACAATATTTATCCTACAGCTTTGGTATTCATGAGAATACAGCAGAGATCATGTATAATTTGGATATTAAAGAATGCCAAAGTAAAACCAAATTAGCTTAAGTGGAATTATGATATGGAGGAAAAAGGGTGGTGTTGATCCAAGTTCAAAAGCAAAGGCATAAGAACATGAAAAAAAAATCAGGCTTGGCTAGAAAACAATGTGTGTTGACTCCGGAAAGCTCACGGGAGAGGAGGCATGGAAGATGAGAAGCAGGACACTGATAATGGTAGGACTTGATTCAAAGTAGAGGAATAGCAGAGCTAAGGAGGCCACAAGTGACATGCAAGAACTTTTCTCTTGGATGTTTTTTTTCCCTAGGAGTTCAGCTGCAGTCCCCAATACCCAGCAATATTGCCTTTTTCATGTGGGCCAAAGGATTTATAAGCAATATTAAAATGACTCATACAGTGGTTATCAATAAATTGTCTGCAATTACGCCTAAATAACTTCACTGGATGATTGGTGTTTTTCCTCAATATTTATGATGCCTGTAAGGGGTTTAATGGTGACTACATTCCCTTAGCAAGCTTGTTTATTGAGAGAGCCTTTCAGATAATTTGAGAAACCTTTTGAACATTGAAGGAACAGCAGTAACTTACGTTGCAAACACAGGAATGAATATTTTAAAGAGTTAAGTTCATATGGAGCTTTCTTTTCACTATTCCCATGGTCTAATGCAATACTCAGCAGACCCTGCTGGGGCATAATTTACTGGACCACATCCTGCTTCCACTGAAATTAATGACATAAAAGTCACTGACGTCAGGAGGCTGTGGAAAACTACTGGGTTAATGAGAAAGGCAAGTGAAGAAGAAGTTTTCAAGAAAAAAAAAAAGGAGTTTCATATACAGCCTATCTAAATGTGTTTTTTTTCACACAAAATATTATCCAAGATCAAAAATGATGGAAAAAATATCATCGAGTTCTCTGTGTAAACAACCTGAATTTTTTATTCAGACAACACTCCAACGTGAAGCCCAGGGGCTTAAAGTAATTTTCTAAATTTTGCATGATTTATAATATTATTGGATTTGTGATTTAAAGGATGCCAGGAAAAAAAAAAAAAAAAAGGAATTTATACATGAAAAAAATGTTGTGTGTTTTTTTTTTTTTAAACAAAGTGTTCTGCCTGTACAGAAAGGATACTTTAAATGACAGCACTCATATAATCCACCTGCTTTGTTTCTACCTAATTTAATTGTGCCACGTGCATTCACTGGTGCACAGACACTCACTGAATACTGTAGGCAGTATCTCAGGAGTACACACTCCTTTAAATATGTTTTCTTTTTTTCTCCAGTAACTGATGAGAAATTTGGAGACCTTAGAGACAAGACGGCCAAATGACAAAGTTAATTATTGTGGCTAAATGGTAATGCTGCATTCAAGTTTGATACACAAGGCATTTCCTGAATAGCTGCACTGTCTTTAGAAATGCCAGAGGGGTGTGGGTTGGTTTCTTTTTTTTTGTTTGTTTGGTTGGTGTTGTGTTTTTTGTTGGGTGGAGGATACAGGAATGTGTACCTGAATATTGGTAGGAGTCTTACACGGTACAATTGTAGAATAAAATCAATTTTCCATTCTTACCTTAAAAATACAGCTAGTGTGCATTTTACTGTACATAAATGCAATTGTGGTTAGATGGAATCAACTGTCAGCTGCATGTCATCATACCTCTACTGGTCTCTTGAAAATGTATTAAGGACTATAAAAAGCAAGGAAAACATTAAAGGCCTTTCAAACTGCATTTTGATTTGAGCTGGTAATTCTGTATTAAAACACTTGCACACTTTTATTCATTAACATGAGAATACCACTGGTTTAGGATTGAGTAGGGTTACTAAGAAGCTTGGGCATTGATGGAAGACTTCCCTGGTCAAAGAGGACTACAAATTGGATCCAGTGTTTGAACAATCACCCTTTTGCATCAGTTAACACTGTTTATTAAGTAAAATGTGAATGAATTTTGTTTAGCCTTGCTACAGTACATTTTTTTGTATAGAGAGCATTAAATTATTTAGAAGCTTTAAAACATACCAGTACAAAATGGAAGAATCATTTGTGGATTTTAGGGCTGTGATGCAATTGGAAGCTAGAGGAATCTGGTAAGATTTTAGGGGAAAACCCCCCCAAAACCAACCAAACAGGAAATTTCTTCTTTTGTATTCCATATCCTAATCAAGTGCAAATTTTACCTTCTTATTGTTTGTATTTTAATACTGGATGGTTATAAAATTATAACCTACAGTAGGAAAAC
>JAYRBT010000005.1:12320928-12453273 GCA_036023395.1 Myiotriccus ornatus
TGCCTTCCTCAGCAATGGCCCATCTAACAGCAAATGAAACACAAAGCTGGAAGTCAGGATGAACATGAATTCCTGCATCTCACATTTCCAGACTACCTTCCTGGTCCCGGGGAGGTAAACTCTGTCAGTTTACATTTACCAGTTTAGTGGCATTTTTGGAAGGGAAAAGAAGAACCGAACTCTACCGAAAAGGTTTTGCTAAATCCTGATTTGAGAGCCTTAGCTCTCAAATTAATAGCTCAAAATGAAGACTTCATGTCTTTATTTGGTCAGGAAGGTCAGATCCATATGCAGAAAGGGCAAATGGGCTCATCAGTGTTCAATTAGAAGTCCCTCTTTATGCTTTTGAATCTGCTACTTAAAAGTAGGTGGTACATTATGAAGCACGAGTGTCATTCTACTACATTAGTTTGCAAAGGACAAAGTTTATTGAAGATAATTTCCTGTAACATATCTGAAGCAGCATTAAAAACATTTCCTGCTTTCGAGATCTGTATCCTATGTTCCATTTTGGATTTAAAAAGCAGAACACCATAAAAGATGTGGTAAAATTGCTTTGAGAGAAGTAATAGCTCAAATAACATGGAAGGCCATAAAACAGTGGCTACAGAAGCTTTTCCATTGTGGAACAGTATTCATTGATTTCTGAAACCACAGGCTAATTATGCTCTGAGTGGACAAAGTACCTTAAGGAGTCCAGTCGGGGCATCAGAGACAAAGAGTTCACAATGTACTTTTGTCAAACCCAAGTTAAAGGACTAAAGGCAGGAGTAGCTTGATGAAATTTGATTGCCAGTGCTCTTCAGGAGGTTAGATGAGGTTGCCTGGTGCTGCTCTGTGAGACACATGGACTTATATTGCTCTAAGCTAATATTAAGGTTAGGTCATTAAAAGAAGATAGCACAATAATAAATAATGGATTTATTTATTTTATTTTTAAAGTCAATACTGTTTCATTCTTGTCAAAAATTACATGTGAACTATCCATGTTCTACAGTGGGCCACATAGCTTTCATGTGGCTCGATGACTGATTTTTATATTAGCCCTATTTGTAAGTTATCCCATTTAAATGTTGTGGAATTCAATAGCTTCACTGCTGGAGAGTAGACTAAATCACAAAAGGAAATAATTTCAATCTATAACTGAGAAAAGCCATTAATTGCTGGAAAATATCCAGTCTCCAAACCTGAAGATATCAAATATGATCTGGCAAGGAGGAGACAATTAGGCTGAGGAATTCTACCCAGAGGGAAAACATGCCAGCACTACTTCACCTAGACTAATGACTACAACAATAACCACTGAAGTATTTCCAGCTACTGCCAATGCTACAAGTATTTAACTCCATGGTGAAAACATCTTAACTACTGACAGTGATATTGTCAGAGACTTACCCCAGTGGATCATTTCTGGGAAAAAAAAAAAAAATCACTATAAAATCATACAGGATTTGGTGTCATATACCCCCCACATCCCCCCCCCCCCATTTTTTTTCTCCTTCTGATGTGAATTAAAGCTAAATGTAATGATGCAAGTGGACCTGGAGGTTATAAAGCTCAGGAGAAGTTAAGTCTGTGCTACTGCTCTGCTCAGGTGAAAAGCTGCAGATTTTTGGCTGATTAGAATAATTTTCCTATAGAACAGCCAAATACCATCTTAGTGAAATTTGTTAATTTGGAAAGCATCTAGTCCTTCTCATTTCTGTAGGAAGGTCTTTCAAAAACCAGACTGCTCTTCAGGCTAGACTTCCTCTCTCATCTCTCCCTCCTGAAACCTACAGCTCTGAAGGGATGGAAACCATGGTCTCCTCGTGCCAGATGGTCTTGATAGCTCTTTCTGGACCTTTATTTCTGAGACTTACAATCTGGAAAGCTTTAGCTTCGTGTCAAATGGCAGAATGAGTTAACCTGCTCAGGTGCCTTAATGAATTTTGAGTGTGAGGGGAGTACAGAGCATCCTAAATCAATCTAAAGTGACTTTCCCCTTGCAGACTGCACTAACAACTCTTCAATTGTTATTACATCCTAGGTTGAAATATTCTGTTTATTCATAATCACTGTTGTCTACATAAATTTGTCATTTTCTAGTGAAGGTTTTTATTCTTAGGTAGAGGGGCTAAGGACTTTATTATCCCAAAGATACAAAACACACCTAGTAGGCAAAAATATAAAAGTTCCATTAAAAACATATCTGGAGTGTGGACAGAAGTAATACTTACAACAGGGAATAATGTTGAAATGTGGCACAAGTCAGGCCTGAAAACACTTTCAAGTTTGTCTAGCATAATACAACCTGCCACATAAAGTGTTATTATGTGCATTTTATGCCTGGGAGTACTGACAGCTGGGAGGGTGCAGATATGCTGTATAAATGCTGTGTATCTTTCAGCAAGTGGAGATACTAAGATGAGAGAAGCCGCAGAAAAGGAGAATTGTCATCAGGTACTGAATAAGGGCATATAAAACACAGCAGATTTGCACAGAGTGCCATGCTGAGGATCTGTCAGAGAGGGAGGCGCTGCAGAGACTTCCATTAGTATTGTTTGTTGAGCATTAGTCAGCTGCAAAGGTCTCAACTGGACAGGCAGTTCTATAGGATATCCTCGGTTTTGCTCTGAGAGCCCTAGCCCAGCCAGAGTACTGAAAAACTCCAGTTTCTGTTTGCTGGGAAAGGTTCTCTGTGCTTGGATCGGTTGGAAACTTTACGTTACAGCAAGCGTTAAACATTTTGTTTGGAGTAGGTTTACATCTCAAACCTAAATTCAGACTATGGACACGGAAAAGCAGTGTTTAAAAAGACTTTTTTTTTTTTTTTTCAGATGGTCAAGATGTTAAATAAGAAAATAACAACTTAGAGCTCAAATTCTTACTCCAGCTGCCTTGGCTCCAGATCGGGCACTGCAAAGTTGACCTCCAGGACCTCCTCTGGAAACCCACTGAAAGGTCTGGGACAAGAAACAGCTGGAGCCAGGGAAAAGGGCGTGTTGGGGATGGGACAGCATGCCATGCTTTGGAAAGGCTGATATTTCACAGAGGGTCTGACTGTTATTCAGAGGAGGGTTTTACCAGTCCTCAAATCTACCTAGGAATTTGAGTAAAGAAAAGGCATGATTTTCCTCTTTACTGGTGACATCCATGTTACATCTGATAGAGGCAAGTGGCAGACTTACCCCGTGAATTAAGGCTCAGGAAAGAAGGAAAAATTGTTTTCTGGGCAGGCTTACTTTTAGGCCATTAAACTGCAAGATAATGATGGGTTTCTTGAGGAGCAACGAATTTCTTTTAGAGCTTCATTTTAGCCAAAGGCTGCTCTGTTGTGATATTTTATGTTTAAACATACCCTACTCTGACAAGCCACTGAAGTCTTTAAAGTCTTCTCATCTTTACTGCAGTCAGTACTTTGATCTCAATGCCAGAAAAGGTCAACATAAGAACTTCAGAATTAGACTTGTTTACATCCAACATAAAATACAAATAAATGAATGTGGCAAGGACATCCCAGGCAGATTAAATAAGGCCATGTTCTCCTAGTTCCACTCAAAATGCTTTTGTTTTTGCCAACCATTGTGCAAGCAATGTCATCATCAAATCCAATGAAATTCACTTATTGAAGAGCTTTCCCCCTCAAAATGTTTCATCAATCACAGCCCAGAAGGGCTCTGTCATAGGATAATTGCAACTTGGCGTACCAACAAAGAGCATCCAAACGTCCTCAGCTTCCTTATCTGTACGATGGGCAGGGATGACAGCCATTTTATTAGCTGAGACATTGTTACCCCCATCAGATAAAATAGCGTGTTTTGTTGCTTTGATGTTTTCTGTCACCAGAGCAGAGCTGTGGCTTTCAGCTGCATGTTCAGGGAAGGGCTGTGGTGGCAGCTTGTGTTCCCCCACAACACCCCTGCCTCCAAACACCTCCCAGGGCCAGGCAAGGCCTGTACCAACTGCACTTTATCAGAGAGAAACAGGAAGAGCCAACAGAGTTTCTGCTGCAGTTACTTCTAGTCAAGGCAAAAAAATTGTGGAGTCACCTCTTGTTTAAATTCTTTTCCTTGAGGAAGAAAAGATCACCAGAGTGAATTCCCTCTGAAAGCAGCCAGCTGAGAAGCCACCCAAAAACGATTTCAGCTATTCCTGTTCTGCTGTCTCCACAACAGTATTATTGATTCACAGAATATTTAGTGAACTAAAATAACATTTGGGGTAACTGCTTGTATTTAATGATTCTCCACAATAACAACTATTATAGCAGTCAGAAATACTGTATCAGGCTTCCACATGCTTGGTCAGATCACGGAGACTTTGAAGGCTAACAAAAAATCTGTCATGCAGAGCAATATGCAAACCCATTTAATTTTCTATTTAAATTCCTCCTGACAGAGTGGACTTTTCTTGAATTTCAAAAAAGCAAGGCTGTTAACCCAGCTGCGAAGGTGGAAAAGTCTGCTTGTCGACACCGGGCTTATCTCGCTGTACTATCACTTGGGCAATAATTATATGAAGTGCTGTAGACATAATTTAATAATTCAACATTTGCCAACTGCTACTGAAGACTTCCCATCTATACTAAACACGGGAAAGTGCTCTGGACTCTCCAGTGGACTGCATGACAAATACTGTCTACATCTTTTGTGGCTCCAGCACGGCGCTTTCTGCCAAGGGGTGTTGGTGGGATGATAACGGGAGCAGTGTAATTAGAAGTCACCAGCCCAACAGGAAATCTCATCTTTGGTGGCTGCTCAGCAAGGAGTTACCCCTGATAACAAAGAGCAAAGTAAGCAAGCGTAAAGTATTCTGGCAAATACTGGCATCTCTGTTGACCTTCATAGTTCTACAGATGCAATTTGCCTCTAGAGAGTCAAGGCATTTTCACTGATGTTGAATCCAACAGTCTTGACATGACACCTCTCCCTGCTGTGCCTCCCTCTACCTGACCCCCAGCCCCCAAGTAACTCCCAGATACAGAAGGTTGGTTCCTTCCTTTACGCAGCAGTCTCATTTTTGCTGATTTTCCACCTCCATCCATGCTCCACAACTGGAGGTTATGAACTGGATGCACCCTTGAATATGTGACCTTGAGAGACTTACAGATTTCATTTTCATTTATTGACATTCCCATAGACTGTGGGTGGAAGCCTGCAGAAACAACTTAGCCTGCCTTTGTCTCAGTTCCCCATCTACAACCCCCTTTCGTTTACCTTGTCTGTTTTGATTTAAACAAAACAGGCTCAAACCCCAAAAGGTCACATTTGCTTTGCTAGCCATATGAACTCATCTGGCACCTTGGTCTTGTTTGGGTAAGCTTAAACCACATAATGAATCTTAAGAAACGAAACAAACTGAAACTTCCTTTCAAACACTGCTCTCCGGACTGTTTTTACTTCGAGCGTAGGATGGTGCGAGATCAAGTTGCGTGGTTAGAAAGGCACCTTATTTCCCCCTCAAAAGGCAGAGTTAAAAAGGAAATTCTATCATGGGTTCAAGTGGTTGGGAGATTTAACCTTGAATACCCTCTTGATATTGCAGAGAAGTTACACGTTGCTCGTGCTTGTCTCTAAGCCCTGTACTGTTGTTTCCCCTGTTGAACACTGGAGAGGATCTGGAGACACAGAGGGGAGGTCCTCCAGCCCAGCCCTCCTTGCAGGAACCTTCTCAAGCAGATTAAACTCTTCCTTAAAGCAAAGTTTTTCTCTCCTATGGAAAAATTTTTGTGGTGTAGAATTTAAGGTAAAAATTGCAGACAAAAAGAGGATTGTAATAGCGGGTTTTGAGCAGAATTGTTTGTTATTTTTGTGCACCTCAAGGCTACAGTGCTCAGTCTTTAGAAATGCCTTCATTAACCAAAATGAATACTTTTACAATATTCAGTATTTTTTTTTACCTAAAGCTTTAACTCCTGAAATCAAATTAACAACTATAATACTTCAAGCTTATACAAACCAAACCCCAAGCATCAGACTCCTAGCAACAGAAAGCATCTATTTTGGACGAAAGAAAAACACATATTTTCATGTTCCCACTTTCTCAGTTTGCAGGGTACACGCACACATGAGATCTGATTCACAGATACATAACTTGGCAAAAAAGCTGCTGCAAACCCAGTGGTCCTATCACTTCTCATTAAATTCTTTGGCTTTCCATTTTTGAAGACACACCCTGGGCATACCACCTATCAGACCTCTTGAAAATGAATAAAATATTAAGAGTTAAATAATCTTGCCTCTGATGCATTTCTGAAAACCCCCTCACAAGAATTTGACACATGATAAACTAACAATAAAGAAAACAGAAACCAGCAAATAGTCAAGGGAAAGTCAAGGGCAGAGAAATACTCATTTCATTATCTGTCCATATTTCTTCAAACAACAGCTGCTGCCACACTCCAGACTTGCAGCTCTGACTAACACCTACCAACAGACATAGCTCATACCTGCCTACCTGCTGCACAGAGAAAACAACTGTGCAAGGGTCCCACCTTGCTGTCTGCATTTAAAATCATGGAAGCACTTACCCTTCCTCCTTTTTCTCCTCCTGCTGCCGCAGATCATTGCCATGATGTCTGCCCATACCCCAAAACAGACTGTCAATGGAAACCTCAGAGCTGTTTCCACTTCCTTCCCTTTTAACAGCTAGTTCAAGAAAGGGGGGGTAGATTGGCATCAGGAGCCATTGGGGCCCAGGAAACTACTCAGCTGCAATTGAAATCTTGTGTGTGTCAGGTGTGACGAGTTCTGAGAAAAAAACAAATCAGAAACTTCCCCAAACGAGCTGCAACTGCCAGAATCACAGCACGGCCATGAAACCAGCTCCTCAACGAACAGTGCTCCTTGGCCATTTATAAAGGATTATTCAATTATCTAATAATGAAACCTTTAGATAATGAAATATTTTTTGAAAGGTGGAGGGGGAAAAAAACCAGCAACAAGGACTTTGCTTGAGCAGATGTAAAACTGACACATCTGCCTCCCTCGACACTCCCAAATTGGCTCTTTCAATAAGTTTCATTTGTTCTCCTGCCAATTGCTGATCTCTTGTCAATTTACTCTCAAACTTGGAAGAAAATTAAATGTTTTGATGACATATTGGTTTCTGTATTTTATCTTTGAAATGCAAAATATACATTTCAATGATCTTAGAAATGTCTCACATCTTTGAAATCTTTGCAATTGTGAGATGTTGGACTTGGTCTCCATCTGGAACAAAAAAGCATTAACTCCATCTAACTAAATTAAGCTAGGCAGTTTATCACAGCTGGTGATCTTGTACATAGTTTTTCCACAGATTAACACAGAACATATCATATACTTAGAAATATGCAGTGTGAAAAGTGGTGACTCCCTATATGCTTTAGGCATGCTTGAAAATACCTATACTAGATGATTGCCTAAAAATGCTTCCTAATAGCCTTAAATACTCAAAATGAAATGACAGACCTGTCATCACAGCAAATCATGTAGGGAAAGAAAAATGATACCAGCATTAACTGCATCAGCCACCTGCTCTATAAAGGTTATTAAAATGATGGAAACAGTATGTTGACTATTCCATACATGCAGGGTAGAACCCCCAGCAGGTCCAATATTCCAGACTACTAGTTGCAATTTATACGCCTATAATTTATACTATACTAGAGCTCATAGAACATTTCTCAAAATGCTGGCTGGAAAAGACTGGCTACTAACTTGCTCTGTGGCCACTTCTTCAATCACAACACGACAAAAAGATTTTGGCACCAAAAGCACTTTGACAAATTCCTGTGCTCTGCTCCTTGATATGCTCTGGGCTTTCTTGACCCTGCCAGCAACAAGCAGACCAGGCTCTGTTTTTCAGTGATGCCTCAGTTCCAATGGGAACTCTTTGCCGAGGGGTTGGGGTCCTGTAAACACCGATGGGAACCTGTGCTATGACCAAGGCAGCTGCAGTCACTGTTCTGCAAACACAGCAAGTAGAAGGGGAGAAAGGAAAGGAGGTAATGGCAACGTCCTCTTCACCAGCAGTGTTTTAGTGTGCAGGAGTTCAGAGGCAGTCCTAAACAAGCCTGGTCCTGAAAAGCACCCTGACCCCCCAGCTGCAGGCAGTGCCTGAGCAGAACTGCCCCCCATCCTTCCCGCTGAAGCTGCTTCGGTTGGCGAGAGCAGCTCAATCACCCCGAGCCCACGAGCACATCTCTCCAGCCAGGCAGGTAATGTCTCATGCCATAATCTTGATTTCAGGTTCCTGCCCTAGGGATGCCTAATGTATTTTATCCAAGAATTGTTTAAAGTAAAATAATCTGTCATATAAATGAGTGGGAAAAAAGGTTCATTTTAGGAGCCACTGCCACTATGGTTGACCAGTATAGATGACAGTGCTTACATTTAGGCACTCTTGACTGAAAACAGTGGCTTCCCTCCCTCTCTTTATGCTAAGTTCACCCATCTGTAAAGCAGACACATTACAGTTTACCTAACTCAGGGAAATGAAATAATACAACTTTGGAAAAAAAAAAAAAAAGGCTCCATCGCGTTGCTTTACTAGACTTAAAAAGGTAATATGAATATATGATTTTAAATCAACATTAAGACAGTGTAGACTCCAGGACATTTCTGATATTGCTTTGGCTGAATAATGTAATTAATTTTCTAGCAGGTTCCTTGAAGTGCTTGATATTCCAGAGATCCAGCCTGTGTTACAAGGTGTACACAGATAATTTGCTAAGAAAAGAAATCATAAACAACCCTTTATCCTGCATTATTTTATTCATGAGAGCATTATTACTCTCATGAGTTGGTGCAATCTTGAAGTATGGATGGGGTCTTGGGATAATATAGCCAAGCCAACACACCCCAAGTTAGCCTGCTTTAAACATCCTTTAATTTCAGAGGACAAAGGTGGTGTAAAATCTTTAAGGCTGTCATACTTGGTTTAAAACATCCCTATATTTTCTTTTCTTTCTTCTTTTATTTTTGCATAAGAAAAATGAATCTCATTACACTATTAGCCATAGTTTCCTAAGTGAGTAGGCTGAACAGGGTATTTATTAACTGCATTAGCAGTTAGTTTCCAGGGTGGAAGTAACAGCATCTGCCTCTGATTGTCCCAGCACAGGAAATATGACTTTTGGGAGCTCTGAGAGCGAGCACCCAGCACTGCCAAAACCGGGAATCTCTTGAGCAAGCTCACGTTACTTATTTTTTCCAGGAGCTGGACTGACATTTTTGTAATATGTACAGAGTGTCCCCACATTCCTTACAAATCAGCCATCACGTATCTTCAGTAGCATTGTTTCCACAGGATAATCCTTGGTGATGTACAAAATGAAATCTGTTATCTCTTTGATGAATGCCTTTTAAAGTCCAAGGATAAGCATGGGTAAGCAATACAAAGGCAGAGAAGATTTGCAAGCAGTGTCAAGAGCTGACAGGAAGGAAAACTAGTTTCTTTAGAAGTGGCTTCTCAGGGGTTGTCTCCCAATGTAATTTAAATGCCTGAATCCAAACTTGTGCAGTATATGTAAATTAGTATCAAAGCTCCATTAGTTACCATCTCTAGAAATTACTTAAGAGAGGTAGATCCCAAGGTCATGCAGATGTTGGCCAGAAGATCTTGCTAGATTGGATGCTGAGAGCTGTCTCCCATGACAGTCCTGGATACTAAGCCACTGCTAAATGTCTGTCTTGACACAGATTTATTTTGTATGTGCTTGAAACAGAACCATGTCACATATTTGGCAGGAAATGTAATCCCTTCACAAAGAGGATTTGATCCTGGGTGTGATCTTGCCATTCTCAGGCAGGAATAGCTCTTGGTAAAGCCAGTGCAAGGTCTGTCCATGTATTTCCTTCTGAGTAAGGGACAAGCCCCAAAAAACATGGGGTTATGAGAGCAAAAGCTCTGTCCCCACTAATCTACATGGCCCAAATGGCATGAGAAGAGATGGGCTACAGATTTAAAGTGCATAGTGCACACACATGATGCCTACATCTGAATTTATTCAGAGAAACTGGATTATTTTCTAATAATTTTCCAAAGCCCCAAGTGGCCTGTGATGCAAACAGCACCAGAGGAATTGCTATGAAGGACAGCAAGGCATTGCTCCTGGTTTGAACAGCACCAGACAAAGTCACTGAATGAGTGACAGCTTAGAGATCCTCCCCCAGAGCTGACAGGTACACAATTCCCCCATCAAACTGACTCCCAGTTTTGAGACTCTCTTGGCTCCCCCTGCTCCTTTCTTCTGTTCAGACCATGCTGGCAGCCCTCCTCCCCCTGCTATCCACCACGCCACGCCTTTCTGGCCCTTCCTTCTGACTGCATCTCCCAGACTGTAGCTGGTCCCACGTCCCTACCACTCCTGGTGCTCTGGTGGCACTCCTCACGTCAGATGTCCCACTGCTGAAGTGTGTAAGCTGGGATTCCCTACCCCCTTTGCCTTAAAACCTGAGGTGTGAATATCAGCAATTGCTGACAGTACAATACATCTGGGCTGTAGCATAGAGTTTGATACAATGGCTCATAAAATCTTATTAGAAAAATAGTTTATAATGTCTTGGATGAGAGCAGTGCTGCCATGAGGATTGGAAACCGGCTGAAGGAATGTAAACAAAGGATAATGGGTCATGACAAGCAGCACTGCACTGAGCTATGAAGAGGTATCCAGTTGGGTTTCCCCGGGAGCTGATTATTAAACCCAGTTTTATTTTCTGCATTTATTAATGCTCTGGAAAAAGAGATGAACATTCTGAGAATTAAATTCACGGATGGTATTAACTTACTATGATGTTGGAAACACCTGTGAGGACAGGGATGTCAGACAGAGGGAAAGTAGAGAGGATGGGAATGGTAAGAGCCAGTGACCAGATTTACCTATACAAATATGTGAGGAAGGGTTTTATGTCCCAGCTGATAATAATGGGAGGCCACTGACAGACCAGACAAAAGCCATTTACATCTGCTCTCTCAAAGGCTGGAGCAGAGAAATAACAACAAAACCAGCTAGGAGATAATTATTAACTACAATATTTCCCTCAAAGATCCCACATCTTAATTCTCATTTTCTGGTCTCAATAAATTTCTCTGTTTGGGATTTTTCAGAGAACATATGAGGTTTCATGCTACAGGGTAGCATACAGCAATGTAATACGAAGTCATCTGTCTTCAAATCAATATGTTACATCTCATTTTTGAGGAGAAATCAGTGGTAAAAATCTCACCATTTTCATTGTATGCCTTGTACACACATTCCATTAACATGAAGAGAACTGAATTAATAAAAACCGACCTAAGAGAGTGTACATAACACACATGGAGGTGTCTTCAGGTTGCTTCAAGTCATGACAGAGGGTGACTCCAGCAGAGGAGTGAAAACCGTGTCTGCTCCAAGTACAAATCCTGAATGTTTGAGGATCTGATTTCAAACACAGCATGGCACAGAACAGAGTCTGTCAATGATTGCCATAAGAGGTGAAATTAATCAACCTTTTGACATACCTATCACCGCTAGTGGCTACAGTTTTTTCATAGAAGTATCCCCAGAGAGACTACTTAGGGAGCAAGGTCAAAAATTTCCAGGAGGAGTTTGGTTGTAGTAGTATCCAAGTAAATATAAATTTTGGTTTTGTACAATGCTATTACTTGCATGATACAAAACAGTAGTGTGTGGGTGCTTTATTTTTTTTAAGGGAACGTTGCATCTCAAAATTCTTAGGACTGGCAAGGGAAAAATCCCTGGGCCTGAATCTCATTTGATGAAAGCTGGTATAGTCACTTTGAATTTAGAGAATGCCTTTCAACTATGATAAAAGGTATTTTGAAGGGGTTCTATCATATTAGAATTTTCTCCCTGGTCTCAAGAACTGAATACATCTTTTCTGTGGAATATTTGCAGAGACTTTTCCTTCCACCAAAATTTCCACAGAAGCTAAACCCCAATTTGCCTAGAAAAGTTGAGTTGAGCTGGTTTCTGGTAGCTAGATCTGCCAGCATCTTTGTATCTGCACAGCACTGTGATTATCTCACAAATCCACAGTACTTTAATTCTGAACTCTAGTATTTTCCATAGAGGCAGTATCTTCAGTGCTAGTCTGAATGCTCTGAATGTTAAGTGTCTGGCTCTGGCTGGATTCCCTACATTTTCTGTCCATGAACACGTAGCACATGGCTCTTGATTACTACTTTTAAATTGATCTGTGTCTGCTATGAAAATATATTGCTTCATAAAAGTCTTTCAGAGTATCAGCTTCCAAATTAATGATTTTTCTCTCGAGCTCTGACTCTGAGAGCTTACAGTACAGAATCACACAGTCCAGCTACTTGACTCAAATTGAAATCCATCCATCTGCAATTCAGATCCAAATTCTTTCAGTGCTCTTGGCTCATCTCTAGGTAAAGAGCAGCTGTTGTCCTGTTAAAGTGACTGTAAATAATTCTAACTTCAAGCTTCAACTGCAAATTCACCCTGCTTCACTGGGGACCACTCAGTCCCCGGGATGTTCCCGGGTTTGGCCTTCGGCGGTGGAAGCGGCATCGCGGCGCTGCCACCGAGAGAGCTGTGGGGCTTTACACCCGCTGCAGGGCTGGCCCTGGCAGGGTCAGTGCCCAGCAGTGCCCTGGTGTGTGCCAGCTCTGCAGGGCAGCACGCCCTCCTGGGCACACAGGCTTGTGGGGGACAGGATGCTGAGCCAGAAACCCCGACTCGCGCCAATCGCGCGGGGCGCTCGCGCCCTTGCACGGCACGTGAGGAGCTGAAAAAAGGCCAGGGTTTCTTTCTCTGGCCGCTTTCTCATTTTTCACGCCTGGCAAGCCTGTCACTGTGCTGTTTTCTTAAGGGGTTCCATGTGTTCTGTAACACAACCACACCAGAGAAAGACTGGTTTGCAGCAGAGATCCAATAAAGCGTTTGAAGGAAGAATATTCCGGTGAAAAGAGATGGGCCCTAACCAAGAAGGAAGGTACTTGTGAAAGCAACTATATCAGAATGGCAAATGAATCATGATGTGATATAGCACTATTTGAAAGGATGTTTTGAATGGAGCTGTCAGCAAGTATTTTAATAGCAAGTCTTCAATTTCTGCTTTATGGGGTTTTTAACCACCAAGAAGAAAACATAAGTAACAAGGAGGGATTTAGGAATTGTTGAGTGTTTGGCTGTTAGAAGGAAGAAAAGAGCCCTCCACATGCATTGCAACCGATGAAAATTGCCATTATGGATTTTTTTTACTCCATTTGTGGATTTTAAACACTGTAATAATGCAAAGTCCTTATGATGTTCTAAATCTTCTCAATAAGGAGGATATTATCTACTTATTTAATTACCATCTCTGATGGCAAGGAGCTGCTACCACCAGCAGCTCCAGCTCATTCACATAGTTCCTCTCCCTAATTAAAGGGTCTTTACAGTTAAAAATAAAGAAGCAAATCAATCAAAAGCCCAAACTTCCAACAAATGACAGGAAAATAAAAAGCACTTCAGGGATAGATTTTCAATTGCTCGGCGTCCACAACTGGAAGTATTCTTTTGAAACAACTCAGTCCTCCTTTAGGCACCTAGGATAGAGCCAGACAGTTCAACACTGCTGAACATGTATTTCTTTGGAAAATCCACCCCTAACTGTGGCTTTGTGTCCTACAGCCATTGTGGCTTGCCAGCCTCACTCGTAAGTCACCTACCTCCCTGTCGGAGCAATGTCATCAGCATCACCCCTTCTGCAGGAAACTGTAATAAAATACCTTACTGCCCTCATCCGAGCTCTTGTCATGGCTTACTGCTACAAGAACAGAGGCAGCAGGTCTATTTTTACCACACTGACAGTGAAAGCAGCAATAGCCCTGCTCTTGGGTTTCTCTTGCAGCACTCAGATCCAGATGACCATATTGCAGCACAGACCCCTTTCTAGACTGAATATCAAGCTCGAAATGGAATGATGCTATCTGCATGGCATTCCTTGAGGGTAATGCGGCATTGTCAGGTTAAAAGTCCTCTGAATGTTCATCAGTCCAAGGCCAAAACGTGAGTAATGATTCAAGTGCACTTTACAGCTAATAAAAGCTGCAATAGCTTTCTCTGAGAATAGAGAATAAAGCCCAGGGGTTTTTTAGCACATCTCTCTGCTGCAGCAGGAAGCTTTTGGTGGTATTAGCATAGTACCTGTTTATGCAAGAGGAAACACAAAAAGTTCAGTTAACAGTTCCTTTCTGGGCAGCCTACAGCTGTGTAAATATTATCCCAGCCTCTCCTTTGACATCCACCTAAACCTCAGACCTCATGTGCAAAATGATACAAATAGAGCTCAACACTTCTGTGACCCTCTGCCGTGTTCTGACACACGAAGGACCGAATATTCAACTTATTTTAGACCAGTGATGCCATATGATGCATCCCTGAAGCGACCTCATTTTCTAAAGGCAGTTTCCCAGGTTTTAACCGTGGAGCTGAGAATGATTAAAAGCTTCGTGGAATCACCGTACCAAGATTTGCATGACAGCCTTAAAAAAAGAAGCCAAATCATAGCCCTGCATCACTTACAACTGCCATCCTGCATAGTTTCTATTTTGATCTGCCCAGATGAAAAGCTGTGTTAAGTTTTAGAAACTTCTCTTCCTCTCTGCTTTCAAGTCACTTCGGAAGGCTATTTGCCTTCCCCATTTTCTCTGTGGTAGCTAAGGAGATGGAACTCTTTCTGTATGCACCAGATATCTCTTACACAATGGGAGAGAAATATTGACATTTTTATATTGCACAGTGGGTCAGATTTATGAATTGATGCATGCTTCATCATAGCTCTAAATAATGGAATATTTTGGATAGGAAAAAAGGCTCTGAAACTGTTCGTCTGAGTACTTCCAGCTTCCTCTCCCTTCTGAACCTCTTACAGGCTGATTTTGGAAAGGGTGGAGCTTCCTTGGGATCAGTGCTACCCACCAAAATGATTTATTAAAGAGAAAAAGTAAGGCACAGCCTTTACTGTAATACAATTTTCCACCTGCTCCTTTCCCACCCCCACAAAGAACAAAGCAGCGCTCAGGGCTCCTCTCTAGGCCCGCAGAGCTTAGCTGGGCTTCTCTTTCAGTCCTTGCCAACAACCTAAAGTTTCTCTGGGGTTTCTTTGGGGCCTCTGATGTTCCAGAGATCAGTGATGAAGTCCACCATATGGTGCATAGATCCCTGCTGCAGTAACTCCCTGCCCCCACGACACTCCTGATGCAAGCTGAGCCAAGGCTGTGCTGCCCACAGCCCTTTTGAGCTTTGGGGTTACTCAAAACCCATTATAACATTAGGAGGGCAGTGAAGATCACTGTGCTCTGACCCAGCTGGGGACTGAACATGAGAAGATAGGACAGTGGCTGTGGGAGTGGCTCCTCTGGGCAGGAGAGAAACAGTGGTCAGCTGGAATTCGCCTTTTCTCTTAGTCTTCCACTGGTAAATTCTTGTGAATGAAAACCTCAGCCTAATTTCACGTTTTTAAAAACTGTGATTCAGACACCTTGCCACGAATAAAAAAGTAAATACATAAACATGCAAGTCACCATCTATGCTTATGTTCTCCCTCACTGTAACTCATGTAGATCGCTGCCTATGTGCATAGGTTTCACTACAAATAAAACATAAAAGCCAGTGCATATCCTGAAGAGCTATTTTTCTCTGTTGCCACACCATTACGTGAAGCCTAGTAACATAAACAAAGATTAGACTCGGCTGTTTTGAACAAATAACCATTTATTGTCAAGGCTTTTCGGGAGCCTTCATTTTCCTTTTTGAAAAACAAGATCCCGCGCCAACCTAACAAATGCGTAACATTAAGTAATAAGCAAAATAACCGGACACCCTGCCACACTAGTTTATAGACAACTTCAGACAGTCACAGCTGTGCAAGTCCAAGCTAAGGCAGAAACCCAGCTAAATAAAGCAGACATTAAATCAACACCCCACCAGCAGAGCCCCTTGGGGCACAGCTGCTGCTCCTGCCATGGCGGTCGAGGCTCTGGCCTCTGGCGCTCGCTAAACGTTAAGCCCACCACGGGTCTCCATCTCAAAGCAATCGTGAGTCTCCTAAACTCAGCCTGAAGCCGTCACACAACAACCTACCCCTTAGACAATGAGCAGAGATTATTCAGCTTCCTTGTACCCCAGCGGAACGGCAGCTTCCTTCCTGCCCGTGATTGTGGCTGCGATTAACCGCACGGTTCAAGGTGAAAGAAGAATGCGGGGCCAGGCGTGTGTGGCTTCCTTTAACCTCAGCGAAACACGCTGCCAGATATTTCAATTAGCGTGTACCAAGGTCACAAAATCAATTTCTTATCGCCGAAAAACACACGTACTGTAAATTTCATTTTCAAGCCATAATCTCTAAATTAAATCTGTGTACGGAAAAAAATATACAGTGCAAAAATCGCAGTCCTCCAGCCCCCTCCTCCTCCAGCAGCATCTTCACAAACATCACCTGGCTTTGGGCTCTATATTTAGAGCACAGTGTTTGGTTAGATTCTAATCTTCTTGGAGAACGTCATTATCTCTTTCTTTGGCAAATAGAGGCCCAAAGTGTCAATTACCTTCTTAAACTCTTTCTTACACACAGGGCTGAGCTGGGTTTGATAGTCTGTGTGCCAACAGCTCAGTTGGCAATTTTTCCGTCACACACAGAAAAATTGTGCCCCAGCATATCATCCTAGATAAATTACACGTTTTAGATGTGATTACGTACAACTTCACCACTCCTGGCTAGTTTATTCTGGCAGAGGAAAACAAAAAACCAGCAATTAAATAAGGAAAAAAAAAAAAAAGGTCCCCAAAAGAACACTTTCCTGCTCCTGAACTCTCTGAATTCAGTATACAGTTACAGGGACAAAAGTAAAATGAGTATAGCAGATTGCTGGGATATTGTATGTGCAGAAATGACATCATCTCTTGTGTGTGCAGTTCCTGATGATACTTCCCTTGTTATGTGGGTAGCACTGACTCCACAGCCCCGAAGGCAGCTGCAGAGTCTGATGGTTGCAGTAGCCTTTGCCATGTGCAAGTCTCAAGGAAGTGGAATGTGTGAAAGCAATTTCTTTCCAATAAATCCTGGTCTTTCCTTAACAAAGCTAATTTCAACTCTGTAACCACAGAATGAGTAAAATTGACCATTTTGGGATTGGCTTACATTTTTTTAAAATAGAAAATTCTGCTTTTCATTCACATGCCTACTTATACATAAGTCCCTGTGTACAAAATTGTGTGCATTTAATATACCTGTATGAGCACACATGTTCTGGAAATACTTTCCATCCTTTTACTTCAGATCAGCAAGTAAAAAGAATGTATTGTTACTGTTGGACCTTCTGGGACTACTTCAGATGTTAGAGACACAGGAAAGGAATCATATCTCTTGTAAACACAAAGTAAGCAGACTCTGAAATTATAAGTTTAAAGCTCCTTAAATGAATTTTCCCACATCCTCTAAACATGTAACATATTGATTCTGAGTGGCATAAAGCAGGATGAAAGGAGTATTTTCTCAAGAAAGGAAATTAGCATTATTTGGCAAGGGTTAAAACACATTTTGAATTAAACAAGCAAGAAACCATCCATGTGCAGCTGATCAGCCTGAAAGTTTGGGTTCATTTTTGAGAGAGACAAATAACTCTTTTCTACCACATCATCTACACACTTTTTAAAAAACTCTTTTTAGATGCAAACAGGACTAATTTAAAAGAAAGACTGGATATGATTAAAGATACAACAAGAGGAAGTTTTGTTTGTTTCTGGTCCTTTCAAAAAACGAGTTACTGTGTTTTAGTCACGCTCCAAGTATCATTTCCAGAAAATGTAAACAAAACCCATAAAAAAAGATAGAGATGACTTTTTTTTTTCCCTTCTCAAATCTGTGAATGTAACGAGTCTATCTAAAAAGTCCCTAAAATAGACTTTGTCCAAGGCTTCTTAAAGTCAGGGTCAGTCTCACAAGTGGTCATTGCAGGCCGTATCTTTGGCTCAGGTGAACTGTGTTTTCTGGCAGTAAGGAGAAGAGTTACCCCTCCGAAGATTCCTCTCTACCCCATTCAGAGTGAGAAGCTGGGAGGGATTTTTTCATACGAGTGAGGAAACTGGATTTGGCTCTTTGAACGCATAAAACGCTTTGAGTCCAAATTTTACGGACCCAGCCATTTACAGGGGTAAGAGAACTGGAATAAGACAGCCGCCACTGTGTCTTATTCGGCAGGATTGTATTGTTACTGCAAACATCCTGCACTGATTTCTGCCTGGCTCACGTTCTCTTGCATCACCAGACACTGCTGTGGCACACCCTTTCGAATTCCTCATCTACTCCTAAAAAGTTTCAACTGAAATATGCTTTCAAAAGCAGCTAGCTACAAGAGGCAATTTCAGTTTTAAAAATGAAATTCAAGCCTGCAGAAGCTGCTTTGACTAACACTGTCAGCCAAGGGTACGGCTGTTTTTGGGAGCATAAACGTGGCTCTATCCTTTGCCACTGGAAGGCAACCATACAGCAGCTGGTTAGTCCCCAGCAGTCTGCATACATCACAGCCATCAGGCCCTTCCCAAACCCACAGAAAAGTGTGACATCTTGCACATGAAAAGGCAAAAGCCATACATAAAGCTGTAGGTCCCCAAATAGCCAGAAACCCGCTATGTTAACGTTAACACCCACGCTTTCCCAGGCAAGTGGACTGTCATGCACCAGAATATCAAATCCTCCCAGCTAATTTGTCCAGACTTTTCGATCCCATGATCTGCCTACAGGTTTAATCCGGAATGTGGGATCGAGATACCTCAGCTGGGTAACCTCTCACAGCTCAGCAGTCGATCTCTGCACTTCAAGGAAAGTGGAAAAACATTCTTCTACGTTATGAACAAAGAAGACATGTGAGGGAAGAAAACTTTCTGTCTCCTGGAAAGGGAGCTTGGAGGCATAGATTTAATTAAACATAATACCTGTATATGCAACAAACAGGATGGTGCCTTCCCAGCGATTCTTGGGCTCACCAAAAAGCCAGCCACCTAAACCTGCAGCAGGAGTGCTGAACTTGAAGATGACTCCTGCCCTCTCTCACAGCTCATGCTCTGTTCTTACCATGCTCCACCCTGAAGCCATGTAAATGTTCCAGCAGAATTTAGAGGCAAACCAGCCGAGATTGGGAGATACAGGAGGAGCAGGGAAAAGCAAAAAGGGTAAGGAAGAGTGAGATGAACCCAGAGGCTACGAGGAGCATGTCAGAGGAGCTGGGCATTGGATGTCTTCTTTGGCCTCCTATATAGCACATCCCAAGTTTTTGAGGCTGTCAAACACTGAGTGGAGCCCTGTTATTAGTGTTTGGCTAAGGCATATCTTTCTCCTGCTGTGCTATGCTAGAGCAGCTGCAATCTGCCTTTTTATAGCTTGTGGTAACTGATAGCAGTGAAATGAATTTAGGAAGTGTGTGGATTGGATCTTCCGTATCAGTGATTTCAGACTGTTTGGTAAACACAGAAGTGACATCCAGTGATGTATGCCTGCTGGTACCAAAAAAATAATAAAAAATATTCTCCTCTGGTGGAACCAGCATTTGAATTAGATCATTTTCCATTGATTAACGCTTCTGGATAGAATAAAATGATTAATCTGAAAGTAAAAATGCCCTCAAAATTATACACCAGTTGGGTGCTGCAGAATGGCAACAGTGACACCGGTGAATCAAACCAAATTCAGTGACTGCAATAAAAGCCAGTGGTGGGACTTGTTAGAGCAAGGAACTGAGTTCTCACAGGAAAGCTCCTTTTTATAGTGGCAAAAGCCAGACAGTTGGTCGTTTGACCCTCAGTAAAACAAGGAAATATGTTTGTGTTCAGATATTGAGTAGGCTTTCAATTTGCTTCAGCGGAGATTGCACCACTTGCCCTGTGTTCTAGGAGGGATTCTGCATTCTGATATAAAACACCACTTTGCACTGATGTATTTTTTTGCCTCTGGAAGACGATAAATCTTCCTACATTTCACTTTAGGAACAGAGCTAGTGCCTTGCTTCAGTACAAAGTTTCCCTCACAGCCCAGGTCCCTGCTCAGTATTTCTGGAAGAGCTGTAACTATTTTACAAGTCAGACTGATTAGTCTTGCAGTCTAATTTGCGAGTGACATTTACAAGGGAATGTTGTGTAGGGATATCTGGGAGGGATATTGTGTTCAGGCTTTTCCTGCTCGCCTGCCTACCCTCCTGGAACAAACAGCACTGCTTCATTTTCCTTCCGTATTTTAGAAAGTTAAAGTAAACACTGTGATCACGCTGTTTACTTTAATTTCCTGCAGTGTGCCAGCAAAGCAGCAAATTGGCAGTCAGCAATCAAGAAGCAGCCAGTATTGAAACAGCAGAGCTGCTTAGGAAAGCATCACTGATGCCAACTCATTTTCCCCCTTTGTTTTAAAAATAAAATATTGGCTTCTGTGAAGTTTTACTTCCACCCCAATCTTCTCTGAAAGATCTGAAATTTTGTTGGTTTCCTTTAATTTTCTTTTGGAAGAAAGCTGGGATTATGAGCAACACCCAATTTATACGTCTGACTCATTTTATATCAACGCATTTACAGAAGTGCCAAATGTAATGCTATTTATCTGTAAAAAATCCTCGGTATTTTTGCATAAAAGGAAGTTAACTTGTCTATAAATCAGCCTTATCTGGATATATTTTTATGTTTAATTTTTATGCCAAGAGCTTTAGCCCATGTTGCTTCAATTAGGTGTATGATAATGTGAGGCTAAAGCCTCATGCATTATGTTCACAGAATTCACATCTGCCCAAGAACAGAGTCCTAAAAAGAAAATAGCTGTATTATCAGAGGTCTTTCTTTCTCATCTAATACTGCATAAAACAAGAAATATAAATACAAAAGAATAAGTAAGAAGAACGGTATATTTTTTGTACCTCAGAGGTGTAAAAACTTGACAAGGTGACTCATTTATGGCTTTCTGGAAGATACTGTATAGAAGGAATTTATTGCCATATAAGTTATAATTCAAATATATAAAAGGGGCCAGACACCACAATCAGTTATTCTCCTGACTATGTGCATTCCTGCACATATTCTTCCTGAAGACAATGAGATTATGAGGAGGATTAGCTTTTTGTTAGACTGGCCAAAGTATGCCTTCAGAAAGTCCAAAACATGACCTAATTTAAAGTGGTCGAAATCTTGTGGGAAAGATTGTAAGAGGATAATTATTTTAAAAGCCATGACTTTGACACCAGGAAATTAAATTCATATCTATGTGTCTTTATCTATACACAGCAAATCCAATAATCTTGAGCTCTCTGCAGTCACTTAGCCAGCTGGCAGAGGGAGCAAAGTCAAAACTAACAAACTCCATTCCTAAGGTATGCTGACATCAGTGATTCATGATTCATCAATAATGGTGCTAGGAAATAAATGTAACAGGACATTATTGCCTTTTGCAGCACAGTAAACTCAAGGGAAAAGGTTTAAGTGTGTCACATCGAAAAGACAGGGCTAGCAAAGAAGTAACATTTACAAGTATTTAAGAGGTGTTACAAGCAAGTGAAAGCAGAGAAGTGAATGTAAACCTTTCAAAAACAGTGAGAATGTGGCTATAAATAAAAAGGAAGAGTTTCTCATCTATAAAAGCTTAAGAGGACTAACCTGAAAACTAGCATTTTTTGTTCAACATTTTTACAAGGAGAAAGAGTTTGAATTGCTTGTTCCAAGATAAAGCCTCAAAACAATGGCTGCTCTGGTTCAATTGTCTACCAGGATAAGCACAACAAAGTTGGTTCCACATTTTGCAAAATTACTAATGTTGTTGACACTAATCACGACTTTCACAACCTGTTTAAATAACTAAAAGGGCAAACACATAAACACAATGTACTATGTATACTCTTTAGAAAAGGCCTGCATTAGCACATAATTGATGATCACTTTTGAAGGTGACTGCACTATCACTGTAAAAGCCCAGGATTATTAACTGAATAAAAATGGGTAGCTATCCCTAGAACAGCAGACACACCTGCTGCTTTCGCCACACAGAACAGCGAGATCTCATACATCATTAAACAACTGAGGCTTTGCTTTACGTTTTCATAGCTTTAAACTATTTATGATAGGGTGCAGCCTATATTTCTAACCCTCTACAGAGCCCACCCAATTAAAATTCAGGTTACTTTTTTATGCTATTAGAGGACTGCTGCACAATATTAATAATGCACCGTGTAACTTGCTGCCCCAGAGAAACATCGTCCCTCTTTCAGGGCCAACAGCCACACAGTTCTGACACAAGCTTTGCTGCTTAGCTGGAGGGAAGTGATTTTGGTGGTTGTTGAGGTATTTTAGCAGAGAAAATGTTGGTCTCCTGACATGAGGCTTGCTTCAGACCACTGCCACTTAACTGCAAAGCACCACAAATACATCTCGTTTGCCTGGGCTGACAGTGGAAATTTTATTTTAAAGACTTGAGTTTCCAAACGCTGAGTATAATTATTAATAAACAATTAATTGATTCACAAGATTTGTGAATGCATGTTTCACTGCACTGAATTCTCTTTAAGTGCTCAATAATTGTTTTTTTTTAAGATTTTGGATGTAAGTTTCCCTAAGAAAATACAGGTAAAAGAGAAAGTGAGGAAAAGGCGCTGTACGAGACAGAAAACCACAGAAGGTAAGATAAATCTGTCCTCACACAAGTGGATTTAATAATATTATAATGGGTACCTATAGAATGGATGGATTTAAGAACATCAGTCATGTCAGTGAGAACAACAGGTATCTTTACTGAAAATTTAAATGATGATTCATAATCACAGCTTTCTAGAAAAGTACAGACAACGTAATGGGTACCATATGATGCTGGATAAGTAAGTGCTGGTTTGATTTGTTCCAGGAAGCATTGCTAAAATTGAGCTGGTTTTTCTCTTTCTCTTCATTATTCACAAGTGTAGGCCCTTGACTCTGCAAACATAATGTGCACTTGTCTTTCAAATCAACCAACTTTTTCATGGCAGTAAAAATGAACAAGTGCAAATGCCATACTAGTGTTGTGAAGGCCATTTCTTCTTATTCTCTTTTGACCAGAGATAGACTATTTTGATAGACAAATAATGATTAACCAGTATTTAGGGCAAGGTGAGCCTTAAAATCAAGAAATATATTTAGAAACTACATGACACTTGATGCAAAGATGAGACTGAGAGAACTGAGAGTGTTCAGACTTAGGATAGGAAGGCAAAGGGGAAATACTGTAGCTGCCTACAGCTACCTAATGGTAGATCATGAAGGATTATAGAGGAGATGAAGCTGAACTATTATTAGAAATGAAGAGCAGTAAGTGCACATGGGAGGCAAAAGTTAGAGGCACAGGTTTCATCCTTGGAGATACTCAAAGCTCAGCTGGACAAGGCCCCAAGCCACCTTCTCTAAGCTGAACCTGCTCCGAGTGGGGAGCTGGACCAGATGACCTTCAGAAATCTCTTCCAAATTAAATTATTCTGGGATTTTGTGATTCCTTATTGTTTGCTGGTTTGGCCAGCTGTGTTCCTCTCTAAGCATTCCCGGCTCATAAAAGGAGTAGACAGCTTTCTTAGGAAAAAGGCATTCTGTATTTTGCTAAACAAGCACACTTGCAAGTACACCACAGCAAATGAGCTATAAAAATCCAAACTGCACGTGTGCTGCTCACCTGTGCTCACAGCAAACCTGCTAAGCACTGACTGCTAAAGTTCCCAAGATGCTTAAATGCAGAAACTGAGCAAATAGATGGTTACTATTCATAACTACTTCTCAGGATACCGAAAACTGACAAGATTCACATGAATTTCAGCCTGTCTGCATCTGGACATAGCTATACCTGACAGTGGAAATAAGTATTAGAGCTATTCATAGCAGAGAACAACTCAAAAATGAAGGCAGGAAAAAAGATCATTTTCTTTGGATGGAAGATAGAGGCATCCAAAAGCAGACCTCCTCACAGGATTTCTGGCATATTTCTCTTGCAAACAGCTGGAGTGGAAAAATCATCACTGGCCCTGTCTCTGCTGCACACACAGCTCCTCAGTCTCCTGGAGCAGCCCAGGAGCTGTGTTATTTGATTGTGATCAGCTCCTGGGAAGAGTGGCTGAGTGCTGCTTGTGTGGGAAAGGGAGGTGAGGCTGTAACAGTGGCCATCAGGCCATCTCCAAGCTTCAGAAATCGCGAGTCACAAGCGAAGTTGCTGAAGATAAATCAGCAAAGATGCATTAGCAACTGCCACGGGAAAAGGAAAGCTGGGAAACAGGTCATACTCAACTGGGACTCATGGTGTGCTGTGTTCAAACACCAGGCTGAGAGGAACCTGCAGAATTCCTCAGAAAACGCTGAAGTTTTTGGCTTTGAAAGCATGTTAGGGTATGCTGTCGTGACATAAAGTTTAATCCTTGAGCCAATGGGCTCTTGAGTCAGTTTTTCAAGCGAGCACACAACAAAAATAGGTGTAGGTAAGATCTGTTTACCGTAGCAGAACGTTATCCCATTTCCTGTGTATCCCTGCGAGCAGTAGCAGCCCGTTGTCCCACCCTGCACTTCACACCGGGCGTCTTTGTGGCATGTCATGTTGCAGCTTGCAGAAGTGCAGCCATAGTCCAGCAGACTGGAAATCAGAACTGGAACAAAGGAAAATCGGGCCTGTTTCATTATCTAAAACCACAATGGTGAGCTGTAAAATAAGATCTGGACTAAAGATTTCCACAAAATGGGTGTGTTCCGGTGGACTCGTCATCACAGACAGCTCTGCTGCAGGATGGGGCAAGGGCCACCAACTACAGGAGCTTCTTTGGGAAAGCAGCAGAGACCACAGACCGAGAATTTGTGTGTGTTCTCAACCAGCATAAAATTGGTAAACAAGATAGGAGTTACTCAGTGATCTGGGGAAAACATTTGGATGGCTTTCAAAGCTCTCTGGTGCTTTCCAGTAAAGCACAGCATTTATTTGCACTCTGAATTATGTATTGAGTATAATCCAAGCTGCCCTGCACATCCAAGGGAAAAATATCAAGGAAGGTTCCCCTGATCAGACTTTTTATTTTTATAAGCAGTTCCATAACTAACACATAGGCATGGTCTGAGAGATTAAGATGATAAGTCACATGTTTACAGCATCATGACAAAATGGTTTAAAAACTTACCCAAATTATTTAAATTTAATCTCTTAAAATGTCATTTCCTTTTTATGAAAGCTTTGTCTTCTGTTCCCCCCCCCCCCCGGATGATTCCTAAATGGCATAAGTACTTTTCCATTGTATGAATACATATGATTTTCAACACAAAGAAAAAAAGGAATCTTCCCTTTTGAGAAAACTAACAGCTTTGTGTATTATTGTACACAATTATTATACACACCCTGTAATAGGCTACAAACAAGGCATTTAGCTCAGAAGGGAAAGTAAGTTTTTTACTTTGTACTTTATAAATTGTTAGCAGGACATGATGAAAGTTGGAGAACACAAAGATCCTTTTGGATGCTGACTTCCCCTGCAGTTCTGCTTTTCCCTACCTGAATATTATCCTGGACATTTGCTAGCCTAGTGTAACAATTACATGATTAATTGCTTCATGCAATCTCACTTAGGCATTGTTTTCTTGGACAAATTAAAATTTCAGGAAAATTCAAAAGACTATGAAATACACACACATTTTTTAAACAATATTATGTCGTCCAAATCAATTTAGGTATCATCCAATTTAATCTTTTCCTTGTGTTTTTGAGAGAACATTTTCCAGGGATTAAAACAGAAACCTGTAGGATTCTGTTGTCATTTTACTGTTTATAGCATGTGAAATCTAAAAATCTCCCAAGCAGATGGAGAGAGAGAGAAGAAAAAAACAAACCAAACCCACAGAAACCCACAATGTTTCTGGGGGTTTTTTTTACAGTACAAAACCTGCAGTGAGATAAAGACAGGTATTTGTGGAATTTGGTTTTTGGGATGATACTAACCACTCAATTACTGAATGCAGCAGCAGCCCTGATCAAAGCCACTGGGACTTTCAGTCCCTTGTGCCCCCCAGCTTTCCACCATCCCAACACACCAACTTCCCCTTGCCAGATCCCACTCCCTTCTCATCCGCCACTCGCTCCCCGGGGATGGAGATTTCACCTACCTAGGAATGGAAGCAGTTTCATTGGTGATGCTGTTGCTGTGCAGTGCCTGGTGCAGAGCCCCTGTGTCACAGAAAAAACCTCCCTGCCCTCAAATATACGACCATGTGCAGAACACACACAGATGCCTGTCAGGAAAGCGATGTCCCGGCGCAGGCACAGCCCTGACACTGCCCTTTGTCCCAGGCTTCACGCTTCCCAAAGCTCCTGAGGCTCCACAGGCAGGACAGGAAGGGTCAGGAGGGGCTGAGGACCTGGTCTTCTGGCAAGTAGACAAGCAATGAGAAAGTAAAAGGGAAACAGGAGCCTGCGTCTTGCAGAGGGTATCAGGGAAGATTGCGGGGTGAGGAGGTTAGAGGGGCATGGGTTAAAGGAGCCGTTTGAGTGAGAGGGTCTGGGGCAGGGGGAGGATGAAGCTGGAAGGGGTGACTGCAGCCTGCTGGCAGGAGAAGTACAGGAGCAGCACCAGAATGGTGCAGCAGATGAGGGAGGGTGAGGAAGAGGTGGAGGAGATTAGTAACTTGCTCAGAGTTTATGACCTCAGAGGTAATGGTCTACAGGCTTCCTTCCACCTTTTCCTGGTGAGATGAGTATATGTGAGCCCCAAGACTCCTTTTTTTTTTTGGATTCTGCAGTCTTGACTGACTGCAGTTGTTCTTCCCACGGCTTTCTTCGGTTTTGAGGTGGATCCTTACTACAGCTAAGCAATGTTGCTTTAAGGGTATTGGGCTGTAAGGGAGGTACAGGAAATCACTGAACTCCACTTCATGAAGAAAACAAAGACATGTAGGCAGGGAGGAAAGAGGCAGGAAGACAATTGTGTGGTCAGGAATCTCAGGAGCCCGAGGAGAACCAGGTTTCTGTGAGTTCGTGGGACTGAAATAGGGTGTTGTGTAATAGGGTTCTCCCTAATAGAATCTCTCTAAACTAATTAAAACACACTGAGACTGTGGGATGTCACTGTGGCAAAACACATCATGTCTGGCAAGAAGGTTTTGAGACTGGGACTTTGGTAGGTACCTGGTGGGAAAGCATTGTTAGCCCGTCCTTAGGAATTATCTCTGGAGGTGGATGTGGAACAATTTCTTTCTAAAATTTTTAGGAACTATTTGCTTTCCATCATTTTCCACCTTCATGATCAGTGCTGGTTGGGTTAAACTCTACTCAGGTCAGGGAGGTGTGAGGTGTAGAAACAGCACGTAGGTGTCTGGTTGGCACAAAGCACTTCTGGAGCACCTTGGCAAAGAGAGACGAAGCTCCAGGAACCGGACGTTGATTTCTGATGAACCGCAGAAAAATGAACAAAGGGTCCAGGTGTAGGAAGACTGTTTTCCTCCTGTTTGATTTTGTTAGGGGGTCAGGACTTAAAGGGTGAGAGAGGAAGGGACTAGGAATTAGTTTGTTTTGTTAAGTTTTCCCGTAATCTAACGCACGGAGACAGAGGAACAGAAGATCAGATGACCTGAGCAGAGCTTTGATCTGCACGTCCTGTCCCTCGTGCTGGCATGAGCTGTATTGTAAACTTGGCTGGTCTGAACGAACTTACAGATCCTGCTGCTAAACTTCAGTGTGCAAATAAGGGCTGTAAAACCTATAATTCAGAAATTATGTATCAGTGCTCTGTGTCTTTCTATTCCCCAAGATAAATGATTTTAATAGTAAGCAAGAGGAGAGAGCAAGAAGTTACAACCTGAAGTTCAGGTTTTAAAAGCTGGAAACATATTTTTGAGAAGTAAGAGATGAACATTTCAATATGGTCTAGACACCAGTTTTCTGCGAGGGGTGTTTGGATAGACTGTTTGGAGAGCAAATTCATAATCACAGTGATAGTAAATTCATAACAAAAACTTTAACTCCTTTTCTGATTCAAGGCCTAAGGGCACAAGAAAAATTGTGGATTACTCAGAAAAAAAAACATATTCTTACAGTTAGAGGACAAGTGTCTCCTTTCCTTGCTGTTAGAAGAACACGTGATAACTTGCTTCTTTAGTGGTCAATGATTCAAAGTTACAAAGGGGACTGTGCCATTGACACTGGAACACTTTCCATCTGGAACAGTGACCCCACTCACAGGTGTCATGGATGGCACCGAAGGCAGTGCCCAGGTCTAACTGGCAAATGGTTTACAGTGTGACTGGCAGTGGAGGAGGGAGCACATAAAGAAGAAAGATGTGGAGGAACAGAGCAAGGACAGGAGAAGGTAGGCGAGGTCAAGAGGAACTCTGGGTGATAAAAGGAGCTTCGATCAGATTTAGAAGGCAATAGGGAGACAGAGAAGAAGAGGGATTTACAAATATCTTAATGAGATCTCAATACTGGGAGCAGTGGATTACTTTTGCATTACACTACTTTAAAAACTGGCTAATGTGAGTGTCATTTAGAGGCTGAAGACAGCAAGGTCGCAACAGACATGGATGTGGAGAAGGATGGACTTGACAAAGATTTTATGGGGAGAATGAAGAGGAAAGGAGAGATTTCTGAGACATTTTGGAGATTAAACCAGGAGGATTTACTGATAACATCTATTGGCACACAGGGATAGGATTTAAACAAGTGGAGATGAGCAGGTGAACACATGAGAAAGCAGACACTTTCAAATTTGTGCTGTCAAAATTTTCAAAATATGCTGAGAAAAAAATATTGAGGTGTCACAAAAATGAAGTATTGATGGGTGCCTGTCTTTATAGGCAGAGAGGAGGGACATGGACACACATGCATATTCCTGGAAGACTGGAGAAGAATAGGTACAAGAATGAGGAAAGTCAGTACTGCAGAATCCATCTCTGCTTGCCTCGAAATAAAGAAACATTAAAAGTAAATGGTTTGTGGAAACCCTTCAAGAAACAGTCTTTCCATTCTTATACATGGGAAGCAAAGCCCCAGTTCTATACTCAAATGTGTTGTTCATTTTATAGATGGGCTCATTTATCTTTGCATGACTGAGGTAGGAAGCCATAAGTAAATGAATATACACAGACTAACATGCTTGACTTCAAACCACACATTTTTGATTACTGATCACTGTGATTACAGTATCTTACATGTGACTGTAGAATTCTCAAGTTGGTTTTTTTTTGCTGGTGAACTGATAGGAAGACATCACCTTGTTTTTATAAATTATTGGATATTTTCTTAGCTTTGCATCGTGAAAAAATGTATTTACTTGTAATGATTTTAAAGGTAATTGGGATGCTGATTGTACAGACAGTGCTATGAAACTAACACCCACAGCTGATGATCTTCCTAGAGCTCAGTCTGAGGTGGCTTTCAAAAAATAAATATAGATAAATATGGAGCAACAAGTTTCATTCCAGAAACTTCCTGTAATGCCAACAAAGGAGCAAAAGCTGAATAGAGCTGGTATTAGGTGTGTCTCTTTAAAAGGAACTTAAGCATGATCTACTGTATTAAAGATACTCATTCCTTTGGTCTGATCAAATTTGAACTGCTTGCAGAATATATAACAAAGAATCTCACCAAATTCCCTGCTTGCAGGGGGGAAAAACTACTGTGGTATGTCAGGATATAGATTTTTTTCTCGAATTGCAAGACCAGTAGGCAGCAGATACTCAGCAAGAGCCAAAACCAGGCATTTTGTGTGCATCTTACAAACGCATCTGCCACAGGTTGCAGACAGCTGTGGATCATCCTGAAAGGGGATGGTGAGAGGCTGTATCAGATGGAGAGATCCCGAATACTGCAGGCAGGGTTTGCACATCTTCAGCCTCCTTGCTGTTGAGTTCCACGTATATTCATCACCCTGAGACTCCAGCACCCAACCCTTCCCAGTGCGCTCCAGTATCACCCACTCTGCACGTGCAGAACAGCCACGTGTGCATGGACACACTCACACATTTATCTCCATCACATGAGCATGTACACGTATCAGTTGCTGAATTAGGATGCTAAATATTTAATAACAATAATAAAAATATGATCATGATCTGTCAGCATTTGCTTTTTTTCTTTTTGACAGATGACTGTGTTCTTGAATCACCAAGTTTGCTGCCAAAAGGAACGTGTGATGTAAAACAGAAGATGCACAAATGCACTGGATAAAGCTTTTTTCTATAATGCTTGCTGGTTTTTTTAAATATATCAAATTTATTTATTGGTTTCAAACCAAATCCTATCTCTTCAAGGATTTTTATGGTCTTTACAATACTTAGAAATGTTTCATTGTTACTAGAGCAAGTATGGTTTGGGTTTTTTTTCTAGTCCTTAAAATCTGGATATAATTGAAAATGTATTTAAATGTCAGGTAAAATAATGAATTTCCCCGATTGGTTAAAATTTGAATATCTTTTTCAAACACAGACTATCATAGGGCAGCCCACCCCGGAGGACTCCAGCCCAAAACCAGTGTCGGTATCTGCTTTATAACTGTGTCACCTCACCCTCCTCCCTGAGTGCTTCACAAATCCTTATCATTTTATGTGCAAACATCATGTTCTATCTGAGCATACAGGGCTGAACGTACCTCTTGGGAGGAGGTAACTTTAGGCAATTCTGAAGCAATAAACACACAAGCTCCCATAAACATATGCACGCACACACCCTCCTAAATCTGCGTGGCTGTGTCCATCTGAAGGAAATGGCCCATTTCAGTGCTCAGGGCCAGTTTCTTTCTGCTCTTTCTTTCACCCTGGATGAAGTCATGAAATGAGGGAATTTAAAGTGAATGCAATGTTTCTGAAAGCCAGATTAACCACCCTGAAACTGAGCTCTGTTTCTGCATCTGCTATAACACAGCAGAGATGCACAGACTGAGGATAAAGATCCTCACAGCTAAGAGGGATAAAGTAATTCAGTTTCCATGTCTGTTTGTGTTCTCCTGGGACTGGGTCATGCTATGGAAGAATTGTAACAGTAGTCACATCTCTGCAGAAGGAATAGAGTGAACTCCATGAATAATTACACCAATGAAATGCCAGACTACCAGTTGCTTTCAGTACACTCATTTTATGCCAGAGCATCAGAGGCAAAGTGCTCTTACAGTGCAGTGCTAATATGTGTACCACGAGACAACCAGACTGGCTCCTACAAGACCACAACTACATCTTGGTTTGTTTTTTTTCTTTTTTTTTTTCACATGGGAGAAGAATTCTGACACTTCTTGTTTGCCTGCCACATGGTGCTGGCCTGTGGCAGTCACTGTCCTGACCTGTCCAGGTGTCTACCCTCACATTGCAGCCAATCTTCCAGCAGGGCAATGTTCCACAAAACCACCCTGAATTTTTTCTCCTCAGGTAACACTCTAAAAAATGGTTAAATTATGATATGGGTTTGGGTCCTTATCGAATTCGCTTCTGTATCTACTGAGGGGTGACTAGATCCTAAGCAAGGGTCTCAGGATTTGGTCCTACACTTCTCAGGAGCCTTGATCTGCCATGGGGTTGTATCTTGCAGAGATGCAGGTCAAAGGGAGCAGAGCAGGAGGAGTGACCAGCTAGATGTGACCACAGGGATGGAGAGGACTGTGGTCAGGTGAGGTATACACAGTACTGGAAGAGAAGATGATCTTTTCCATCCTCTCAGTCCCTCCCAGTCAGCCATGCCCTGGGTAACAGCTCATAAAAGTGCTGGTGCTCTGCTGCTTTTGTGCTCTGCTCCTCTTCTCACTGTCCTGCTGTGGCCAGAGCTCTATTCCCCTGCCCTCTTTCCTTCCTCACCATCTTCCCCCAGCTGCATCCCTTTATCCTTTCTCCCAGTGACTCCTCAGGAATGTGTGCATTTCCTATCTGAGAACTCCTGCAGAAGGAAAAATGCTTGAGGACCAGGGCAGGGAACAAAATAATATTCAGAAGAAGAAAATAATGAATGATCATTTAGGACTTAGAGTGGAAAGTTCATCGTATGAACTGCCAAGAGTGCTGTAAGTCAAACCCAAACACCTGCCTTACAAACAACAACCATACAATAACTGACTTTTTGCATTATCCCTTCCTAGGCAGAAGGTACTCTGAGATGCTTGGGCCAAGAAAAAAATTATTCTGTAACATTCTTCCTCTCTGATATCATCTCCTCCACTTAAGGTTTCAGGAACGTGGTAGTTGTAAAGTCTGGAGGAAAGCTGGCAGTAGCCCACAGAGCACAGGGGAAGTCTCTCCACTCAATGACAGCACAGATAATGCCTTGGCAGAGAGGAGGAACAGGAGGGATGAGTCCTCAGGCAAGTTCTGTTGATGTGGTTTAAAATGAAAGCCAGTAGTATGCTAATCTGACCTTCTGCTGGAGACCACCACAACAATTTACCTCAGTTGCTTCAATGAAATAGTTAACATCTTAATATAAGCCTGATAACTCATTACTAAACCTTTCTGTCTGTTCTCTAATGCTTGATGCTGGACTTCAGCACGTCTTGAAGAAACTTAAAATATGCCCATCACAGAGTTGCATATTTTGTACGATGCTGATGCTCTCCTGACTTAGAAAGTAAACTTGCAAGTTTAACTTGCCTGCTTTAGACCACTTTTCACAGGTGCCTGCCCTTTCCTCCTGAGTTGTTTAACTATGTCCTTTCAGAGTTGCCTTTTAGTTTTGATGTAATTCCACCTCCAATAAGAGAAATTAGAAATAAATAAATCCAGTGATTTTTCTTTTCCCCCCCCCAGCTTGCACTCCTGCACCCAGGTCTAGAGGTCACAATTTCTGCCTTAGATCAGCCCTGCTTACAGCTGCAGTAGGACTGAAGATGCCTTTCTGATCTGAACTTATCCTGCCCCTGGCTTGCAGCACTTTTCCTTCCTCACTACTGCTGGACAGTACATCCGTCCTAACCCAGAGGTTAGAGCTAATTCACACCCCTCCAAAGCACACAAGTAGTTTAAATTATCTCTTACAGTGTTCATTATCTTGTACTTATCTGCATTGAACTTCATCTGATGTCTTGTTAGTCAGTCATCCAGCTTTTATTAGCTCCTCCTGAAATTCCTTACTTTGCTCCTTGGTTTATATTAACTTAAATAATTGTGTATTGTCAGCAAATTTCAGCACCTTGTTATTCATTCCATTTCCCATATCATTAAATATGAGTGGTAGGCAAATAGTGGTGGAAATTATTCATGAATATTCATTTGAAGTTAAAAGCAAATTCCATTTTCACAGCATTTGTGACTGGCCCTCGCTCACTTTCTGCAAACAACGGAGTGCTAAAGATTTACTAGTGCAAATGCATGCAGGATATTCACATTTTATTCCCATATACAAATAATCCCTCCAAAAATTTCCTCCTGCACGTGACTGCACTCCGCGGGTCCCTGACCACCCCAGCCAATTCTAGAATCAACGGTCTCCCTCACCCAACTTCCTTTTAAACACTGCCCTGTGTGTTTCTGAAACAGCATAATGAGATTTGTCACAAATCACGACCCCAAAAGAACGAGCTATTTTTATAACAGCAGTTAAGGACCCACCCAGTCCCTTAGAAACTCTGATGTTCTGCATTGCACGGCAGTGCTGACCTGGATCAAGGTCGCCTTGGGAGTACATGAAGAGAAAACAGAAGCAAAGCCTGTGAATGAGGCAGGGAATCTGCAAAACTGGGTAAGAAACACTGTTGTGGCAGAGCGGTTAAGTTGATTTGTCTTCCTAATGCCAAGAAGAGGTTGAACGGAGGTAGCTGGTGAGCAGTTTGGTTGGATTGCCCCCACCCTTTATTCCACATTAACTTTAAATGCCATCAGGACTCTGTTAAGTGTGCACATAAGAAAAAGAGCCCTGCCAGTCGCTCCAGTAAATTCAAACCTGTGCTCCACATGGAGCTCCGTGTGAACACCATGTCGGAGTTCTCACACACACTCACGGAGGACCATCTGGCCTTTTGGGAGATTAGCCCAAATTATTCCAAGGTCTGCTCTGCTCATTAGTATGACAACAAAACCAGAGTGGAATAGAGTTTGCAACGCTCACAAAGCAGTAAGAAGTGCAGGTTTGCCTCGGTGAGCTCTAGCTGTGCACGTGAACACCCAGGTGTGGCAGGCAGGTCCTGCCTGCGAGACAAAGTTAGTGGAAACTTCGCTCGTGCACAGAACTAAAATACAATGAGTCTGTTTATGTACTGGGTGGACTGGTACACCGAAGTCTTCGCTTACTAATTCAGATGTTTCCAGATTAAATATTTAAAATATTCTCAGAACACACTGCTGCTATATGTATGTGGCACAGTCAGTGCTGATTATACCACATGATACAGCTTTTCTCATAAGATTTGCAGGAAAGGAGACGTGCAAATACTCATATGCAACTTCCTTCACAGAAATGCCTGTATTTAAAGTGGAAAAAGAAAGGAAATTAAAAGGAGATTCCATTGTTTAAATGAGAAAGTGCAAAGGTTCACGACCAAATTAATGCAATTCTGACTTTGACCCTTAGACAAAGCATTTAAGAGCTTTCCAATAATGACATCACATTTACTTGGTGCCTAAGCCTTAGTTGGCATTGTCTAATCATTTGAAGAATAAACCAACTATAGATTTATAGCACATGCTTGATATACTATGTGTGTTATAACCCTTACACTCCTCACAGCTGCCTGAATTAATTCAAATGGTGATATGCTGGACTTCAGCTCACAAATCCCTTCTCCACAGCCTCACAGCCACGATCCTAGAAACCTCTGGGCACACAAATGGCTGCAGTGTGCTTCAGGGAGCTGCAGGGATGGGGAAGATGCACATATACATTTTCTATTCTATATTTCACACTGTTTGCCAATCTTCAGTCTTTAAAATTCTCCCGTAGGTATCTGGAATTATCTTTTATTTCAGTGTTTTCAAAGCCTCCCTATCAAGGAGAAGGTTTCCTTGGAGATTTTAAGATTTGGAGTTGACTGAAGTCAAGGGAACTGTGCTGCTTTGTGCAAGCAGAGGATCTGGTTTGATAGTCTCATCTTAGTGAATGCAGAGCCGAATGAATTTATCCAAACTTATGAAAGCTACATGAATAAGTTTGCTTGAACAATTCTCTTGTATCCCCTCTGTATTTACAGTGTAATTTAGCAGACTGAATTTAATTTTTCTTCCTTGATTATGTTTTCTACAGACACTGGAAAGGTTGATGAGCACAATATAATTTTAAATGATGTGCCTTGTTCATGCATTTTTCTTTATGTTCCATTACTGTAGGATTTGAGTGGAACCATATGATTATAGTCTTAGGCTGTCATGCAAATGGACTAATTTTGTTCCATTTCCCATTCCCCTCACCGTCCTTGTCAATGCGACGGATAAATCTTGCTCTGTGTTCTGTTCCTTATAGACTTGCAAGGCTGTCATCAGAGTGGATTAATCTACTGCCTGTGTTATCACAAAATTCTCTGTCCTAACAATGACTTATCCCCGAATTTAAAACTTGATATACTTTATACTCAATCTGTAGACTTAGTCTTGCAACAAAAATTGTAATGAGAGCTAAAAACGCCACCAAAATAATCCATTCTTATCACAGCCTTTGAATTGTAATTTCATGGATTTCCTTGAATACAGCATTTTGCTGAACAATACTAAGAGAGAACGTGATAGAATAATGTACTTGAAATTTCAATTTTAAACGTCACCTAAAGTAAACTTCCAAATTGTTTAATTAAGTGACCATAACTGTATTAGAGGTTATTGCCAGCACAATTGCTGTGCAAGCAGTTCCTTTGATAAAAGCCAGGATGTGGACAAACTATTACTCAACAGCATATAAAAACACCATTAAAAATAATGATAATGGTGGGACTTAAACCTAGAATAATACCATTTTTTAGAGTTACTTTTTCCACATGTAATCCCTTAACTCCCCCCTTCATGCTTGGCTATTTCATGGTTTTTAAACCGACATGTGGTTGTTATGCATGCTCCTAATTTATTCTTTTCTCTGGGTTCTCACACTGGTCTACATTACAAGAAAAAGATGTTTTAAGCATTTCTTTAAAATATAAATTATGTGCGTGTTTAAGATGCTAGATGAAATAATGAATGTTTAATATTTCCTGCCCTCTGATGTAAGGTGTACAAGGCCAAAAGAAACCGATTTAAGCTACTCTGGATAAAAATAACGTGTTCCAAACTTCAAGTTATCTTGGCATTTTGTTAGCATTTTGGGCTTGCTTACATGGGAGTTTTAAAATCAGGCAAAGAAGTGAGTGCTAGACTATGTTAAAGGGAAGCAGGGGCTTCCACTCCGCTTCCTAAAGCTGATTCGCAGAAATTCCCACGTTAACCATTTCGTTTACAGGTTCTATTTGTTTGATTTCACAGCTGGCAGTTTTGGCAAGGAAGCCCGTGCGAACTTTTGCACGCCGGCCCCGTGATTTTTCTCGCCGTTCTTTACGAGATGCCTCCTTACGACTGGCAGGAGGCCTGAGACTGGCTGTGTTAAACTGCCACCATGCTCCCCCCATAACTCAGCTGTGTTTTGCCAGCTCCCTTTCCAAACTGCCACGAGAGCAGCCTGGAAGACACACTGCTCACTTACAGCAGTCTTTAACATAAACAGGATAACGTCGTGTATTGGCACTCACGCAGTCAGATGGATTTGGCTTCGTAGCTCTGGAGGAGCAGCATTATGGTTTCAGGAGCAGGAAATCTGGAGGATGAAGTAAAAAAGCAGTGTGTGGTTTGTTGTGTTTTGGTATTTGTTTTTTTTTTTTCTTTTTCTTTTTTTTTTCCCTCTTTTCTTGGAGGCCTCTCTCTGAAAATGTGTTCAGAAAGTGCAACATTGCTGCTTTCCTTGGCGAGCTGTCAGTGCCTGGTAGGATGAAATCCTAGGAGGAAAAGCCCTGCTGAAGAATTTTATACTGGAGAAGGTGATGATCCTACTAAGCTGGTTGGTGCTCTTTTAAAGCTACAGAATATCCACATGAAAACCTTTTCCTCCCTATAATTTCGAGCAGTGGGATGCCCTTGTTGCCAAAAATACCCAGGAGGGAAAAACTTGAAAGGCAGCAGCCACAAGCAAGGGTGTTCTGTACAGGCATTAAGGAAATTAAGCTAGGTCTGTAACACACTGTCTGCTCCTGGGTGAGAAATGACCGGCCCAGGAATGGAAGAAGTCCTAGACAACTCACAAAATAAAGCCTGTCTTGAAACTGGGCAAGCGAAAACGAGCTGGCTGCTTTGCCACGAGCTGTCCTTTACGACACCCACTCCCACACGTCTCACTTTGCAGTATAAACAGTGTTTTAAAAATCACTGAAATTTCTTGAGGAGTGCTCCTGGTTCAAACACTGGCCCATCAATGCCCACTGATCTGAGGATGCCACACAGCATTTCAGCCCCCATGCCCTGTCTCTGGTCTCTAGCACTGACCCCCAGCTCAGTCCTGGGAGCCAGGTCCCAGTCCTGACTTTTACAGGCTTCGCAGCACAGACACAGAGGTGACTGCAGGAACAGCTCTCGCTTGTCTGCCGGGTAATATAATTTATGATCACTGTTAACAGTCTCCACCTGGTCAGATCTCAGCATTTATGTAGAAAGGGTGTTTTTCTCCCGTTGTGGTATCTTGGGAATCTGCCAGCTTTTCTTGTGAGCCTGTTTGGTGACAATAATTTTTGAGAAACTTCCTGGTGTGCTGGGAAGCACACTGTGTGTGTGGCTTGCCAAAGTGCTCTCCATTTTCCAAGACAACAGGCAGGTGCTGGGAGCACTGACTGAGGCTTGGTCCTGTCTTGTCTTCAGTCACTATCACAGAACGTTTTTGCTTGGACTTGGCACGGGGAGTGGGAGCAGGAATTACCATCTCGGTTTTATTTACTCCAACAACATCTTGTAGGCATTTGCTTTCGTGACACCCCTCCAGATGGGACTGAGCACGCAGCTCTTTGAGTCCCAGAGCTCTACAGATGTCCAGATGGAAGACTAGAGAGCGCAGCAATCAGTGTGTAATTGGGTAAGTGATAGACCTGCTGCAAAGCCGCATTACCTCAGCCTTAAGGAGGATTAATTACAAAAGACCTATGATGCCAATTAATTCTCTTTAAAAAGTTGTGTGTGGATTCAAGGCACTTTAAGTCAAAGAAGCTGCAGTTAATTCAACATAATATGTCTACACGAATAAGCAAGTGTTGCAAGAAAATAAGCACTTTATACAGCACACAAATGAAAATATCAGAGTTTTTGTTTGTAAACGTGTTCCAAAAACAGTAAGAAACTGATCCCCCTGCCACCAGAGGTTCTCTAGGCTCTTTCAATCTCTTAAACCTAAGCCCAAGCCTAAACTTAACCCTCAAGATTTCCAAGGAAGCCTCAGAGAGCTTTGTTCAGTCGGAAGGTAACAACTTCCCTCACATTATGCTTTCACATTATGACTCAGGTAGGTTCCTTCCAAGATTATCTATCCAGTAAATCACTCTACAGATGTTCACTGTCACCCAATGAATCCCCTCCCTTATTTCCTCAAAGTGAGTTATTTTTTTCTCAAATCCTGGACCAACATTTATCAGAGTGTAAATCTGAACTTTTTCAAAATTGCTGTAGTTATTTGAAAGCCTGTCAGCTCCTTATCTATTTGCAAGTATATCCTTATCACTGCAAGTATAAAATCTTACAATGAAATGTCATTAAAAATTATGGTATAAATTAAAGCTGAACTAGAATGCATTTGTTAATCTTCCCTCCTACCCCCAACCGAAAAAAAACCCAAAAAACCCCACTTCATGATCCCATAATCCAAAATAACAATACTCAGGTATACAGCATGATTCATGGCATCATGCTGTTTCATTAATATTACTGCTATATGGCTTGTGTTTTATTACTGGAATAATATTTAATAGATTGGTCTTTCATTTTGCATTGCATACCTGGTCTCACATTATAGCTCAGAGATTTATTCTTTAAAGGAGATAATATGAAAAGAGGAAATAAAAAAGGTGAATCAATAGGCTTATGTTTCTACTTTGTGTAGAACCTCATGAACCTTTTCTGGTTTTCTAGCAATTCCAAAACCCCTGAACTGGTTCCAAAACACCTAAGTCAAAATGAGAAAGCATGAACTACCCGAAAACACAAGATAGCAGTTTAAAAATTAAAATTGTAAAGAAAAAAAATCTTCAAGTAGAAAAATCCTTTCAAATTGAAATACTGAAATATCAAGATATTGAATCGGAGCAAAGCACTTTAACTTCTATTTCAGTTTTTATTTAAATTTCCATCAATCTCTTCTTGACAAAAACAATTCAGAGAAATTGAAATGGAGCCAAGGAAAAATTCATTGCCACCCAATCAGTGTTTCCCAACAAAATTTGACCTAGCTTTCTCCTGAGACTTGCCAAGGAGATTAATTTATTTATGAATTTTTCAAGTTTGGTTTTTTTTTTTAATGTTTTTCTATCGAAAAAACCCAACCACAACCGAGGAAGAAGAGATTCCAGCATAAATGTGTCTGACAGCTCATGGAGAGATAACTTGCTGCTATTAATCCCGCTGGCTAATAACAGCAGAAATTTACCCTGCACGGGGTCCTTCTTGCAAGGTACGAAGAGTGAGGTTTGGAAATACGGAACAATAAGTGAGTGACTTGTCCCAAAGCAGGTGCACTGAGGCTCTGGGGCTGTGGGCTCAGGGTGGGCAGCACCTTGGGGACCAAAGCCCAAAGCCGTGGTGGGGCTGGGTGATGTTGGGTGGGCTCCCCACGGTGTTCCACGGCCAAGGCAACCGCAGCAACGCGAAATTTGGGATGGCCATCCCATCAAGAGCCATCAGCGACCTCACCCAGACGAGTCAGGGTTGAGGAACGCGAGTCCTGCTGGGAGGGGAGGGTGGCAGAGCTGGCAGCCCACCCATCCTGGCGGGGAAGGGCACGCTTCGTGGGGGACAGGCAAACCAGAAACATTCCAAACCACTCCTCCCCATGCAGGGAAACCTGGGCCTGAAAGCCCAAAATGTCACAGCAGGCAGTTTTGGGGTTTGGGGCATTGCAGTAGACTATAAATATTGCCATTTAATTAACATTGTACTATGTGTTTCCTCCACGAGCTGACATAACTGTCTGTATTTCAAGAGGTAGGTTTATATAGCAATGGTTGGAAATGAGCAGATTTACTGCAAATACTACCATAAATAAACTTTCCCAAGCCAGCATCGGTAACACAAACAAATGATTATGTCTGTTGTCTGAAACGCAGCAAAAAAAGCAAAACTGTGGCAGGTGTGACACCTGATAGCTAAATTGAAATTTATAGAATGCATATGGCAGAACTTCATTTTTCTTTTTCATTTGGTGATCAAAAACTAGATGACAGACAGTGTAAAATGAAAACAGATGAAATGAATTTCCGCATGGATCCTGCCAGGTTTCATTTTCTCCCCAAGTTCTTGGAAAGCCCCGAACCTATTCCCACGTGCCTGGCCAGAATTTGCAGATTCTGTGCTTTACCTCTTCATCCTGCCATCTGACAGTTTGCCAAGCCCTGTGTGCTAAAGAATGATTGCAAAGAGAAGTATATTTATTATGGTACCAGGATCTTTCTGTCAGACTTGATAGCCTAATTTTTATACGAAGTACAAATAAAATAAAATAATATATGAATATATATGCACACACGCACAAGTTAATTATAAAACTTTTCAAAGTCACAGCCATTATAAGGCTTTCTCTGATGAAAGTAGAAAGACTGGATAATAAACGGAGTGTAATGGAAATCTGATAGGAGTTTTTAAATGTGGGCTGAGGTAAAAGGTGAACATAAGCAACAGATCCTTTTACCCGTCTGATATGAAACAAGATTCTCTGTGGAATAAGTTTCAGACAGGCATGGAGAATTTATTTTTAATCAGCTTTAAAATACGGTCTATAATAAGCGTGCCCTTAGGCAGTTATACTCTGCATGCCAGCATAAAAAGAAAATAATAAAAAAAAAACCCACCTAGAAAAAAAGCTTACAATGAGACTTAAGAAAAATGGTCAACTGGATGCCAGGATTTTTAATCCGTGGTTGTCTTTGCCCCTGCTGAGGATTCCTATATCATCTTTTCATCAGGAGAGTTTGGCAAAGCCACTCAGCGGGTGCCGTACGTTGGGAGCCACAAAAATCAATACAGGGAATACGAAGGCAATTTTTAAAAGCTAATGTGTGAAACATTAAAAATCCATGCAGTCCAAACCATGTATAATCTCACCAACTCCCCAGCTCAGATGGATCAAACGGCAGAAATTGTGGTTTACTGTGCACTAAAGTGAAATAACCTTTAAGGCTGAAGATTGATTCTTTGGGGAAAGATTTTACAATACGGTATATTAAGCACTTCAGATAGAAATAACATGTCTCCTCATAACAGGGAAATACACTTTTGAAACAAAACAGCTAGGCAGTGATCTTATGGGCTAAAGGAAGGGAATTAAGCTTACAGGGGGAAAAGCTCAAAAGTTATACCTTTTCCTAAGAATATTATCCAATAGTTTACTTTTCAGAGCATAACATCATTCAATTACAGCTTTTAATTAGGGCATACTAGTTGGAAAATCATCTAGTGTTTCCTTGGACACAATGTATGTCATACAGCATCAAAATTATTTTGGCTAAAGCTTTATAAACCTCTTAAGCATCTGATGAAAAGATTGCCTTTTGCCAAGTTTTCATGCACTGAAGCTATCTCCCTAAAATCAAGGTGATGGTTGTGGGGAAAAATGAAGCAAAGCACATTCTACAATCTACCCCAGAGAGATGAGAGGTGGGGAGTATTTCTGTCTTGGCTGGGTAGCTGGGAACATGAAGAACAGAGAGATGAGGGGACATGCCAAGGTTATGTACAGAGTCTTTGTCGAGGCAGGATCTAAATATACATCTTGAGAGTCCTAGAGGGCACAATATCATCTCATTTTGAACTGAAGTACTCTCTCTAATTCAGTGCAATCTTCCAAAACAATTATAGCCTACAGCAAACGCACAATATCCTTGAAAAAAAATTAACATGTGCGTTGTATAAAATTCCTAGCACAATTATCCTCCTAGTACGCTGGTATGAAATCAAGGATAAATAAAGAGGTAGGGAAAAGGAATCAGCAATATACAGGAAAACATTAAAAACTGAGAATCTTCAGCAAGACCCAAAGAGAGAATTAAGGCTGCCATTCTTGCACTCAACCCTACCAGCTTGCCCCTGTACTGGCTGACTGGATTAACAGGGCAAAAGAATCAAAACATAAGCCTAATTGGAAATTGTCTAGGTTTCTGTACAAATACACACACAACGTCTCCAAAGAGATGTACTTTGTAACTTTGCCATAGGAATAACACATTTCACTGTTCCTTTCCTAATTATTTCATCGAGACCTATGGAAGTCCCTTGTTAAAACTTCTGCTGTGATGTAAAGTCACACTTCTTATTATTTAACGTTTTAGTGTTGTGGATTTTGTATTTGAAGAATTTCAACTAAAACATTAAAAACCTTCTCCTTCAGAACAGAAGTGTATAAGTACAGGACAGATTTGCATAACACTTCTTAAGAGAGAGAGCGATTAAAAATGCCCCTAACACACTTGAAATGCGTTCTAGCAGTCAAGAACTGAAGGAGGAAAATGAGATGCTTCAAAATATAATGAACTCCAGTGTGCTGGAATATTAAAGAAAAAAAAAGAACAGAATTTTCAAAAATGTCTAGGGGAAAGGAAAACAAAAGACTAAGGAAGATTTCTGAATAACAGAGAAGGGGAAACATCCACCAAGGTCCTAAAGCATGGCAAAATTACTGTGTTAATACTCCTCTTCATGCTTTTAATAGGAATTTAAAGAAGCAGAGGTGCATTGCATGCAAAATCCCAGAAAACACAGGGAATATATAAACCCGATTTTCAGTGAAGGGAATGTAAACATACACCTGAGTTAACCAAAGAAGACTTCAGGATCTGAAGGTCTTTGCTGCTTGGGGATAAGGAACTAGCAGAGATGATAGCAGGGGGCATCTGACAGATTTTGCAGACCAGGCTCCACTACCCAAATGTTAAACAAAATGTGGTGCTCGAGTTCAAACAGAGAGGAAAGGATGAGTGACCGGGACATGTAAACTTTTAACCTGGCTTTTGTTCCAGGTGAAGAACCTGAGAGGATCACAGAGGAATTAACTGATGAGAGCTGATGGAGTGGAAAACATCTCAGCGGAGTCGGCTTGCGCTTGCTGAACTCAGGCTAACATCACCAATCGACTTTTTCCACGCACTGAGTTGGGCAAAAAAAGATGAGGTAAAATTAATCTGGACTTCAGCAAGATGTTTTTTGATCTAGTTGCAATCAGAAGAGCCACTGAGATAATGGAGATGAATTGCTGGCTCAAGATGATGATATGGTGGATGGTGATTAGTTTTCAGATAGAGTATTACCAGGCTGAGTCATGGTTCAGCTCAGGCAGCACCACGCTACATCATCTCTAATGATTTTAAGGCAGTGATTAATTTGGTCTTGATCAAATCTGTTATTGGGATTTGGAGCAGCAATATATAATTATTCCCTTAGAAATATAATATAAAATGTTACACACATTAAACTCATCTGAGGAGGACTCTGGGTATTGATGGAGCAGCAGCTTTGAGCTCTTACATCAAGGAAGGGAAGAGATGGTGAGTCACAATCTATAAAACAGTTTTTTAAGTGTTACTTAGAAAATGATTACAAATACAGTGATGGGGATAAAGTGGGTGAAGTAGGGGAAGAGTACACATAAAATGGCCATTGAAAAGCCAGTTTCCTCCTGGGGTGAATACAGGGGGACATAAGCCTTGCTTACTGCATAGTGATGGGCACTTGGCTCGAGCTGAGTAGAGAACTCTCCCAAGCAGAAGCATTTGCAGTCTCACTGCTTCCAGGAGTGTGACAGACTGCTTGCAGTACTGAGTGGGAGAATCCAGGTCAGCAACATCCCCAATTCAGAGAGAAGCTTCAGAGCAATTCTGAACTGCCTCAGTTACATTTAGAATACCACAAACTATGCATTTGATGTCCAGTGGATTTTTTTTGGTAAATGGTATCCCAAAGGGAGAAGCGGTTCATGAAATGGAAATTCAACATGCAATGCAGATTGCCCTGGCTGAGATGCCACTGAGCCTACCAGCCCTCCTTTCCTTCAGCTGGATTGGTTGGATGGGGAAAGAAATGTCTCAAACCAGAAATGCTGACAGTAGTGAAGTTATGCTGATCTGCCTCAGTGTGCTCATTCAGAAATCAGTCATTCCACTTCCAGGCCAGATCTGCTGGAACTGGAATACTAGTTTGCATTGTCCAGTGTTTTCTAGACTTTTCCTTTGTATATACAAAATTTGTCATTCCCATCCCTCTAACAGGATGTGTTTTTACTTTTTCCTGTCTCCTCTTCCTGGCAGGAAACTGTATCAGCCTCTCTGTATTTGGTGTAAAAAGAGATTAAAGAGTCAAGACTGTGACTTTGGACAATATTTTGCCATGACTTATTCACAGCTTGCTTCTCAACAGTAGGTACCATTGCCAGAGTATTTCTCCTTGCTTTTTTCGGGTCTTTTCCCCAGAAAAAATGAAGAAGAATAATAGCTTGCTTTTTTTTTTTTTTTTTTTTTTGAGTATCAGCCATCCTGACAACAAAAGAGAAAGAAACCAAGCTGGCTTTATTTTAGCAAATTAACCATATGCCTGACATCAGTGGGAGATGTGTCCCATTGAGAGAAAATAATAGTCCCTGATTTTATGGAGATCTATGCCAGGTTATGGGCTTGGCTTCTGATCTGCACACAGGACTTTTATCGATGCTTACATGTTTGTTGGAACTATTCCTCTATGCTTTATGCTGATAATTAACAAAGTAGATGAGAAACCCAAGAAATACTGGTATAGCCTTACCTCCATAGAAGGGACCTATAACATCGCATAGCATAATATGAATGGAATAATAGAATATAAACATAATATTACGAGGCTACGGTCCAAACATAGCCGTGTTCCGCAGTTCTGGATGCAGCTGAAATGTTTCTGCCTGCAGAAACGTTTGTGCACATGTTTAACTTCTAATGGCACTCAAACCTTCCCACTGGCCTCATCACACATTTAAAGTTGAGTACAAGACCGAAGGAGTCACAAGGGCAGAAATACGAGTCAGGGTTTACCCAGAGAGAACGAGTCCAGAGGGACTGAGTTGCCAGGAAGGGACTGATATCAGAACCAAAACTGAGTTCAGACCTCTGAGATCCACTCATCCAAGTACATCACAGGGACACATTTCCTCCATTTAATCATTAGATAATAGGTGTGATTGAAGAAAAACTTCAATTTGTTTGGAAACATTTTTTCCTCCATTTTGGGTCAGATTCCGAAAGCAGCGTCCTTATTTTATATCTGGCCCTATCAAATTCTGAAGGGTAAATGCCCATGAAAAGTGCCAGTGGAAGACTTTTGCTTGTTGTGTTGGGGTGTTTTTTCTCCCCTAACAATAATTCCCAAAATAATCTAAAATGTCTGTTGTTTATATCTGAAGTAGACACCAGTTTGAAATGTGCATACCTGTTTCTAGTGAGTTGGAAGCACAATGTAACTGTGATTTTATTACCATATCTTTTATTCTCTGGGTTTCTATTTCAAGGGTTTGATCAAAATTAATGTGGTCTCTCTACCCAATGGCATTTATTTTGGTTATAAGATTAGAAATGTAAATTTGCAATAAAACAAGAAAATAGGAAGCTGTTTTTAATGAATATTTTACACATGACTAATTAACAGAATCCCCTACAGGAATTTGGAACTAATAAGGAATTGACTGAAAATAAATTAAAAATTAATAAAGGGGTCTCCAAACAACTTTGTTTATGAGCATTACCAGTTGCATTCTTAGTTATGAATATTTCAAGCTGCTTTGCTATTCAGGATGTTTTATTCTTGGAGTGTTCATAATTTTAGAGGTGATTAGACAGAAAAAAGAAGAACAACACAAAACAAAATGTCTTGAAATGATAAAACCTACCTGGGGAAAACTTGCTAACGCACAAATAATGGCTTAATATCCATTGTTTTTGCCTAATGATACCTGCAGTATGATGTTCCTCTTAATCCTGAACTGCTAAATGGAGGGGACAGAAATGTTCACTAATTCACTGGGACTGCCAGGCAGTCATGTATGAAACCTGCACAAAGATGCTTTGCTAATGGTGGAAAGCACGACAATCACTCAGCTGTTCTGTTCCCATTTTCTCTACTAAATCTGGTGCAAAAGATACATCTTTCCATGTTTACAGTGTGTCTTCATCTATATCTGTATAACAGGATTATTACCTGGGGCTGGGGGGAGATGGAGGGGGAAACACATGAATGCCAGGTGTTCTTATATGACTAATGTAATCTTTTAGTTGGCTTCAAAGTCTTTGAAATAACAGTGATTTGAATTGTCTGTATTGCCTTTGATATAAAAGCTGATCTAAAAACTTCCTCAGAGAACTTAAGCCAAACCATCCAGCAACTTCAGCTGAGGATGGTCAGAACACAAACCTGAAGAATGGAAAGGGAGATAAATGATCAGTTCAAAATAAATAAATAGATCCACTTCATTGTTAGATGATCTGAGATGATCAGATCAGTGTAGGTATCCTAATACCAAAGACAAATTACAGCAAAGCCAGAATAAAATAAAAAACACTGAGGGTTTCTGTTTGGTTTTGGTTTTGGGTTTTAAGTTCAAAATGAAACCAGGGCAGATTTTGCTCAGCTGGTCATTTTTTTAGGGGCTGAAACCTCTTCTTGGATCGTGTGCTGCCACTGGGAAAGGAGTCCCAAAAACGTGTCACGGTGGATTTTTTTTTCCACCTTTCAATGCACTAATTGCTTTTACACTGTCGCTGCCACCTGAGAAGTTTAAGGTAGCTCAAATCAGGAATTAACATTTAGAGTGTGAGCTCCTCCCTTGGAAAAAAATCTCCAGATCTCTTGAGAACCGAGAAAATGATGACTCCATCATTGTCAAATGCAACCCCCCTTAAAGTCAGTAAGAACCCATCACACTTCAGGCACGGCAGTTCTCAGCATAAAATTACAAGTTTCTGTTCCAGTGCATGGAGGGACTAGAATTTCTCCATCACATACAGGCAGACCACATATTTCTCTGATCAGTTAATTTTGCCTAAGCTTTCTAAAACAGAGGTACTTCCCTGTGTCTTCCAGGATGAAACATGAAAAAGTCATGGGCATTTTGCAATGAGATTTGACTTTATGCAGACTCAGGTGAAACCTGGGAAAGGTCCTAAGTCTCAGAATTCTTATCTGAACATGACAATCTTCAGATATCCTCTGCTAGAAATTTAAACTAACAATGTGGACCCTTGAAAAGCCAAGGAATTCTCTCCAAGTGTGAAGTCACTGGTTAGTCTCTGATCTCTTTTTCCATTGCCCTTGTCTGACAAAGAACCAACCAAATAAAGCTTCAAACAGTTTTCACCAATCTGTAAATGTGATGTGTTTCTTAAAAATAAATAACTGATTATGAAGATTCGCTTATCAGTGAAAGCTTTTAAATAGAACCTAAAATATATCCACATTGTAAAAAGAAATTATAGTTTCTGAGGTTTATTGATAAGGCCAGTTATTAAGGGACTTCTGAGCTGATTCGCTCATTTGAAGATAAGCTTCGAACAACATTTGTTGGATATTCACTCAATTCTCTGCACCTCTAGTTCATTTTATCCCCTTCTTAATGGTAATACTTTCATTTTTTTCCCCCCTTTTTCTTACTTTCTTAAGGTAAGAAGAACCCCTCGTGCGTTTCTGAGCGGTTTGCCAAGAAACGGGGGAAATTTAAATATCAATAGCTGCCACTAAACACTGGCAGGGACTCCAGGCGAGAAGGTTTTAGGGGAAGAACCAGCCCTTTGCCCAGTGGCTGGGAATCCTTGCGGCTGCAGAGGGTGCGAGTGGCGGCGCCGGCCGGGTGCGGAGCTGCAGGTAGGGAGCGAACATCTGCCGAACAGTCTGACTCGCAGATGCTGCTGCGAGAGAGGCTTGCGGTGAAATTCATGGATGTTTCGCAAAGAACAAACCCGCAGCTGTTCCAGCAAGTAACGGTTTGAGGTTCCGGGCCAGTTCTCCCCCCGAGCTACAGGGTGTTTGGTGTAGGGGATTGTGTGACTGCAATACGGTTTCCCCACGGGAGCGGTGGCAGGAAGGAGGTGCAGCCTGTCCCGAATCCCAGACCACGCACAGTTCCCATCACATGGCAGGCAAGCACCAAATTCAGCTGCATCTTCACACAACCAGCTGCCAGACTGTAAAACTTTTGAGTATCAAACCTTCCAAACTGTTCCACCAAAGTAGGAAACCGTCCCTTAAGGAAAATCACAGAATCAACCAGCTTGGAAAAGACCTCCGAGATCATCAGGTCCAACCCTCGATCCAACCCCACGGTGGTTCCCAGCCCATGGCACTGATGCCACATCCAGTCTGTCCTTAAACACCTCCAGGGATGGAGACTCCACCACCTCCCTGGGCAGCCCATTCCAATGGATAATCACTCTCTGTAAAGAATTTCTTCCTGATATCCAACCTAAACCTCCCCTGGCACAGGTGAAGACAGTTGAAAAGATCAAATACAGTTCCTGACTGACATTTTGCAAGAGTCTTTTTCTTAAAAAAAAAACCCCACAAACCAACAAAACAACAACAGCAACAAAAAAGAGAGGAATTTGTATATATTTTTTGAGGTTTTGACGTATATTAATTCATGAGAAAACTCTGGCTGATCTTTCTCACAGGACACATGTAACAGGGAAGTAAACAATCGACCAGACTTCCCAGGTCATATTGTTTAGTTCAAGAACACTGAAAATAAACAGAATAAGCACTGAAAAGTAGATGGAATTTTTGAAGTCTCTCAGGTGTAACTACTCCAGGTTCTCATCTTACAACGAGTCTTCATAGAGGCTATTACAGGGTCTAACTCTGTAATTTATATTTCTAGTGCAGCAGCAAGCAGGTGATCAGTCGAGGTAGTAATAATTTGCATTAGCCATTTTAGAAATTCTTAAATATGATATCTCTAATTACTTCTAAGACTAAATAAATTATTGAATGTTGGCAAATGACATGCAAAACAGTCTTTAAGAACATACTAATCACACAGACACGGTCATGCTCCATGGGAGAAATATAATTCCTTTCCTTAAAAATGAAAAATAAAGACTAGTAATGATTTGAAAGCAGAAGTCTGTCCATGTATGAAGAGCTAAAAACTATAAAAAACAGATTGAAAAAAATGTGTTTAATTAACATTTCTAGAGTCTGTTTTATTTTCATCTTCAATTAGGAGCTATTTCCGAAGAAAAGAAGTGTTTTGGCTCTGAGTCAAGTTAAATTTTTCTGGATTTAGTTCATTTTTATCAAGTGCAATGTGACTGACTTGTATTTATTTATTTATTTTTGTGGCTCACAATTTCTTGCACTTATTTGGACCCATTGTCTCTCCAGCCCATGGAGAGTTTTGAGTCCTGGCACAAGCAAGGATCAGACATAATTTAGTCTTTTCCTTCAGTCTCCCAACAGAACTCTGCCTATAACAAAGTGAACATAATTTCCTTCCTTATCACCTGTCAAAATTCACACCCTAAATCAGTTGAGGGGCCCGTAAGAAACCACTGCCTATGATCTACTGACTACCTGGAACCCTTGTTAGTAAATAAATCTTTAAATAAGATTTAGCGAAGATGCAGCTGGGCAGGATCCTTGTTTGAAAAGAAAAGGTTATAAGATGCGAGAAGGTGCCAAACATTTTTTTGTCTGTAATGACAGTACACTGACAAGGACAGAGCTTTTTAAAACAAAACCAGCTATTCACTGCAGCCCTGAGTTCAAATAAGGTGTCTTTTATTGCCTGTTTCCCTTGTTGCATTACTGAAGGACTGTAATGTAATTTGCTGGTGCCACCTGCCCTATTCAAACACATTAAACAGGGATTCTTTGCTGCTTTCTGAAGAACAGAGCCACTGTGTCCTTTGATCTCGGCCTTGTATTAAAAATCGTGTTTGGATGTTTGATTTGTTTTTACAACGAGTAAGCAGACAGTGTTTTGCAGTGGGCTTTCGTAATCAGATATTCACTTCTATCATGCAATTTTAAATAAAGTATAAAGTGCTGGCACGTGGGGAAAGTACAAAGCTATTTGAAAATGAAGCACACTGATTAAAAATGAATAAATATGTTCAAATAATGAATCTGACTATAAAAGAAGCTAAAATCTACATTCCAGTGCAGGCAATACGTGAGGAACACAACATGTTTACCTTAAGTTTCTGTTTAACTCTACTCACAGCTATTCTCAGTAACACTGAAATAATGATAATACATCTTGCATTCTTTTTCCCTTGTATATGTGCATATGTACATATATATTTATATATATACATATATATGTATGTATACATTATGAGAGATAGATACTAGCACTGGCATTTCTTCTGTAAACTTTGATCCAGAGCTCAACCCTGCAGCCTGGGAGACTGCATTACCTCATCCCAGTGTTTTCAAAGGATGGTATTTCTGTGCTCACAAGAGCTGAATCCCAGGAATTAAACCGAGAGTGAGGTTAAGTGCTTACACCTGTCTTGCCTGGGACCATCCTGCTTTGATACCATATTTAGCTCCTTATAAGAGATAATTAAGCCCCAAAAGCACTTTCATGGGAGACCTTTGAGCATTCATGTACATCAGATCAGGGCTGGAATGTGTAGATTGCTGATCAAGGCCCTTTCTCTCATAACATCAAAGTATTTCTTTTTTATTTCATGAACAGCCCTTAGAACTGCTCCTCTATCCACTAAGAACTGTGGCAGAGCCAATTAAGCTGTCATATGAAATTGATTGGGCATTAAACTGAAAAATCTATGTTTTAAGTCTTGCCCTCATGCAAGCTGGCTTCACAACTGGGCTGACCTACAGCAAATAGTCAGGACCCTCACAAACACTATGATGGACCATTGTATAAATGGAAACTTGCAGTCAATCAGAAGAGTTTGCACTTCATTGATCAGCTAAGATGAGGAAAAGATCTCTAAGTGCCTTTCTGAAAGTCGGGGCAGTTCTTACACGTCTTGTTTATCTGGACCAGAAACTAAAATGCCTGAATTCCTCAACCCTGTGGAGCTAAATTTAAAGATGCAGCAAACCAAAATACTGCCCTAAAACAGTCTGCAGCCAGAGCCTCAGACAAAAAAATAGCTGAACATCTGGCTGTCACGAGCATTTCTGAATTGTTAACATGTTGTAGCAAAGCCAGCCTGCATTTCACACACACTCAAAAAATTGTATTACTTTTTGCATAAATATTGGTCATTCTAAAGGTGCACAGTAGCTATAAATGCTACATACTTGCCAGCATGAATTATATATATGTAGCAGTTAAAAATGTATCTAGAAGAAACAGGAGAATTTCATCTACAACCTGTGTAAATGGTAGGATTGGATTTTGGCCAGTAGCATCGTTTATCCAGAGCCTTATCAAGCAGAAAACTCTCCTTCCTAGTGAATGGTACAACTGAGAGTGGGAGGTTGGCGTGAAAACAGCACTGTAAATATGCTGAATTATTTCTTTTATAATGGTGTATTGCTAATGACTCCTTAGTTAAGACTGGGCTGAGATTTGCAATTAAATCAAGGCTGAAATACCCTTGTTTCACACTTTAATGGTTGAGTAGTCTCTGAATTTGGCACAGCAAAATCCAGAGTAGAGTTTTGCTTGTTGTTTTCTTTAGTAAAGATTTACTACACAGTTATTAAATATTTGCAAAGGAAAGTGGCAAAGGAAACAGACTCTCTGTTGTGTCTCATTTTCTTGGGTTTTATGGTCCTCAAGTACAGCAAACTTCACAAACACCTAATTGCATATATATATGTATGTACACACCCTACACCTCTTCATGTATTTTTCAACTTCCTGCCAATGTAGACACTCTAGAAAAATCCTGAATTAAGCACAAACTGCTGCTCTGCTAAACCAACCAAGCAACCTAGTGGAGCTGTTTATTGAGGAGACCCTTCATCCAGACTCTTGTTCTGATGAAGAAAAGTCCCCTGGATTCACCAGTCCCTTTTTCCTGTGTGGAGCTGGACAGCTCATCACATACATAATATCACTGTTTTTGTATTAAAGCTTGCTGTTACAACCGTGGATTTTTACAGTTGTTTGCTTTGCTCCATAAAAATGGCACACTCTAAGGGTTATGTGAAAATAATACTCTGTTTTGTTGTAGAGATGCATAACGAGGTGGCAGAATCAGAGAACTGACCCACAGCTGGACTGGAAAAGTGAGTTGTGAAATTAGATAGAATCTGAGTTAATTATGTAGTTCATCATCCCTGCTCTGAATATTTTCATTGCAGACCTCCTGTTAACCTCATAACTCCTTCACCTCCTCCCCTTTTTTTATTCCAGTGGCCAAACTCCCTGCTTGAGGACAGCCCCACTCCCAGGGGCTCTGATGGGAGTTGTTTCTTTTGTACTAAGTCAGAAGAGATTCAGCAGACTGAAGCCAGGCAAGAGGTGAGGATTTGAATTAGACTAGGTTAAGAGTCTGAGGTTTAAGGTGGGTAGGGTTAAGGATGAGGCCAAGGAGAGAAATAATAAATCAAATGCCATCAGAATATTATGTAACTTCAGAGCTTATTTGCCTTTCCCAGCTTGTGTTACTGGGATACACAATCCAATAACCCCATCCATGGAAAAGAAAGCAAACAACAAACCTGTGTGGACTTCATACAGTATAGCAAATATTTGGTTCAATGTATAATATTACAATTGGATTATGAATAACAGGTGGAATTTCTCTCTGATTAAGTAGGGCTGGATTAGTAAACGAGCAGCCCCAGATCAAACAGCTTGTGAAAGGAATTAACACAGTCCTTGAGAAGCCTAGCAACTAGTTAAAAAACCCAAAACAAATAAAAATAACATTAAAAGAGCACAAGCAACAGTTCCCAGCTTCAGAGGGACAGAGAGACTCCAAAGTGCAGTGAGAGGTTGCCACATCCTGCCCCACGGGAAGCAGTGACAAGCTGGGTGCCAGGGGGATTTTCTCCTCTGTCCACTGTGTTTCCTCCAGTTGCTCTGCTGTTTGTCTGTGTGAAAGACCCTTTTTTTTCAATTACATGAAAGGACAAGAAGAGATAAAGGATGGGTCCAGGAAGTTATTCTGCCCAGATAATGACCCTTTCTTTGTTAAAATTCCTAAATGTGAAATCCCAAAGAGAACAAATTCAGCCTCTCATCTTCTATTTCCCTTCCTCCTTTTGTCCGTGTTGCTGTCAGTCTCTTTGACACTTTCTTCTTCAAACACTCCCTATCAACTCTAATATTTCCCAAGAAGGAGACTCTTTTATGTTCTTCATCATCATGAAGACACCATACATTTCTCTGGGTCAATGAACAACTTTCTCTCTGACCATTCAACCTGACAAATAAATTACACTCAGACTTCAGAAGAAAATAATACTTCTGTGACCAAGATCAAACAAAAACCATACTAACAGTGTGTGATTCACCATAGCCCCTTTACTCACTTCAGTGTTACTGGAAATACAGCTTATCAATGTTAACTAAACTAAATATTTTCATGCTTTTAAAATAATTTTAAGATTCTGATAATTTCTGATGTAGAAAGCCTTTGATTATTTGTCATAGCTTCCACTGGTACAGAAGCATTTAAAGGGAAAAGCTGCCAAGCCAAGCGTGGACCAAAGTGACGTGTAAATCATCTATTCAGAAGCTGCAAGAGACACCACTGGTGCACTTTATGAGAGCACAAATGACAATAAAGTGCTGCAGGTCATGGATGGCAAAGCAAGTGACTGGCAGGAAAGAATGTGGTGATGCAGTAGGGGCTAAGTAGGAGACAACTGAAGAAGTGAATATTTAGACCCAGGACTAGAAACAAAAATTTCCACTTTAATTTCAAATTTTTTTGATGGAAACATTTGGAAATTACTATGGCTGCAACAAAAATTGAACTATAGATTTGTCTTGAAGCCTTAGTTTAGATCAGGGCTCACAGTTTAATTCCTATCCTGCATCATATCCCAAAGAGACAGCTAAAATGAGCAAACATTGCAAGGTTGTCTTAATATTTGAAGGATTAGGTGCATAAAGGGTGTGGCATACACAGGCAGGTAAATAATATGAATTTAAGGTGCCAAGGTGAGCTACAGGTGGGATTTATAGTCTGAGGAACTTTTCACTGAGATGTGCAGAGCAAGCCCAGCTACTGAAGAATATACACAGCAAAAAGGAAGGGGGTAGGAAATGGCCTAAGAAAACCAGGACATCCAGTGTCCCTTCTCAAGTACCTAAAAACTAAGCAAGATTTTAGATGTCATTTGTCATGACATACATATCGTTTATTTTAGATGCCATTTGTCATGACATATCACTATCACTCAGACATTTCACACAGCCAGAAACAGGTAACTGGAACCCAAAAAGTAATAGAAAGGCTTTAGGATCTCATACTGTATCTTCCTTCTGTAAGAGCAACAATAACAACAGTGGTTCGTAGTCATGCAGAGATGCTCAGCTGCTGGAACATCCTGTGCTGCTATTTTCGGTCCCCTAAATATTTTGACGATGCAAATTTTCATTATAGTTTTTAATTCCCGGGAATTTTTGAATAATTTGTACTTTAGGGAGATTTTTGGTGGGTTTTTTTCCATTTTCCTAAGGTTTTTCAAATTCTGGAACTTCTGTTTTTTGGGTCTTTTTTTGTTTTTGTGCACAGAAAGGTTAGCATGCTACAGAATCTGTGGGTAGAAGCAGTGTACAGAACATACACGTTTTCTGGGCAAACTTTGAAATACTGAGAGAAGGAAATTCAAACTGTTCAAAGAGTTTATTGTCTGCCAGTGTACGTAAGATGGTTTCTGCTCATACTTTAATAATCAAATTATTTTGTTAGCCCATCTCACCTATATTCTTTTTCACATCAAGCTTTCTACCTTAGTGTAGAAAGTGTGATATTTTGCCTTCAGTAAAATAATATTTTCCAGATAAAAAAACAACACACATGGACTCAAGTGCAGAGTTGGAAATGATGAATAACAAATTTGTTAAAAAAAGCACAACAAAACAAACAAAAACCCTTTTCTGAGTGGGAGAAGAGAACTGATCAGCAAATTCAGGCTGACTTCTGCAAATAGTTTCACTCAAAAAATGAAACATTTTGGTTTGACATCTTTTGAAACTGAAATGTTCCATTTGGGAAATACCAAAATATTTCACTTTGGCATTTTCTAAGAGAACCTTTCTGAATGTTTATTCTGAAAGTAATTTTTCATTTGAAGCAGATTCAAAAGAAAATGAGTTAAATAAACTGGAATTGGGGAAGAATTTTTTGCTCCAGGTAAATAAGAAAAATAATTATAAAACACATTAAAGAAATATTTTTCAGTTTTCAGCATTTCTGGATCTATACTTTTTCTCTAATTTTTAGTTTGCTGTTAAATCTCTGCTTGTGGCCAGAACCTAAAATAAATACAATGGTTCACTCCCATTCATGGGTCTCTACCACTTCACTTCAGCTGGACCACAGTGTTTACTGAATGAACAAAATTTAGCAACCTCTATATTCTGTTTAGAAAGGAGAAGACCACAGGAAGAGAAAGGGAATGCTGTCATCAGCAGCATGCCTGTGTGTGTCCCTGACTGTCCATCCGTCCCTCCCTCCCTCACAACTCCCCATTTTCCATCTGTTTAATTTGCTTTAGCAGTTAATGAATTTATAGGCAGCTTTTGTCAATACTTTTAGTTAGCAACTATCTGTCACAGGAACATCCCATCTTACTAAGGAAGCCAAAGCAGGCAGGGACTAGTGGGAAGATGGTTTTAGTTGTCAGGTAAGATGAGAATTTAATGAGGTAAATGTTGGTATTTTATCATAAATCCTGCTTTACATCATAGGAAAAGGCAGAGGACATTGTGTCTACCCTTGGCTTAGAGTGGAAGGATCGACAGTCCTGTCCTCGTGGGGACTGTCCCCCAGGGAGGGGAAGGGCAATTTACCCCAGCATTTACAAGACCTGCTCAAAAAAGGCACACTGGGACAGGCTTTTTCTTGTTTATACTTTGCTGGGAAAAAGTTCTAGAAAGTGTCAGTGCCCCTGTGAATTAGGAGTTTGTTTTCTTTCCGTTTTTATGGCAGCAGAGAAACTCCCTCCCTGATTGTGTGAAGAACTTTCCTCTCGCTGAACTCTGGTCCCATTTCACATTCGGTCATTTCCCATTTCAGAGGTGCTTTGGGTTCTCTCACTGGAGTGGGCCATTCACGCATGGAGACATTTATTGTCAAATCAGGCTTGAAATGCCAGTGCACTTTTGCTTTTATTAACAGCCTTTGCATCATCCTGCTTGCTGTGACTCAGCACCGAGCAATAGTGATCAGTGTGCAGCAGATCGCTGCAGTCGGGGAGAGATTTGGGTTTTTCCCTCTCCACCCTGAGAACTGAGGCTTTGCTCAGCTGGAGAGAGAGAAAATATTAACGCCTGGAAAGGAGGGGAAAAACAAACAGCGTTGTTGAGCTTCATTATAACTAAGAGCTTTACTAAAAGGACCATCAGTGCAATTACAGCAAAATCCAAAGCCCATCAAAGTCATTGGGAATCAGTCCACTATCTTCAATTGGCTTTGGATCAGGCCCACCCTGCATATCAGAAGGCAGTGCTGTCAGAGGGAGATTGCATTTCCAAGGGTGAATAGCACTGCTGCACACACAGCTTTGCTGTTACAGATTCCAGCTCTGTCACATTTTCCGTTGCTGGCACCCTCTTTTCATCAACATTTGTCTTGTAGCAGATTGTGGTTATTATTCTAAATCCAAAGTGCTTTTTGAAAAAGCATCATCCTCATCTGGGCAGGTCTGCTGAACAGTTCTGCAGCACGGTGGGCACGGCCACGGCCGACCCAGTGCAGTAATAAAAGACACCCTGGAAACGTGTCATTTTAACGTCCTGTCAATCCTATAGACATTTTAAATGTTTTGTAGTTTTGACCAGAACATGCCCAGTAAGCAAACAAAAAAGGACTATTGGGTTCAGCTGCTCAGAATGCTCGAGGATCTCGCAGAAGCCCCGTGTCAAAGGCCTTGAAATAATTTCTCCCCATGATGTTGCCAAGAGAGGGGAGGTGGCAGGAAGTATTCTGATCATTAGTAACAACTTTTTTCTCTAAATTCATTGCTGGTATCCATTGCTGGTGCAGCTAATTATGGTGAGTCAGGACAGGACAGAATGTTGCACTTACTGAATTTAGGATGAGGAGGAAAGGGAATGGGCTAAGGGGGCTGGCAATAAACACCATTGCTTTGCTAACACCCACCAGGGTGCTGGCTCTCCTCTTTCTGCGTGGATAACCTTTCTTGTAGGAATCATCCCCTCTCTCTGCCACCTACACCTATTGTCACTCATGGGCAGGGGACCTGTGGAGAACCATCGTGCCTGGGAGATGTTCAAGGCACCCCTGTCCCACTGTGCTCAGGAACTTTGCCTTCTGCTGCACACCTCTGTGAACAAGCCAGGAAGAACAGACAGAAATGATGGGGAACAGAAGTCTCATTTCTTTTTCACCCATCTATAACAACAGTCAAGATAAAGATTAAATGAATTTGTTAAAAACAGGAGAATGTTCCTGTATCAAATTCTGCCATTGAACTATTAAGTCTTGGATATGAGAGTTAAAAAAAAAAAAACAACACACCAAAAACCTACTAGAAATGCTGTTGCTCAGAGCATGAAGTTTTGCTACTGCTAGGAAGTAATAAAATATGGGAAGCCAAGAGGTAGAGAGTTTGCTATTCATGTTATAAATATGTATCCTCCTTCACCCAGCAGAGAAGATAAATTTAAATTCTCAGTTCTTCAATTCAGCTGCATCATTTGGAATTAATTTCCCCCAAAGAAAAAGCAAGGGATCAAACAAGGTTGATCTCTGTTACAGTCACCGAATGAAATTGAACTTGATGCCAAATATTAATAATCCTTGGGCATAACCAGTGGTAGCAACAGCAGATTTCCGACTGACGGCAAAATGTGTTAGCTGTTATAAAAAGGCTTGGATTAAATTGTGATCTGATTTGCAGATGAAGCATCTGACACAATTACACTGTGATGAACTCACATGTCAGAAACAGGCTGCCTTCTCCTTTACCAGATTATTTTGTCACGACACCCAGTGTCCACCTTGGAAGAAGCTAAGTTAGAGTTGGTGCTTCTGCAGGTACTTTTTTCTGAAGACGCCAGAATTACAAACATTATTTCACTTAATCAAACGATGAAGAATGGGTAATTACAAATGGAAACAGAACTGGTGTGAAACTCAGAAACAATGCACCAAAGTTTAATCAGGTGGTTAAGACTATTCTCCAGCAGTAGAACCTAAGACATGTAGTCTGGACATCCCTTTGTGCAAAGTGGTCAAGACTTCAATTTCACATTTTACATTTTCATGTTCAATAGCCTATTACCCCAAAATGCATTCTTGCCTCTTTAATTTACTGACAGCAGGATGCTGAAATGATGCTCATTGAATAACTGGTGCTGCTTCCTACAGAAGATTTCTCTGCCCATTTAGAAAGTCTGATAGGATTACAGTAGAAAGTGGTGTAAAAAACTGTTATCATATTGTGAAGGAAATCAAATCAAATTAACACTAATTTAATTCTTAATACAACTGTCCACAATAAGATCTTAAAGTGATTTAGCTCCAGTATTTAAATGGCTAGTTCAGATTAATTTTCTGGTAATCACGTAGATAATCTCTTTTTCAGTAGGGGCTGATTGACTTCTCACTTCTTGGAAAGGGTTACAAGGACAATTTAGAAACGGGGAAAGGTGTTTTTTACAAATGTGACACGTGAAGAAACCTGCTTTAGCCATTATCCTGATAATTTAAGTAGGAGCTGCCCACCAGAGGGTTACATACAAGTTACCTGAAACCAATACCAAGTTCAACTGTCACAGGCAATATAGGAGGAAGTGAATGAACCATCACAAATTTCTTGAACTTTGAATAAAAATAAAGGCAGGAACTAAATGTATCAACATGCAAAGCTTTGAAGCATGGTCAAGTCAGAGTGTGATCATTTTGCAATTTAAAATAATTTGGATTTTCTTTAAGGGCAACTTTCATCTTCTATTTTATCCACTCTGAAATAAGGTGTTTGTATCATGGTGTCAGGCTTTGTCCTTTTAGAAATGAAATTTTATCTGTCAGATATTAGTGGAATATCATTATGTGCCCACATTCTCACACTACATACACACTGGCATCTCAAAATGATTTTGTGAAGGAGATATTTTAAGTCATGCTTAAACAGAAGAAAATTAAATCAGCTTTTATATATTCTGTGTATAACAGAAGCTGATTTTAATGTTACTTCAAAGGAACATACTACATATATTGCTTCTGCATGCTGCTTCCTTTGTGTTTTCTGCAAACTCCATCTCCCCTCCAGCAAAATTAATAAATACAGAATATTGCCACCAAAAGCACATCATAAAATGTTGTGTGTGATGGACATAAGTATTATTACACGTTGAATGGCTGAATTGCCCATAATTCCACAAGCTGGTTTGGGTAGACCTTTTATTCACTGGGCTTCCCTATTAGCATCTTTGAGTTTTTTGCCCTCCCAGCATTTTGCTGTAAATATTAAGAGCTTTAACACACACTTATCTCCACAAAGACATGGTCAAGGGACTAAGATGGGGGTAGGGAAAAAAGCCAAACCAGGCACATTCTTCTTTTCTGTTCACCAGCATTTCTGTTTAAGAGGTCTTGGCTGACTTTCCAAAAGGCAGTACTCCTGCAAAAACCTACGAAGAGACAACTTCAGGTTCCTGCTTTCCTGAGGCAGCTCAAGGAAACCAGTCAAGACAGAAATATAACTGTTTTGATTTCAGTAAAAGTAACCAGTTTCACCTCTGGGGTCAGGTGTCAGGGTGTGACAATGTCACTGAGCTGCGGGGATGTTTCCAATCCCCCAGCACTCCCACGGCCCGAGGAAGGGCCGGGCAGCTCTTTGGCTGCCACGAACCAGCACAGTTGCTCTGAACCAAATGGAGCAGCCCCGATTTACAGAAACCCCAAAGAGGGGCCCGAATTTCTCAGAGCCACATTTCTGAAATAATTAAATGAATAACCCAGGGCTGTGCTATTCACCTGGCACTGCTGAGCTGCCACTCCAGCTCACCCCTCACAGGTGCCATCACCTCACGATTCACAGCAATATCAGCTCATCTTCCCTTGCACTCAAGAACATCAGGGAAAACACTTTCCCACCCCACATCTCTATCAGGGAGGAAAATCAAATTGCTCCTTAACTCTAGAGTTTGTTCTGAAGAAACTGGCCTTTGGATTGGCGTCTCGTGCTTGCAGAGAGCATGAGACTCAAAATCCTACTGTAATTAACGTTTGATGAAGATGGAAAACCCAAAGCAGGGCAAAAGAAAAGGAAAGGAACACAAAAGTGCAGTGTTATAAATAAAACTGGTTTATTCTGGTTATCAAGTGCTATAATTTAACAATATGAGAATTTTCTATATGAAACATCAGGAAGTGTGTGGGAGCCCTTGGTAATTCCCCTCAGGCCCACCTGTATCCCATACTTTAAATTAAGGAGAGAGAAAAATACACTGGTTTAAATTTTACAACAATTTTGGCCTGAAGCAAACCACACATTTTCCCCAACACAAATCAGCTGCATTTTATTCCCCAGACAGCTGGTATGAACACAGCCTCTCCACAGGACACCTGAATTACAAAATTAGCACATTCAGAACTCTAAATCACATTCCATTACATTAAGCCCTAAGGTCCAACGTTATGGAGAAGGAGAATAAATTGCAGAACTTCTCCTGAATTAACCCTCTTAGCACACTCTCAAAGTTAAATTGCCCTTTCCTCCTCTTTAAAGAATCATGGAAACTTAAAACACTCCGTCCTGCCCTTTCTCATCTGTTTCTCTTCTTGCCTAGTGTCACAGTTTATGGGACACAAGTTGGATGCCTTGTCAAAAACTCACATTTGGAAATTAGTCCATCACAAGCTGTTTTGATTCACTTGGAAATTTGCAGGTTAATGATTATGCCTGGCTCTTCAGAGGACACTGGTCCAACCCATTCTCCTCAGAAATCCATGACAGCTGTGGCAATAAGTTCTGTACCTTCTCGAAAGTTTCAGTGCTTGGAGAATGAGAATAAGCAACAACCTAGCATTTATTACAAAAGCTTTCCTGGATCCATCTTTGCAAAATGTATTTTATAAGCAAATAACCTTTGTAGTTTAAATTCTGCCGTACACAGTAGATGGAAAGCTTGTGTTAAAACAGACTGAAACAAATCGGTTGTGCTAAAAAAAAAAACCACTCTGGCAGCTAAATTGGGAATTTTGATCTTTCATAAGACAGGCAAGAGAGTTGCAATAGTTGGTAATTTGTTTATAGATATCTGATTCTGGGAAGCAACTCTCATGTGAAGGCAGCTGGTCTGGAGAGACTCATTGTTGGGCTGTGAGTTACAACTGCATCTCACGCTGCGGGGGGACCGCCAGGACCCTTGTCTTGCAGCGGGAAAAGAAGGTGGGGACATCAAGCTCTAGAAATCAAAGTCTGCTGAGACAGAGACCTTTGCAGGAAGGCAGGAGACGAGCCAGAGGCCCACTGCACCTCACAAGCAGATGGAACAGGTTGCACTGACAGAGCCACTCAGCTGCTCAGCACGAGCCACGCAAGGCGAGAGGACAGGCCAGGCAGCCACAAAGCTTCACGTGTCTCACATGCCTGGGGAGAAGCAGGAGATCCATGGCTGTTCCTGCACTGTTTGCTGGCCATGCCATGTGGTGGGCTCAGAAGAGGGATTACTTTGCTTGAGGGTCTTCTGTTGCCTTTTTGTTGCCTTGGGCTGAGCCTCACATCTACTTTTCCCTGCTGAGGGGACCAGATGAATTTCTTCAGGCTCACGTCACACTGTTAGAAAGACCCAGGCAATGCAGATGTAAACTTTGCATCAGGAGGCTGAAAGAGAAGGCATCACCTCCAATACTAAGAAAATTGTAGCAAAGGAGAAGAAAAAAAAGGATAATTATGGTGGAAGAGTTGCATGATGAGGGAAGATGACTCCCTTCCCCCAGAGATACCCCGTGTCAGATTTTAGAATAGAAGAACTAAACAATGTTGACATTTGGTCTCTGGGGTTTTTTTGCAGTGAAAACTGAAGGCATAAAATAATTTTGAAAACAGATTTAGTTTAAATATGTGCATTGCTGGGTATTCCAAGAAAAGATTCAAAGAATTCAAAGATCTTAATGAAAAATAATAACTACCAAAGAGGAAAAAATTGGAGTAAGTGGAACAAATAGAAAATAATGAAAGCAAACTGGATTCAGTCTAATCTACTGAAACTCTTAGTTGAGTACATGATAATAGAAATAATGAAAATTACTGATTGTATGTAGGACAAGAAAATAGCAATAAGGAATATTGAGCTGAAGTATGGGAGAAACAGATGTTTTTGCAAATATTGTGTGTGTTCGGCTTAGTGAAAGTACAAAAGTGGCAGCATATTTGAATATAAATAAAATATTTCTGATAAACAGTGTTTCCAGCTTTTTTCCATGGCTTTTGCTGTCCTTTAGTCAATTTAGGGAGAAAATTGTCCTTGGGCATACTTTTTGCTTCTCTGTCACAGTGCATCAATTATACTTCACACTGTACAGTGACACTGGCTTGCAACATTATTTTATGCTGTATCCTGTTATTATTTATAAAAAAAATCCTATAAAACACATTTTAGAGACAAAACAACTTCAACACATTTAATCATGAGTTCTCATCCATGGTGAATTTTGATGTCCTATATTAGTCACTGCTAAGGACAATGTTAGGTTACAGAATTCCAATGTCTTTTCCCTCCACTCTGCAAGGATTCAATCGCTGTATCTTCAAAGTCCGTGGTGTGTGTCAGCTCATGCTCAAGGAGCCAGCAGTGACAGAGAATAGAGATGTGCTGCCTTTTTGCATTCTTTATCAGCCTTGCCTGGGAGAAGGAATATTCTTTCCTGCAGTCCAGAAGCTGTGAAAACTCGACTGAGTATTCAGGAAGCATCTAACTAACATTATTTATGAAAAAATAATTTAAAGAACGCCTACAAGAGAACAGTGTTCGTGTGGAAGACTAAGGGTCAGAAAGCTTGGGCTGTGTAAGGGATTCTGTCATCTACTGCTCTACTCATCCCTTCTCTTTCTGTGTTAGGTTCCTGACATCTGAATGAGTATGGGGGAAATGACTATGGAGATATATGTAGTGACAGATCATTATTGCCATCAATATATGACTTAGTTAGGAGCACTGCAAACCAACTCATTTGTCAGCTGAAGAGTGTTTCACCCCTGCAAGCTAACTCTGCCATTCATCTCCTATTCTTCTACTGTGTGGAGGGAAAATGACTTAGGTTCTTCTAAAATCCAATCAAATATGGTATCAGTAAAAATGCTACCAAATCTGTGTCTCCTTATTCTGGGGAAAACATGGGTAAATTCATTTATCACATTATAGATCACGGTTTTCTGAGAACAGCATCTACACGGATATTGTTAGCAAAAAAAGCTTACCTATTCCAAGGTAGAAATTCCAACCCCTGCAATCTAAAAAACTCCAAGGATGTCCCTTTCTCTCCAGAGAAACACATGAGCTTGCCTGGGATGGGATCTTGGCTGCTGTCTAATTTGGTGACACATAGATCCCTAGCATTAATACATGTCAGCAGGAAGCCACGAAGATGATGGATGGACTGGGGCATCTGCTGTACGAAGAGACATTTGGACAATTCAGCCTGGAGAACAGATGGCTCAGGGGGATCTCACCAGTGTGTGAAAATACCTGATGGGAGGGAGTAAAGAAGATGTAGTCAGACTCTTCTCTGTGGTGCTCAGTGACAGGACAACGGGTGATGGGCATGAACTGAAATGCTGAAAATTTGATTCAAATGTAAGAAAACCCTTTTTTTTTTTTTTTTTTTTTTTTATGCAGATGATCAAAAGTAGGAACAGGTTGCCCAGAGAACGTTAAGAGTCTCTATCCACCTAGGTATTCAAAATCCTCCCAACCACACCCTGAGCAGCACTGACCCTCCTTTGGGCAGATGTTTGTGCTAGATGATCTCCAGAGGAGCATCCCTGAGCCCTCCTCAAGTATTTTGTGATCCAGAGGCCAAAGCTCACCATATCATTTTAAAATATCTCCCAAAAAATTCATAGGTGGAAAAAAAAAAAAAAAAGATTTATTGCAGCTCTGATGGTTGATGATCTTTTCCCTTATCAGGTTCTCAAATTCATAACGAGAGACAAAGACAGCACATTAATATAATTTTCTAAGAGATAATACAATCTCCTATAAGAACAGATTTATCAAATACTATTTGGGGATAGCAGCTGCGTTCAGTGAAAAGACATAGAAAATCTGGATGAAGTCAATTAAATTTGCTGATGATATATAAATAGATGTGTTATTGCCCCTTTAATATTAAACCAGGAAAAAAAATCCGCATTAATTCATTCCTCCTTTGTCAGAGAACTCATGAGCTGTCTTGAGGGGATCACTCAGAAATCTGCTCTGATCTGCTCAGAGACATAGGATGGAAAGTTTCTTCTTCATTCCCAAAAGACAAGAAAGAATGAGTGAGGGAGAGACTGAAAGACAAGGTGTCAAAATCCCACAAAATCTGCTATCACAAGAACACGAGATAACTGAACAGTCTGAAACCTGACACCCCAGCGTGTCAGCTTGGATGGGACGTGTTACAGACTCAGCTTGCACAAAGCTGTGCATTCTGTTATTTTAAAACGGGAGCAGCAAGGCTAATTCGCTACATTTGCATAAGGTGCCAAGAGAGGGCAATGATGCTGGGAAAATGATCGTATCAGCCCAGAGTATTTGTTAAAAACTGGCTGTTTGGAGCTGTGGCCATGCTGTGGGCAAGGCCATGCAGGTTCCCCGGCAAGAGCAGACACGAGAGATCCCTTTGGGAGCCCCGTCTCTGGCAGCACCTGGTTGCATCACGTGGACTCAAGACCTGCAAACACGACAGTTTGTTTTGCTGTGGATCTGCCAAATATTCTGAGGCCCTCAGATAAATCTGCTGCACATGCATAAGCTGAGCATCAGTGTGAGAATATTCTTCAATGAAGTACTGAAGTTTGACCCTGGCTGTCTCCTTTGTACTGTGCCATCAGTGCCAGGAGAATGAAGAGCTCTTTTAACAGGACAGCTGCAGATGCCTTTGAAGTAGACAGTGCCATACCACCCACAATCGTTTGGAACATTGCAGGGTGGGCCCAAAAGAAAGGCTTTGGGTAGGTGCAAAGCGAGCACAGCAGACTCAGAGCGATTGCTCCCATTCAGCAGACTTTAAAAGATTCCTTAACTTCCCTATGTATTTTAGGGACCACCTTCATTTGAAGCAAAGAGCTCAGGGAAAGCCAGCTGGAAGCCCATCTTTTTCCTTCTTTGACCATGCACTTAAACATTAAGGTGAGGTGATTTTCACCCGTTCACATGAGCTTCCTATGCTGGGACTGTTCAAGATAACTGAAAGACAACACTAATTTTATTGTTAGAAAGCCTAGGGTACCCCAGATGTTCGTTTGAAAAGGTCATTTACATCATTTGATAACTCGCTCAGATGAAGTAGTAATATTTTTGTCTTGTTTTATTAAGGTAAAGCAAAACAAATCCTTCACAACTGTTGCATAACACAAGGTGTGCTTGCACCTCAGCCCCAGGAAATGCTGCAAACAGTGGCAAAACTCTGCACCTCCCAATTTCTTCATCTCTACTAAACTTAAAGACAGGAGTCCAGCTCTTTCTCAACAAATGAGTCCCATAAGTCTTTTGTGGAAAGCAGTTCAACCACAGTGACGTGATGTGCAGGATGTTTGCAGGCATTGGTTTAACATGACTACATTGTTCCGTATTTATAAACATGTCACTTTTTACTGGCACAGCTTCACACATTTTTTTTGTGAGAGCTGCTCTTTTCTTGGCAAAGCAACACAAACTCATCACACCAATATCAAGATTTCAGTGAATAGAACCATCTTTGCATGACTCAGAGGTCTTACTCAGAGGTAGGGCAGATCGAAGAGATAGAGCAAAGGAAAACATTCCTGAAATGCAGGAAACTAACTGTGAAAGACATGGGTTTAGGAGGGAATGGGGAATGTATATGTTCTGTGGTGTATTGTCTTATTTTGGAAGGAGTCAGAACTCTCTTGTGGGTCTGTCTCTGATCCCTTCAAGTTATTTTGATGTATACTTGCGTGCTTAAAATTATTTCTCCTCCCTTTTATTGTGCTGTCATGTTAATGGATTCTTGTGTCACTTTCTATTTTCATTACAATTTCTGCCAGGAACATGAAAACCTCTAATGTCTTAGTAATTTGTAAACTACCACAATGTACTCTCTTTGGCCTGACCTTGTCATTATTGTATAACTTAATTGGCCAACTATTCCACTTCTTTTCCTTTTCATAGCCTTATTATAGTGGAAAATGAGAAGGGACTTGTCATTGACCAGTCAATCAAAAATACCAGCATTTAGAGATGAAAATACCAACCTCTCAATTAATTTTATAGAATTAACACTAATTATGATAAAAGTCTCCTGAGATAAAGATTGAGATCAGGACTAATAAGCAGACATTTAGCCCTTGCTCTGACAAAGCCTGTAATAAAATTGGGAATGGGAACAGTTTAATTCAATGGCAAAATTGCAGTTCCATAGTTTCCCCCTCAGACTAGAAGATATTTAGAAGAGCTCCATTTTTCTCTGCACAAAGAGTCAGAGTACATCTCATTTTGCCAATTCTGTTGGCTGTAATTTCAAAAAATGTCTTTCCCAAGGTACTCGATGACATTCTCACATTTTGGACCACCTCTCTGATGGGAAGCATAATCATTTCACTATTATGTTATTTCTTGCAACGGTTTTAGTTTCTCTCACCCACTTTCTGTCTTCAGGTGGAGTAATTTTAAACTTGACAAGGAAAGGAAAGTCGTCTCTTTTTTTAACCAGTGCCCATAAGGTTCACAACAAGACACTCTGTGCTCCATCATAACAGTAACAATAACTTAAGAGAAATAAAATAAGCAATAGACATGACAGAAACCTGTGCTCCAGAACTGGCTATAAATCAGTGAGATCTGGGGAGAAGGAAGCCACTGGGGAAGGCTGCTTTATTATTACTATGGGAAAATCAGACACTAGTCATTTAGTACCTGATTTAAGGTAACACAGGTTTCAAAATGAAAAACTGTTCAAGAGAGAACCTTTTCATTTCTGTGAAAAGGAGCGTGGTTATCACAGAATCAGTGGTTATCACAAAAGGTATAGTCAGCTATAGTTATGAATATTTGTTGGTCCAGTATCCTGGGCAAATATTTAAGATGAAATATTCTGGCTCACTGTAGAAAGATTGCATCTCTCATTTAAAACTAATAGTTAAAATTGAATAAACATTACTATATCATCCAGTTAACTTTTTTTTCCTGGTAACTTATAACTGAGACAGCCTTTGTAAAAACCTCCACCCGGAGATCCATTCCAAGATATTCACCTGCACTTCACCTTCCCTTCTCTGCTCTTCACAGGCTTCCTCTGCAAAAACCCAGAGGCAAGAAAGTGAAAATGGATGCAGTTTTGAGAGCAGCCAGCTGACCGTGCTGATTGCCTGATGGACAGCAGATTAGAGAGCCCAGGATAGGGAAACACTGATCAGGTAGAAATTACCTTTCTTTCCCCTTCTGTTTTATTTCAGGTCAAAGAGCAGAGATTTGAAATGAGAGCGTGGCCTTTAGAAAATAAGCAGCCAAACCTTCCTGCTGTAAACTGTGGTAGTTCAGGATTATTAGGTTGCACATTATTCTCTTTCTCACTTGAACAAATCAATTTACTGCTTGACAAATAAGCACATAATGCAAAATGCCAACTTACAGATTGGTATCATTAAAGACAGAGCATGGTTTTATTGGCAAAGGACCATATTTCGCCTACACTGCAGACCCTGGGGCAGAAAACTTTGTTTTTGGAAGATATGTGACGCATTACATCTGGTACACTGTGAAGAAACTACAGATATGGTCAAACTGGACTAAAAGTGTATCTGGATTCTCATGCCCATACCACGAACAAAACTCTCTGATTCTTCATAGGCTTGTCAGAATTGGGAATTGATTCGTTGTAACAGATGCATGACAAAAAAACCCTCAAAACCATTTTAAATAGAAAGGGTTTAAACATCTTGAAATGCAAAATTAAAATCTCATTGATTAAACTTATTAAGGTTGCATTCAAGAAATCTCACAATAAGAAGATAGGGAAAAAAATCTGCCTTTAATATAGTGGTTCTGTAGCAGTTTTGAAGGTTGTAATCAAAGTCTGGGAGGAGGAGGATTAAGCTAAGCTGTGTCTCAAGTGTTGTCTCTTGTGTTGTATTGATACAGCATGTTTCTAATACAGAAAGTGCAGCCTACATTTAAATTATTCATGCTCTTTTTCATTAGAAAACCAAAAAGTCAATTTAAAAACTTGGTAAAATTTTTATGAAAGCCGGAGCCCTACAATAACTTTGACTCAGTGTTCCAAGGTAACAACTTTTTTCTCATAATTCCTTTCCTCAATAAACGTAAATTTTAAAATTTACAGCTTTCAGGAGTGATGAGGCCCCGTAAACAAATATAAATATGCATAGTATTGTTCCAAGTTGGATGTCTGTCACTCAAATCACTGTCATGCCACAGGCTACCCCCGTAGAGTGAGAAGGAAAAATAGTAGTTAGACGAGTTTACAGGATGATGTCTTCATGAGTGACAATTGTTAGTGTTCTAGCCACGTTACTGCTTCTGGTAGCTTTCACTTTTTGTTTGTACTGCAAATTCACCTCCACAAAAAAAAAAAAAAGGAAAAAGAAGAAAGAAAAGGACAGAGAAATATTCAGAACTGGTTCTTCCCCTCCTCCAAATAAAAGCATTTTTTTTTCAATAGAAAGTAATTTGGGCAGCTGGTGAACTGTGGAGCTCACCAATCTACGAGTTCTCAAACACACACAGGCTGTGTCTTCATGGTTCAAGGAAGAACCGACATTATGCCCGAAAGGATTATCAATCACCAGCTGCACAATATCATCGGTTGTAAATTGGGACCCTGATTAATAACAGTGATTTGAGCACGGTCCTTGAAAATTGTGATCTTTATTGACTAACTGGACTGGTGACTTTCTCTTTTCATGTTGCTTGCACTCAATTTGTGCTGCTTTCAGTTACTGATACTGTATATTACTATTTCTGTTATGATTGTTTTCCACATTATATGAAGTCAATAGTGAAGTGTCAGGTGAAGCAGGTAGATTTTTTATCAATTTTGTGTGAGACTTGTTGCCCTGCTTTTGATTTTCTTTCTCATTCATCAGCGATTGTACCTCACCTCTGTTTTCTTCTCCTGTCATTGTGGGAATATCTAGAGAACAAGGGGAATATCTAACCCCACCGGTTAAAACAGCCTTTGAAGTTGTTCATCTTTGCAGAATTCCATATTTTTCCTAAAGAATTGGATCAATATTGAATCACCATTTCGGAAGTGGCTTGCTTTTAAAAAAGAATGGTTTCAGAAAGCTTGATTTCCATATTAATCATTTTAAACCTGACTGTAATTACATTGAACTTTGAATATTATTCAAGTGATAAGGTCAACCTACTGCTGAAGAAAGGGGCTTTGGTTCTCTACCCCTCAATCACCCATTACATTTGGGAGCTCTGTGGAAAGGAATAGGTCTAACTTCACCTGTTTTGGGGGTTTATTATTTTTAACTTTGTAAATTCCAGTTTTAACTCCTTCATGCTATTTTCTCAGTCTAGTCTGGGGAGTGTACACAAAGTGTGAAAGCTTCATTTTTTAACATGAGGAGGGAGTTTAAAATTCTGAGTGTCTTGTTGATTTGTGGAGTCTACGGGGGGGACCAAGAGGAACCCCAGGGAAACTCCAGCGACTCTTACGAGGTGCAACAGAGAAGTTTGCTCTTTCAGAAGTTCAGATTCATTCTCAGGAGGCTACAGGGAGGATGTCTTCCTTGGAAGAACACTTTCTTCAGCAGAAAGAAAGAGTTTACACTGGATAAACAGCAAAATGAAATGCAGACCAGGACACTATGTCAGGAGGAACATTGTGCAGACTGAAATTTTTAAAGACATATTCTTAAGAGTGGTACTTAAAAGAAAGGAGGTGAGGCCTAGAAGCAGAAGTGCTAAGAAGCCTCAATAAGGGACATTTACATAAAAATATGATTTACTGGAAGCTGTTCTCAGTATTATGAGCAAAGACTTCATGAACAAACTTCATGGTGATCCTGTGGCATCAGTGATTTGGGATACAATGCAGGAGATTTCTTATGCATTCAACAGGCTTTCCTTTGCCCCCCCTGTGGGATGGAAAATTCTGAGTGTAATGTGTAGCCTAAGGTGTGCAGTCAGGGGAGAAAAAACACTGCATGCAACAAATCAGCCCCCAACCAGGCCAGCTGCCACAGAAGGAAAAAAAAAGATACAGCCAGAGTGACAGCAGGCAAAATATCAGCCATCTATGGACAGGCAAGCAGGTGGGCAACATCCAGGCAGAGCTGCTGCCAACAGCTGCCCAAGCAGCCCCAGCCAACAGCACAGAGCTCCAGAAGCAGAGCAGCAGAGGCATGGATAAATGATCAGACTAATGCACTTTTAATGCAGGCAGCCACACACTAGCTAGCACGAGAAATCAAAGGAGTCGGGAAATAATCTGGCAAGGTAAAGGCTGAGGGTGAGTGGATCGGTCCCGCTCTGGGTTTCACCCTGGGTATACACTCAAGGCCCATTTTCAGTCCATAAACAAAGCCATCTCTCCTACCCCTTTGAGGAGTGGTGTTGGTCAGGCCGGCACTGCACACAAGTTCCCAACCCCCTTGGGGTGCTCACTCATGACTCAGGGCAGCTGCTCGTGTCTGCTGCTCAAGGGAAAACAGAGCCCCTGTTGCCACCTGGGTAAGGATGCCTGGAGGCTGCAGGGTGGCTCGACTGGACCTGCTGTAGCAGGAGCTTAGCACAGCTTTCTCACCCTCCAGTTTAGGCAGGAATGTCTCTCCCTTCCTGCCACTCCTTCAGGAAGTCCTGACCTCCCTGCTGGGCTCTCATCTCCTGCCAGTCCCCCACCCCCACCACCTGCTGGCACCACTGCTGGATTTGGAGAGGAATATAAAGCAGAGGGAGATGTATTTGTTGCAGTAAAAGAAATTCACTGCTATGTAGACAATACCAGCAACATGAAGAAATAGTGATGGGGGCAGTTACATCCAGCCACAGGCCTGGCTCACGGTGACAGGCTGAAATGGGACTGAAGCAACAGCCCACCTGGATGATCAGAGCTTTACTGGAGCACACACGGGCAGCTTTCACTGCCATTGTTATTCACTCCACATGGGGAGCTACCATTGCCCACCTTTCTGTGCAGGCCTAATCTATTTAAGGTGTGCAGTAGGAAATAGTCATGTTGGCAATTCTGATATGCCTTTCCCCACAGTCCACACGATTCATTTTTTTCTGACTGGCTGGTGTTGCCCTCCTGCTGTATTAGCCTTACACTGCCCTCCTGCTGCTCTGTCCACCTGCTTCAAATCTCTTTCCAGAATGCATCACTAGTGCAGGATCTTCTCCCTGAAGGGGTACAAGCTAATAGGGTTGCTCTACTTGATGTGCTCATAGATTCTTCTGGACTGGGATTTGACTACTGACTGTGCATTTTTTTCATCCTCTATTTCTAAGAAAATACAAATTCTCTGGTCAAAGGAAGATACCTTAATGCAAGATACTTTAATCCAAACCCCGAAATGGGCACATATGAACATGAATCACAAGTTATGTTGCAGTACTTTCTTTTCAAAACAAGAAGCAAGGGAAAAATGTATAATGTAATGTTTTGAAATAGATCCCCAACTAGACTAACACTCAGAGTGCATAAAATTACTTTCCTTTCTCCCCTTCTGGAGAAGACCTGTAAATTTAACAGGCAATGATAACCTCCCTATAAAATATTTAAACCATCCCATAGAATGTAAGAGAGAATAATAACCCTGCTTTAGAATTCCACTGAATGGCTTAAGTAATTTGTAGACAGAAATTACATCTTTATTAAACCTTACATAGGAATTTCTAGACAATCTTATTGGTTTCAGTGTTGCTAAATTGTATGCCACTCTTCAATATGAAACTGTAACAGCTCCAGCTGTGCAGATGTCCTTTCACATATTACAGAAGTAAATTTGTTTCTGCGGTCTCTTTTCTACTTCTCACCTAAATTATTATATAGCATTTTACAAACAGTTATGGATTTGCTGAGAAAACAATTCCTCACTGTGTCCTAATGACCTTCTTCCCTTGCAACACGTCTGCATCTACACAGATGATGGAGGGAAAGTTTCTTATTTTCAAATGTATTTGAATAAGCTCTTACTGGAAAATTAAGGATTTCTGGAGAGAATTTGGCAGAACAGATGTATGCTTTCCCCAAATGAGAAACATGCATCTGTTTCCTAGAAATCTAAACAACAACAGCAAAGCAGTCACACAAACAAGTTGCGTGGTTTGGTTTTTTTTGCTTTGTTGTTTGTTTTTTTTTTTTTCTTTTTTCCTACAGATGGTTCTTATTTTTATACAAATGGGGAAAAAAGCCATAGTGGAAGCTTCTAAATGAAGCAATGAAGTGCATCCTTATCAATGAAATTTAAATGGTCTCCAGGATGAAATTTTGCTTTGCACAAATCTGCCCAATTGTACCTGAAAACCGTACAAAAGCCTTCCTTATTAAAATGCTGCCTTTCAGCCTCCCTGCTTCCATTTAGTCACAGTCTGATCTCCCTATCAATTCATTTTTTCCATTTCTGTTACCTGTAGATCATTTTGCCTTGCTCCTACAGTGTGGATTTAGAGTTTGCAGTCAGGAACTGATATGATCCAGAGCAAACCCTTTTGATTAGATATTCCTGTTCCACGCTCAGAGCTGACAGGAAGGATATGCTTTTTAATGCCATGAACAGCATTTCCCCCCACCATCCCCGTAATCATGCTCTGCAGCCACTAAAGAGTGAACTGATAGAAAAGAGCTACCCAGCCTATCAAAAATCCCCCCTCCAGAAGAGCAAAATATCTTAATGTAATTAAGAGTTAGGATTAATTTCCTAATCCTTATATTTTTCAATTGTCCATTTGAGAGATGGCTCTCTAATTAAATTTCTCTCTGGTCACTGTAATGAAAACAATACCATGTAGGAGCCCAGCCACAGTCAGCCTGTGTGGACAGCAGTGATAAGGCTGGGTAATTGCAGGATTAATAACTGGCCTTTTATTGTGTCTGAAAGCAATGTAACAGTATATAGACTTTCTGAGTAACTTGAAAACATAGCCACACTGTACAATATTGCTACCCTGATCACTTCTTCCTTTCACATTCTTTTTTTTTAAAGCATAGGAACAATTGGACTACAAAGGTATGATTGTTCCTAGGTCATATTCTCCTCTAGGGTTTCCAAAAAGCAAGAAATGCTGCTCAGGCAGCTCCAGTAGCTCTGTGACAAAGTAGAACAAGTTTCTATAACTGCTGTTATTCCTCTTCATTTACAGTGCAGGCCACGGGGTAACTGTTTAATGTGGTAGCCAGTTCTCTGAACCTCTTGTACATTTGCTGAAACATGAAGCATTTTCCTAATACTTTGAGTTTCTCGAATGAGTGCGGGATTTCAAAGTTTTTAAAAAAATAACAATCCAGGGACCAATGCTCTGCTGAATAATCTACCTCTGGAGACAGAGCCTCTGCACAGTAGCATCCTTCCTTTGTGGCTGGGACACTTCACCCTCAATTAGGGAAAGGAACCTTTTAATAGAGATGTTCCCCTTTATGGCAAGATAGGGATGCTGGGAACGTGGTCGGAACCAGGAGCCAGACAAGCAGCACGCTCAGCTAAGCTGCCATGGATCTTAATTAATGTGCAGAGCAGGATGTAGGCTTGGACAGGTTATCCATGCTGTCTGGATACAGCATGAATGCAAGTGAAACTTGAACCTAATCTAATAGTTAAGTAAGCTGCATGAAAGGAGCTGGTAAAAATCCCTTCCTAAAACAAGCTTGTGTAAAACGGGCAGCTCATGCAAGAGATGGCACAAATTGCTCAGGCTGCTGTGGTATCCCTTTGCACCTCTATGGGACCTGTGGGGAATTCAGCACTGACTGCAGAACATCCTGCCTCTGCCTGCAGCCCTGCTCCTGCCCCATCTCCTCCTGGGCACCATTCCCACAAAAAATTTGTTTTCACACCTACAGAAAGCAGGACTCTCATCCCCACCTTCCTCAGGAAATCAAAGCTCTTTTCTCTCACCTGCACGGGCTCTTCAGTGGTCATGCCACACATGTTGCCCAAAACAAAAGATTTCATCATAATATATCCTTAAGTGCATTTTTTTAATCAATCCACACAGAACTCTTCTGGATGGGATAGTCTTAGGGTCTGGCCTAAACACTCTGACTAAAAAAAACCAAACCAACAAAAACTACCCAAGTGCTGTTCTTTTGGTAGAACAGACTCAATTTGCATCAACGTAGCAAATTCATGAATCCCCAGGAATTCTAAAGAAACATGCTCCATAGAACTGTAATACACTTAAAAATCGTTGTTTGGCTTTCTTTTGTATCATGTTGAACTAAATCACCCTCTCACATCATTATTAATCTCCTCATCTCCCTGTGCAACCACTCTCTGCATTAGGAGTCTTGATATATCCTTCTCACAGACCTTAAAGGTCAGTCAGACAAGTTAACAGCATTGCTTTTCATTTAACTTTCAAGCTGTATTTATACTCTTATTTCTTTTTAACAGTATTTACTGTACAACACGAACATATACCTACCTCTGACCAGATCCAGAAATTATGCCTCCCACTCAGTACCTTGAGCTCAGCTACAACAAAGACTTACATGTCTTTAGGACATGATTTTTTTTAAACATTCTTGACTGGCAACTGAATATTTCAAAAATATTGGCCAATATAAAAGCCTCTGGGCCCTTCCATACCCTATATTTTAGATATAGAGAAGCGTAGCCTTTTCTTCCATATGCATTAGCCCTGTACACTTACTGTACCCTAAATTGTGTTCAAACAGACTGATATCTTTGAAGATGGATGTTTGCAAAATCCTGAATTAATTTCAGCATTCAGAGACACAACTCAGTATTATGCCCCTTCAGTGTGGCTTTTTGTATTTGTTTAATAAAAGCAAACCCCTTAGATACAAAAACACTGAAAGACATGCCACGGGGAATGGTTTGAGGCAATGTTTAAAAGAATTTTTCCATCTTACAAATGTTGTGCTTTCATTTGGAAGAAAAAAAAAAGGCATATCTGAATTTTAGTAAACTGTTCTCTTCTGAATGAAAATAGACATCCAGTAATTTAGGAGTTACGCATTTTAATTGTTGAGTATATTCCTGGTCAGCAAGTATAAGAGAGAAATGTGTTTGTGTGCTGATGTGCAAGCCCATACACACGACTCATAAAGGGAAAGAGGAGTCTCTTCTGCTCTCAAGTAACACAGAATCCGAGGGTTTTAGTGAGAGATATTACTTGGCACACACTGCTTACTCTGAAAACTCCTGAAAAAATACAGTGGTATTTCTCAGCTAGAGTTTGTGCATCTCTGTCCCTCAGAACAGCGCAGCTGGTGTGCTCACCATCATGCCACGGGAATGACAGCAAAAGACTCTTCTGCTGGAGCATGGAAATTGTTACTTTGTGAGAACACTGCAAGTTTAACTCATTTCTACTGATAATCTCTGTCCTGACATCAGGCACTGTTGTTCCACCCCACACCCACCTGCAGCGAAAGAGAAAAGAATCAGAAAAGACATGCGAGCACCAAGGCCTGAAACTGTTGCCTAGCTATGGAAGATTTTGCCATGCTTATTAATCTTTAAACCCTTAAGCAATCTTTTTATTTTTCCCTTTAAATACTCCAAAGTCAGTCAAGCAGCAAGGAAAAGACCTCATCTAAAATGCCTTTGTAATCCAAACACAAGCACACACGTGCTGCAGCACGCTGCATTTTTGGGGTTTTCTTTTTTTTTTTTAAGCTGAAGCTCACAAATACCATATAGGATGTGTATGGATTATAAAGAGTACTGGAGCATCTCAGCTTCTCTAAGCAGTGAGAGAAGCACCTTTTCCCCACTCCTGTGAGAGTGACATGATAGCTTGCTTATGTTTCCTACCTCAGCCATCCAGCTGTGAGATTCATAAAGCAACCATTGAACCTCTCGCCTCTTTTTCTTTAGGAGTGTCACAGTGTGCAGCTTTCCTTTGTGTTGCCCATATGCCAGCAGTCTTTTTAAAAGCCACTCCTGCTCTGCTGCTGATCATCTTTGCAACAGGCAGGAAGGTGATTTCAGGAGAGCTGCTCTGATTTCCACTGCTTTCAGTGAGAGACGAAACAGGTTCTCCCTCCTTCCTGTAAGAAGTGCTTGGCTGAAGCAGCAGACAAGTTCTTAAACTCCTATCAGTAGTTCTTGGAACTAATGCTAGTGCTCATCACACTCTCCCAACTAAAAACTGACAGTGTGAAACAGTCTAACATTTTGCTGCAAAGTTATCTGGTAGATGAGGAAATATTAAACAGTGAGTGCAGTACCTCCAGCAAGTCTATCAGAATTACATCATCTGCTTTAGCTGCTGCAGGATTTTTTCTTTGTCCTGTGTTTAGCATCATGCACAATAAAGAACATGAGTGCCCCAGATCCTTATTTTCTTTTCATAACCACTATTCAGAGTGGGAGTTGTGTACCTGTCCTCGACAAGGCCTGAAATTTAGAATAGTTTCACTTGTTGCCAGTATTTTCTCAAGTTATTTCATGGACACTAATTCATATGCCAGCTACCTGAGCGATCCTGGCCCATCCTGCTGCAAGGAAGTCTGTCTCCAAATTACCAGATGAACTGAATACCCTTGTTCTTCCTGTTCAGCATCATTACAAAAAAACATGGAATACTATTCCTAAGTGTTCCTGTATCCTTGTCCCTCTCTCGGCCCATGTACAGAAGAAGCAAAATACTTATGCAGTTGTTAAGCCCTTTGGTGCCCAAAGGGGAAGGAGTAGGATTTCAGGATACATTAATGCTTCCACAAGGAAAATGCATTACACACTTGGACTCACTTTGTTAGCCTCAGTCCAAAGGAGGAGCCCTTAACAAGCGACATTTAGTGGTGCTAAGTAGGTGAACAAAGTAAAAATAACTAAGACTGCTACACTCGAGTCAGATGGATCTGTGCACGTCCAGATGCCTCTGTGACAATGACTGCAGCAAAAAGTTCACTCCAGACAAAGGCTACATATTCATATCTGCAAGGCCCTTTTGACTGCAATAACTGGAGCTGGCAGGAAGCTTCAGAGACCAAAGAAATAAACACCAGGGGACAGAAGAAAAGCTCAGTCAAAAGCATCCCAGGTATTCAGAGGTTAGTATGGATTTACAGGGCAGGACGGTAGGTGTGACCGCCCTGTGTGACAAAGGCATCTGTGAGGAGGGGCAGGGTGGAGAGCAGCGGTGCCTCACCAGCTTCTCTCACTGTTAGGAGGGCAGTACGTAGGAAGGGAAGACTGGTGCCAAAAGGACAAGTAGCATTCCTGTCTCCTGTGACCAGATCAGTTAACAGTTCAGAAGGCAAGTCCTCTTCACTCTGCATCCCCCCTTCTAGGAGGTGCATGAGGCTGCAGCCCAGATCAAAGAAGTGAATGCATTGAAGAAGTGAGTTTTGAAATGTGGAGGGCCCAGAGAGAATTAATAATAAATAAAGTACACCTCAGAGGAAAAACTTGGAGTTTCTCCTCCGAGTTACATGCAGCTGCCTGCAGTCGGTAGGAATGGTCTGTTTATAGCTGTGAGCAGAAAGCAGCCCCGTGTGCCCAGGCATTATCAGTCTTTTATTCAAGAACACAATATCTGCTTGATAATGCATCCACTGCTTTGTCCTTAGTTGTCAGTACACCTCCCAAAACAAGTTGTCCCCCTGTGGTTTTATAATCATGGGAATATTCTCCATGGCCCTATTAGACGGGCTTTATTCTGGCTCCAGACATCTCTGGAAAATAGCCTATTGAATCCCATCGGAAACCAGGGCAGAGTTGACTTCCTGGTGGACTCCAAACAATCCAGAGGCTCTCCTTGGAAAGCACAGCCTGTGCTCTGCTGTTTGTGCAATGCCACACTGCCCTGCAGCTGGGGTAATCGGCTCCATCTCAGCAGCTCCACCCCCACCACAACGGGTGAGAAAATAGTGATCTATTGTTACAGGAGTTCATGGAAGAACTTTTTTTAGCCACATCTTGTAAGAGATAGCAGTGACCTGGTTGCTGAAATGCTTCCTTATTTCTCTGCTTACCCCCTGTTAGCTAGAGCACCAAACACTGCTATAATTACCCGGCAAGCAAAAGTGAAAAAAATGTCTAGATGGGACAGTTTTTTACTATCGAGAAGCATCTCCTTGATGTCATATACTAAACAAACAAACTAATGAAAAAAACAAACACAAAGCAAAAAAAACCCTCAACAAAATCTCCTCTTTTCCTATTATCATCTGAAGAAAAATTTTTCGACTGTGAGGCAGTGCCAAATGGTTCAGCAGATTTCAGAGACTTCGAGACGCTGACAGACTGCAACTCCTGCTGTTTACCAGAGGGATTTAAGAGGTTCTCTCTCTTAAAATAGCCATATTTTTCTCTTCCTGAGGGTCAAAACTTTCCACTTTCACACCGTTTTCAGTGGACTTTTTGACTGTGCCACACTCTGCCGTGTCAAGGGACTCTGAAAAGGCTCTTGAGATTCTTCTGTCTGAGGGTAAATGGGAAGGATCGGTCGCATTCCTGCACACATTGCCACCTGAAACACTACAATGCAGGGGAAGAACACTTCACATGGAGTATTCTGCTGCATAAAAAACCCTTCAGCATATTCTGATGGCAACGTATCAAACTGGATTACGTGAGTCATACTTACCTTATGTGATGTGGCACTGTGGCATATGGCAGGGTACCTAAAAAATCATTATGCCTCAAGAGCTTATAACCCAAAGGGAATTTTAAGGTGTGTTAGTCAGCCATGCCCACCCCCACCCTGCTATTATCCACAACAGCAGGGGACTCGCTGTGATGAACCAGAGCTTAGAGATTCTTTCCATCTGCACAGGAAACACCGATTAATTGGAAGAGTGACAAAAAAAAATTCTCTTCAGCAGGTAAACAGAATTCAGCAGTGGGATTTTACTTAATGAGTAGTACACAGTTAAGTGCTTCGATCTACGGAGGTGAGAGGTGGAGAAAGCTGATTAAGCAGCTCATATTCAATTGCTTTTTCATCTGCTGGAAGCTTGATATTATTAACAGTCTCCTCCCTCACTAGTCACCACAAATGCCAAATTTTGTGTCATGCAGAGAGAGACTTCCCCAAATTAAGAGAGAAGCACGATAGGAATAGAGATCCTCGCTCCGTCTGGTTTCTCCATAAATATTCCATTTCCTCACACTGGACACCTGCCTCCTTCCATCCCTCATCAGTTCCTGCTGTCCTACCCCAGCAAGTTTCTCACTCAGCCCCACTCCCACATCTGGAGATCCCCCTGGGTCTGCCACATCTGGCAGTAAAGCAGCAAAGGGCCCGACCGCTGTCGCACGAAACAGGCTCTGGGTCTTTGCACACAGTGCACTCTGGGGCATAGTTCCACTACAAAGCACATGGATTTAAATTGTTTACCTACCTAAGCCTCAATTTATGATCTCTACAAATTCCTTTAAAATGAAACAACCTTTTATTTGTACCATCTTTGTTTAAGAAAGAGGGGAAGATCGTCAAGGTCACGAAATGCTTCTGGCACCAACCGGTCCTATTGAAAGCCAAAGGGATTTGGGCATATAAGTCTTGCTTATGCCTTTGAAAAATCTCTTCCATAATCTCATCAAGACTAAAAAACTACAGAATAAACTCTGAATTCAAATACTGTCATCAATAAAAAAATAAAAAAGAAGGGTTTATGGGATATGTGATGGCAGGAGGCTCGATTTGGCTGCAGGGGCAGCCAGCAGCCCCAGCAGATACTGACTGGCCTGTTTGACCTCATAATGATGTTCAAAACTGAAAAAAATTTTTCTGACTATAGGCTTGAAAAAGGAAAAAAAAGGGATGAAAGAGACCTGAGGGAGGAAGGTTGCCTCAGAGGACACCGGTGGGATTCAGAGAGAAAAATCCATCATTAGGATTTACTCCGTGCTTTAAGGAAACCAGGCCACTTCATGTTGTCCCAGGTGGTGTTGCAGGAAGATACAGGTGTCAGAGGCAGACCACTGCCTGAGGGCAGAAAAACAAGCAAGAGGCTCCTTGGCAAATTCACTCTAACCTTTAAGGGTTAAGGGAATATCAAAATAAAAAGCTTATTCAGGAAAACATCTAAAGGCAGCCGAGGAGAACAGACATACGACCGTTTATGAGGAAGGGGACAAGTCCATTACTGAATAAATCTAGACCATCTTCCCTGGAGTTTCATTCAAATTAAAGAAAAATAACGTTTTCATCAAGGAATTGATGGAATCATATTTTAAAAAACAAACCAAAAAAGAAGGACCTGAACAAAAAAACCACCTCATCCTTATTTTTCAGTACTTAAATTTTCATTCTTTCTACAAGACAACAGTATGTGTGGGTGACTAATAACAGTCCAGCCATCTGGACTTCTCTCAGACAAACTCATGTTAATTCAAACTATGAAGGGAAAAAAAAAAATGGATATCTATAATGCCTGCCTCAGAGCATTTGTGAAAGTGTTATGGCTTGCAGAACTGTCGTGCACCGTCAGCAACCCACAAACTTTAGAGCACCTTTAATGTTACACCGCAGTGCTGTTGCAGTTGACAATTAAGATAGTTAATGTGCAAGCTGGCCCTTCAGCGTTGCACTCATCAAAATAGTGGATTGCTTTCATGTGATGACCCCAGAGCTGTGTCAGTCAGTGCTCACTGGACAAAAAGGGATTTTTTAGTAGTGCCCAGCTGTGGCCCTCGTAACCGTGTGTTGGTGTGGTGGTAATGAGGAAGGATGTGACTTAAACCAAGCTCCTTGAGGACTCCAGAATACTGGGGATCTGGGGATATTATCTGAGTAAGTGTGGCTCCCACAGTATCAGATTCAACCTCGTGGGCTTCCCAGCCCAGAGGCAGCCTGACGGATTCGGTCCTCCAGCGTTTCCTCCTTGCTCCCACGGGCACGCAGCGCTTCCAAGCCCTCTTGCTGGTAATATTTCTCGGCTGTTCAGAAAAGCAGCCCTCCCCTGTGCCTACCTCTGTGGGGATTTATGGGGCATACGGAGTCGTAGGGCTGAACTGCTTGGCCAGTTGTTCAAGGGCAAGTGGGAATTTGTGTTTTTCTCCCACTTACCTGTGGTCTGTGCTACACAAACAAACCCGGTGCATTCTGCTTGCCAAGAAAGTTTAGTACCTAAGAGTTGAAACCAGGGCAGACTGCATTTCAAATAATTTTCCCCTTCCCCCATTCTCCCTTTGCCTTCAGCTTTTTTTTTTTTTTTTAATTATTCAGATTAGAAATGAAATGCAGTGGTTACATTATGATAATATCAAACTCATTAACATTAGTCAGAAAAAAAATACATGGGGTAGTCTGCCAAAAGCTAAGCCTTCACTTCTGTGTTCATTCAGTAAAGTTCATTTAAATGGGAATTCATCCCTTTACTCTGGATTAGAATGAAACTCCTGGCATATTCAAAGAGCTGTACAAGGGATGCTGGCTCAGAATACGCTTGCAGAAAAGTACTATTCAACATTACTGCTTTATTACAATTTTAGTTCTGTGACCTTACAGAGAAAATGCCTCGTTCAAGCTCAGAGAAGACCTAACACAGAAGCTTTGTCACGTGTATCCATGTGCAGGCAGGTGTGCTCCAGCTGACAGTGTCTGGCACTACAGACAGTAAACTTGTGAAGAAATATGTTGAAATATGTTATTACCATTAAGCACAGCTGCACTAGATGTACAAAAGCATAGACTGGTTCCTCATTTCCAATTCCCTTTCCAAGACAAATCCCATGGTTCCCCTTGCCTGCATCCAGAATTTTGTCTGAAAATAGGGCTCATCCCATCATAAATCACAGCAAAGGAGCCTTTCTTAGACAGAAACACAATAACCTTCTAAAGGGACTTTTTTTCATGCAAGTTTCTATTTCTAGAGTTAAGGACTAATTTTTGCAGACGTAAAACAACCAGGCAGGATGTAGCTCCCAATTCCAGCATTTAATTACAGGGATAAACATTTCCATAAATTATTAATCCTTTTCTGGGAACAATTTCTGACCCCGTGGACGAGAACACCATCCCTCCAGTTATTTCATTACATCGGTCTCTGTCATCGCCACCTATCATTCCCCGTCCAAAAAAGTTTATATAAAATTTATAACGCGATGAAAAGATCTTCCCCCTCATTTTTGTATGTAAATGTAAAATCTTGTCCGTTTCCTCACAGTATTTGTTCTGTTTAATTGCATTTTAGATGAACGTAAAGCGACTGCCCCAAAGACATCGTTGTGCTTCCGCCAGGGCGCTGCAGATTCTGCTGGCGCGGGTGGAGAAGCTGCTGCGTCTCAGATGTGAGCTGATCTTCACAGATAGCCTGTCCTGAGGCTGGGGGCAGAGCAGGACTACAGAGGGGCTCTGGGGAGCTTGCCTCCCCCTCCTCTTTTCTGAGCTGTTTCCAGTGGTGGAAAACGTAAAGCCCGGCAACGACTTGGAGAAAAAGGGGCTCTTTCTACAATCACTGGTTCCTCCTTCAGCCAAAACAACTTCAAAACACACCGAAGACAGAGTTAGACAGGGCTGGTTAGCTAAAGCGAGTGTAGGCTCCAAGAGACAGTAATAAAGAGAGCACTGGCAGCCATTCAGCTGAAATAAATCTCAGAAAGAGATAGAATGGAAGAGAATACAAGTCTGAATTGATTTTCAGAGGTGTCTTGTTTGCAGCAGCGCTACGAGCCCTCATCTCTGAGAAACCACCTGCATTTATCCCCCCAGTATTTGGCCAGGCTGTCTGTGGGTGAGCAGTGAGAATCAGCCCTTCCTGAAGTCTGGCTGCAAGGAGGGCAGTGAATCCTAAATCCTCTTCCCTTTTAATGATCAATAGGAAAATGCCTACATTTGTCATTTGTAGGAGCTTCACATCATGACATAATTTCAGGAAGATAGGTCAGTGGTCCTCACTGACATATTTACAGAATCTTAAAAAAATTCCTAGCCTATACACTGATATATAGGGATTTTAGGCCACAGGAAAGGAGGAGAGTTAAACAAAATAAATCATCTTGCAGATAGGTCTTCTGAGGTTGAAGGTGAATTTCTTGGTTATACAAGCCCCCCACACCTGTCAAAAACCTAAGAAGTTCTATGTAATTTTGTAGAAAGACTAAACACCTGGAAGACTCTAATAATTGCTGATAAGAAGAAAGCTCCACACTTTTGAAGCTGTTTTTCTATGTGAAATTTATCTGGTGCTATTTAAATAGAAGACAAACCCTTTTTAGTAAAAGAGAAGAATAAGAAAACTACTGAGGAGAATTAGAAAAGTATCAAGCAGATTTTTCCAGTGGCTTCTTATCCTGAAAGGGACATTTCTAATTATACTCAAAAAATTAATTTGATCTATAGAACCTTTAAAACTAATCTGAATTCTTCAGAACTTGCAATATATCCAGTTATTTAAAGTACTAATACGTGCTCATTTTTGTCAGCATTTGAGATGGTTATCAGCTTCTCTTCTTCAAACTTCCTGGCTTTTTTTTTCTTTTTTTCAGCAGTAAAAAGGATTTCAGGCTGGATGTAGCAGTCAGGTTAGAGGGAGAGGGATAAGGGGGCTATTCTGTGATGTACACTCTGTAGGGCATAGAGTCTGGGTGGCCCAAAGAAAGGGCACACCACAACCTTCTCCTCTCCAGATTAATAACCTTCTAAAGTTTGATCCAGTCATTCACAGGTAAAAGGGTTAGAAAATGTCAAGTACCCTCATTTACGTTAAAATACTCTCCCCCAACACATAACACCCAGAAAAACCCAACAGAGTAAAAACTCCCATCACTTCACCTGACTGCACCAGGCAAAGGCAATGCCAGTATTTCTCCACTGCATCCTCTGGCAAGAAGGGGATCTTGACTCCTGCTGCTCAGAGGCAAATATTAATAAAGGTCTGAAATTCAGGCTCATGGGAAATTTCTGACTTTTCTCCCTGAATCAGGATGAAAAAGTTGGTTTTTCTTAAAGCATACTTATGGTCGGAATGGAAAACAGAAATTCAGAAATAATGTTGTTTTTTTCTCTTCAAAAACCAAAATGTGACATTCCAGCATCAAAATGGTGAGATTCAATCACTCTAAGCAAAATGGGGTCGTTTCAGTGCAAATCTGTGTCACTAAAGGCCTATGCACATCATTAGCAACACGGGTTTTATTATTCTATTTTCTTTTTAAAAGATGATACACCAAAAAAACGATATACAAAAACGGTAACATGAAAATGTTGCAATTTAACTTATGCAAGATGTTGTGGTGGCTCAAGCTGACAGCTGTGCCACCCTAAAGAAAACCAAATGTTTCTGTTTTTTTTGGTTGGGTGTTTTCCCCCCTCATTTTTGACCAGTTGGAATAATTACTTTGAAACAACGTATCCATTTTTCTACAGGTAAACAAAGATTTCTGTAGAACCCCAGCCTAGAATATAATCTCCTTAATAGCAAATTAATTTTCAAGAGGGATTTGAGCTGGGCAAAAGCATCACAGGAGGTTTAGGCAACCATGTGATAAATCAAGTGCATCTATTTCAACAGTGAAATCCATCACGTCACTCTGATGACATTTTTTCTTGTAGTCTTGCTACAGACACCAGTATCACACCCTCATGGGAGCTTGGTTGACATGCAAAGGTAAATGTCAGCTTTCTCATGTTAAACAGACACATTTTCATCAGTTCTGTTTTCGTAATGAAAGGCCCTGCACAAGGGCTGATGATAAATATCTACCTACAAAAGGAGTCGGAGTGGACTGAATAGTATCCATCCTCTGAATCTGAGATCCCCAAAGCTTGTGAGCTAAACACCAGCTGATGGGTTAGGAGAGGGCCTGATACTGTTTCCAGAGCTGATGGCACAGTTTTGGATTGCTCAAGAGAGAAGCAAACACGAGGCAGCCAGGCAAAATATTTGCTGAAGGAAGGACAGAAGTGCTAAGGAAGAATTGCATTTCCTAGCTCAAGACAGGCTTTGTAAATGCAAAAGGAAAAGAAAGAAAATTAAATAAGCTTTATAATTTTGTTCTTCTCTTTGCTGCCATGATAGAGTCCCTGTCTCCTCTTTCAGGTCCCTGCTTTCCATATTTATGGACATGCCCTTTGCCGACAGGTTTTTTGGCTCCAGAGCTGCCAGCTCACTGTCTATTTACAAATAGTTCACTCTCGACTTTCCTCTAGACCATTTTATTTCACAGACACACTATTTTTTTTTCATTTTTTTTTCTTTTCTTGCTGACAGTTATAAAACACAAATATGTCTAAAAGCAAAAAAGAAGTGGCCAGGAGAGAAACCTCAGTAGATTAGTGGAATGAGAGGGGGCTGATTTTTTTGCAGGGATTGGAAGCCTGTAAACTGTGCCCATACAAAAGATCTAAACCACTATTTGTAAACATCTTGAAAGTCTGCAAATAAGAGTTCTTCCCTGACAGAGATAACTTAGTAAAATTTCTAAATGGTGTCTCCCTCTAAAGCACAGCCATCTATGTCTGAACTGTTTACCCAGAGACCATTAAGTCAAGGGACAGGAATTTGATCTATTTACCCATACTATTTAATGGGTATTTTTTTCCCCCTACATTCTGTTTCCCTTGGTTTATTCAACTTATTTTTTCCCCTTTTTACAGTCTAACAGCAAACTACTCAAAAATGTGATAATATACATTGAGTATCAATGTCATTGTGTATTTGTGGACTTTGCATGAACACTTGGCCTTAAAATTTGCCTTCCCACAGGATAAAGCAAAGAAAGGTGTTAGCCCAGAGAGACTTCATGCACAATTGAAGCAGATACCCACAGGTTTCTTATTTTGGAGTGTTCTCTTGTGTTTGGAAAGAACAGTTCTATTGACTAGACACACTGAAAAAGTAGAAGAGTGCACTGCAGAAACCATAGGAGGTAGAAGCTTTCATCAAAAGAATATAAAATGGCAGGAGAGACACTCTTGCTGAGCTATTGCACTGTATAATTGTCCAGGGATTTTTCCACTGAAGCTTGCAGAAGTTTTTCCAGTGAAACAGTTTTTCCACCAGAAAATGATAATTTCATACATTTGAAGCTTTTCACAGCTGTACATTGATTTCGTGTAAATTTGAGATGGATCATTATCGGGACAACTTGCTGAGCAAGTATTTCTACTTGTCTCAGCGTAACAGGAGTTGATCTCAAGGCTTTCAAATTTTTATTTTTAGGAGTTCTGTAAGGAACCTAAACATTAAAATTTCAGCATTCCTTCTTTCTGAAGGTTGAAAGGGAACTTTTTTCTTGTATCAGAAGCTCCTGTGGAAGGGCCATTGCGCCCTGCCCTGAGGCCTCCTGGTGCTCCTGCAATCTGCTGGAGGCCAACAGAGTTTCCCCAGCAGCTCCTCATCCCTTCTCCCGTGGTAAAAGCCACTCGCTCCCTGCCAGATGGGCACTCTGTGTGGGTGTGCACACATTATGAAACATTCTGAGGGTTGGTTATTATTTCATCCTGCCAGAGCCAGCAAAACATACTTGAGCTTAGCTATACCGTTCCTCTAACATGTCTCCAAGCCTGGGAAAAATTCAAAGCTTTGAGACTTCACAATGTTGCAAATACATAATTGCCTTTAATTCCTCCTTATGTACTCCTCCACAAACACAGTGTCCAGCTCCCATAACCTCTTAAAATAAAAAGTATTATTGACCTTTCTGTAGGCCAGATTGTCTGTATTCTTCGTTCCTCCCTTCTCTCTCACAGGTTTTTTGGCTTTCAGATTTGGCAAGTGGCTTACCCAAACAAACAGTGTGTGAATGCTGAGAGAACAGCATCTGATTAAATGCTACATGTTAATTGTAACCCTATTTTGCTTCTATTTCTGAACAGCAGAACAGAATAATGTCCATTAAAAGACTGACCTTTGAAAGCCACAATGCTTGGACTTATCTTGAGAGAACACTTTTGCTGGAGATAGGCCTGTTTGCTGGTACATGATGCTGCCAGCTTGGAGTGACAAAATAAGTTCTTCTGAGCATTTTAAGGACAACTCAAAGAAAAAAGTGTCTTCAACCCTACAATTCTTAGCCACATTATGAAGTAGCTTTCTCAGATACTCTGAGGGACTTCAACCAGTCAACCTTCAGAATAATTTATGAACTTGGAAGTTGTAAATTGAGCTGGTAGATGCCAAATCCTCTATTGAGAGAAACAATGTCTGTCCTGCTGACCAGCAACGGGGAACAACTTAGTTTTACTCCAGTTTTAGGTCCAAGTAAGCTGTGTTAATAACCATGGGTTAAATCAACACAGGGTTTGTTAAACTTCACTGCTCTTTGGTTTTATTTTTTCTGCTCTTTTCCAAAACTGAAAGCTGAAATACTGAGCAACTGCCTGCCTTCAGAATACCTCCACAGCCTGCTCCAGAAACTTCCCCAAACATTCTCCCATGAAATTTCAGTCTTTTAATCTTGTTCTGCACACTGCTGATGGTTTTGATGCGGCCTATATGGTCTGTAACTAATTTATACTTATTATACTTTCACTGCCAGCTTACCTGAGCAGTGTTAAGGAAAATAACATGCAGTATCACCACAGAGATCTTGTCAATTAAATGCAGAGTATCTGTATTCACAACCATACAGTTGAACTGAAAGTACACAGAAACTCTTAGGAATATGCCATGCTGCCTCTATGAGCCTTTACTCTGTGAAATACTTCAATACTGCAATAACATCTGCCAGCTGCAACTCACTGTGCTTCACATCAAATCAAATGGCATAAGTGTGTGGAGACAGGACCAGTGTCAGCTATTATGTGGCAGTTTTTCCTAAGGGGACACGCTGACAGACAATCAAAACTTTTCTTTAATATTTCTTATTGTGTTTCTGCTAGTGAGACTACCTGTCATGTAGCAATCATTCTTTGCTTGTGATAAGAAATAAAAATAAAACAGAAGAACTCGGATGCCCATCTCAAATGTTGGGATTCAACAAAGTTTGTGTGTGTTTGAGTTAGACTTCAAGCAGTGGGATGCTGTGGTGTGGTTGTGGACTTCAGCTGGTCATTTTGGGGCCTGGGAGATGCCCTTAACTGAAGATATAAGTCTCCCTTGCAAAATCCTGGCTATTCCTATAGACATTAATTCTCCTGACACTCCACACTGACTATGGGGGATGGATGGCACAGATGGAAATGTTCAGCCTGGATGGCCTGAGCATGCAAAATCTGGATTTTTATTTGAACTACCATTGCAGGGCGGTGAAATGTGATAACAAATACTTGTCATACCACATCGGTCAAAGTCTCAGTTTCTCTCTGGTACAACAGCAAAAGAAAAGGCAAATGAGCAAGCAAAACTCCCCAAAACTCCCAGAGGAACCCTTCCCAAAACATTAGTGTGGTTGTACCATGTTGTGGTACAGAGGACTTAGTGCTGTTGTGTCAGCGTTCCAGATGGACTGCCTTTGTCCTCAGCACGAGGGTAAACTCTGTACCATAAAGCTGATGAATTGTGCTTTGTGCAGAGAGTTGTGGTCACAGTGCAAATTAGGAATTTTGCAGTTTGAGAACCTCGGATCTATCCTCTGTGCTCTGACAAAATATAACTCTTCCTGCAAATTCTGCTATGCAAGCTGCTTGTTTTTATCAGAGCTGTTAACATTTATATTCCTTTAAACCAAAGTATTTTCAAATCAAACTCACAAAGGTACTTGGTTCAGCATGGCCCAAGTGATACACTGGATAATGAATCACTTTTTAGCTCATACAGTAAAATCCCCTTTTCTTGGCCAGCATTTCATTGCCCGTGCCTCAGACTTCTTTCCTCCTCAGTCCCCTACAGATCTCTCCACACATCTACTCCCTTCTGCCTCTACTTTGAGTTTCCTCTTACAGTTTTCCAACTTTATCCACATGGCCATTGTTTTCTACCCAAATGGGTCCTAGTGATAGTTCCTTTTCCATCCACCATACTCTTGATCCACCCTAGTGCCTTCTTTGCTGAGGAATTGTTAAGGAGACAGCTGGGGGGTCCAGACCAGCCTGTTTGAAGCCATCACACAACAAACCAAAATAATTAGAGGAAAACTGTACAGGTGGGAGCAAAAATGGGGCTCACACCCCAATTTGGGAATGCAGGTGGGCAGACAATGCTTTTTGTGAGAAGCTGGAAACAATAAAACTGATGGATGGCAGGATTAGGCTGGATGAGTAGGAAGAAAGGGCAAAGCCTCAGCCTTGTGGAGGGCACTGCACAGAAACAGAAAGAAGGAAAAACACATCAAAGGGTTCAAGTAAGCAGTAAGAAATTTTAGGATTAAGCTCTGCTGATCCAAACTTCTAAACCACTGGAGGTTCAACCAGCACTAATCTTGACCCCGTTCATTTATGAGAAAACATGACCAAATAAAATCAGTTACAGGGTTGTGGGATATGGTTATATCAAATTATATCTCCTGTAACAAGATGCAGTGCAGTGGCATGGCCTGCTTTTCAGTTGTAGTAGCAGTCAGCTTTTTCTCTTGGATGTCACATCTTACTATAAATTACTATGTGGAAGACTTGTAATTAAAACCATATGCTTCACTTTCTTTTTGTGTGCATAAGGGGTTCTACATTTCTATAAACTTTGCCAATTTTAAACTCATCTCTCTCTCTCTCTCTCTCCACTAACCTGTGGCCCAACTGCATGTAATAAGAGTAATTTGGAGAATTATATTTGGTTACACTCTATTGCTGTAAATTGCTGCTTTCCTTTAATGGCCTGAATAGCACAGAGTTAAACCAGCTAATCTGAAATAAGCTAAAACTGAAAGATATATTTGAGGAACAGGCAATTATAGTCTTTTAATTAATGCAACATCACTTTGCAATAACGTATTCAGCTTCTCTAACAACAAGGGTACATTTTAGGACAGATACTGATCTCTTTGGTGATGCAGAGTGGATGTAAACCTGTCACACCTGAGAAACGCTGACACAGAGAAATCCCAAACGGGATTAACGCTGACATACCTGGCTCCATGCCACCCTTCTGCCTGCAGGGACATCATAAGCAGGGCCACTGCTGGAGTAGAGCAAAGATGTGCCTGGAACATTACTGCATTTTGGCTGTTGTCAGCCACCCTCCCCAGCACCCATCCCTGTCCCAGCCCTGAGCTGCCTCAGGGACAGGTGACACAGCAGGGATGGGACCAGAACCAGCTCTCTCTAGCCAGTGTGTTAACAGGGCATGAAACCCCTCAGAAGGGGTCATACTTGCTCTGTCATTCACTGCACCCTAGGCATGATTTGGATGTTCTTTCCACGTTACGTGACAGCCCTGCCTGGTGAATTTTTGGCTCGTTTCTGGTCACCTGCAGAGCTGTTTTTGTCCTGGTATTGTGGCTTTACATCCTATCCCTGTAACAGGAATAGAGTGCTGCCAGAGAGGGCCAGTGCAGGACACAGACATTGCAGAAATGAAGGCTAGACACCATGATTCAATGCATTTTGATTCCTTGCTGTGGTTAACTCCATCTCTCATCTTTGGACAGCTTTCTCCCAGATGTCTCAATAAAGTCATGGCCACATAACAGATTTTTACCACAGTCTGTCTCAGTCTCTCTCATCTATCGATACATGAGACAATAGCCCCACAAAGATCACAGCTAAACCTTCCAGATATGGCATGAGGGCCAACTGTTCAGTTCATGTAACCAAACTCTTCTCCTCCCACCCAGCTCTGGGGTCCCCAGCACAGGAAGGACACAAGGACATGAACGTTTTGAGGTGAGTCCAGAGGAGGCCACAAAGATGATTAAAGGGATGGAGCACCTTTGCTCCCAGAAAAGGCTGACTGAGGTAATTAGGATTGTTCAATCTGGGGAAGAGAAGGCTCCAGGGAGACCTTATGGTAACCCTCCAGTACCTAAAGGGGGCCTAGAGAAAGCTGGAGAGGGACTCTTCACAAGGGCATGTAGTGATAGGACAAGGGGGAATGACTTTAAACTGGAAGAGAATATGTTTAGGTCAGATCTGAGGAAGGAACTCTTCACTGTGAGGGTGGTCAGGCACTGGAATGGGTTGCCCAGAGCTGCTGAGGTATGTTTGTTTTATGGTGGTTTCCTCATCCCACTTCATCTTCTGCCTGACTGGGAAAAGCTGACTGCTAAAGGGCAGTGACCAGTCAGGAGGGGTTTTCTGCAGACAGCAGAAAACACCACATATATAAAATGTGTTTATGCACACAAACATGGATGGTGCATTATCACAGGTAAGTGCATTTGACCCACATTTAATATCTGTCAGCCCAGACCCCAGTAATAGCAATCCCTCATTCATAATAAGAACTCAAGCACTGAAATGATAACTCACTGCAACAACACGTTTTGTCCTGAACAGAGTATAAAATGCAACAAAAATTGTGAAATATGGAGCTATTTTGGGGAATATTCCCTGCAGAAAGCTTTCTGTTGTGGAGGGTAAATGTTTATACAAAGCATTACTGCTGAGGGACACTGACCCTCATCAGCCACGCCAGAACATGGAAACCTGTTATCCTTCTTGCCTTACTGAAAAGACAATATTCCTTGATGTGTTTTACAGACCTTTGCCAACATGCTCTGCTTTCCAGTCTCACAACCACCCCTCTCATGTACTAACCCATTTTGCACAACTGCAGGTGACCTTTGCTATGAGAACTTCACCTCTGAAAGCACCCCAAAATTAAGAAATATTCCAAAAAAGGAAGGCTGAGCAGCAGATCAAGAAACAGGCTTGTAAAATTCCCCTGAAAAAGAAGTTTTTCTCTTCTTCTTTCCCTTTTAAGATATTTCTTGTATAGTAATGGTTGCAACCTTACATTTGGCTGTTTTTTAATTGTAGCAAGAGAAGGCCAGGTTACATTTTCAGTGAACTAATCTGATGACAGACCTCTCTTCCCCCTTTCTTTGTCCTCAGTATTCACTGGATTACTGTTTGAGACTTGCATTCAGATGGGAACAGCAATATTGTTTTAAACTTATTGATTCAGAAGATGGCAAGGAAGAAATTCTGGGTTGTTGCGCTGAAAGCACCTGAAATGAGAAACCTGTCACAAGGAAAGGGATTATCTTGTGCTTAAGAGGGATTGGAGCCTGAGAGAGTCATGCACCAGATGCACAAAACCCGTAGCCAGAGACATTGCCTATAACTGTGCCATTAAAGGTGTCATTGCAGAATGAGGATCTGTCTTAATCCTGGGAACTGGGGAGAAGTGGAACTACACAGACCCAGGTGTACAATCAAGCCTCCTTAGAGCAGCTGTTGATAATTTGTGCAATTTAAGTTGTCTTACGTGTCACAAGATGTGCCTTCACGTGCCTCGCTCCTCAGACTGCGGCACCGAACACATCTCGTGCTTGGCGTTGCAAAGTGGGGCTTAAATTCGCTTGGATAACACAAAGTCAGAACAGTCAGCTTGGCTAGGGAGCCTGGAGAAAATAACCCTCAGAGGTACTGGGAGTTAATTACTTACAACGTATCAGAGATAAAATATTCTCCTTCAGGGGAGAGTGGATGGCGGGTTCCTTTCTTTTGGAGTGGACGCCTGGGATCGCCACAACATGTGTGGCTGCCACCCACACCTTTTTCTCTGGGAAACTTTACCTCTTGGTAAAGACTTGGCATTTATCTTGCACTTTATATCCCCCTGAGGTCTGTGCTAATGCTGTTATTGCAGCAGGTGCTATTCATACACGCAGAGAAAGGACAAGGACAACACAAAACCTGTACAGCAACAACACTGCACTGCCGTAGTTTAGTGCACTAAGCTCTTGAAAAGGATGGCAAAGGGCTCATTAGAGAACAGGACTCAGCTCTGTAAAACACATCAAAAAGGTATATGTTTATTAGTTTGGAATAAAAGTCGCTTTAAAGTAGACCAGCTATCAGTGTCAGAAGATTACGTGTTCTATTCGAGCAGCGAATATTTCAAAACACATAAACCTTGTTAAAAATACTAATCAGAGGCTAGATGACAAGGCTTGTCATTTTGCATCAAATGCTACAAACTTTCACTTGCCACCAATAAATACGATCTGTTATGAAACTGCATTATCTTACTGTGCTTAAATTAATTAGATTAAAATGTTTAGAGCAAGTATTTGTCATATTTGTCTCTTTATGACAAACTGACAGACTAGAAGTCATATTACATTAAGACATTGGTTGTGATGGTGTTGAACAAGATATTTTCAGGCTTTTTAAAAACCCAAAGCACCCAGAGGGTCAGAAAGGTGAACCCCCAAACCCACCCCCACAATTCTGTCTCTTCCCTAGATAATTGCACAAATAATGGGCCCAACAGGACTGTTCTGCTGCCTGAGAGTCATTCACACCCCAAAACTGGTGCAAGAGCTTCTTTGGGTACTATGATCACCATCACTTTTCCATGATGGAGAAACACTAACTAAAGATCAATCTCTCTCGGCTCCTGCTGTAGAAATTTTGGCACAGCAAGAGGTCTGGCATCAGAAGAGACCAGACTGCACAGGAATCACATGTGGGGTACAGTCACTGAGCCACCCCCAAACTTGTTCACACTACACCACCTTAATCCAGAGTGAAGATTTCCTGTACTCCTGAACAGCAACTTTTATTCACACACTTCAGAACGAATCATTGGCAAGTGCAAGAGATGGCACAAACATGTCCTTTGGTGTAGTTATGCAACAGAGGCATTTCACAATTAATTATTCTAACGAGATAAACTTCCAAAATTGCCTCAAGAAATCCAGCGTGCAAACCAACATTTAAACACTGAATCTGAGAAAACAGCCAGAAAGCTGAGGGCACACATATATTCATTATTTTTGCTGTTGTTGTTTTGGTGCTTATGCTTTGTTATCTGAAGCAGGAGTAAACATTCACTATATGAAGCAGAAAAGCATCAAGATACAAGCCAAACGAAACCAGAGTCTTTGCAAACCATTTTCCTTACATTACAATGGAAAACTAGATGTATCCATGCTATTTAGACCTGTTCTTCAGGGACTTGCCAGGTAAAAAAAAAAACTGGTTACAAAAGTTCACTACTGGCACAGCAGAGGAAACAATCACATAACTTTGGTTTATGCAGCATTCATTAAACTCTGAGGAGGGGCTCAGGCTTCCAAAAGAGGAAAATTGGTCACTAAGATAAAGCATTTACAGGGGATTTAGGATTTCTGGATATGGATGTTCCATATTTTCCATCAATCAGCTCCATTTAATAGGTCTTAAGTAAATATTGCAAAACCAAGGCACTTCTCTATATTGGTATTGTAAATGAAAGAGGTTATACCAAGCACAACCTCACTGTATATTTATCCAAGTTAGTAGATATAGAGGATTTTAGGCCACCATAAGAGGAAGAACTACATTTTGACTTTCTCAGGTATCTTATCAGGGGCAGAATCCCTTTCCATCACAGTCATAATTGCAGGCTGGTAGGTACACTAAATATGTGCTCCCAGGAAGTACTACCGAGTAAGCATTTACTATTAATGTTGCTGATAAAACATGGCTAAATTATTTTATAGCAGAAGAAACACCTGAGGGCAGGGAGAGAAAGCTGCCTTTTGAGTCTCCTGTGGCACATTAATATGGCTTATTTAAGTGAAGTGCTGAGTGGTGATAGAAAGGGAATTTTGATGAAGCAGTCAAGATCTATTTACTGTCCTCACTTGCACAGAGGACAACACAGAGAAAGGGAACTGTTAAGACTATGAGGAGCAGCAGTGTAAAACCTGGAATATTTGTAAATAAATAAAACAAACGCATCATCTGGCTTGTTAAGAATTAAATACCTCTTTCTACACTTCCCATCTGTAGTATCTCATTCTAAACAGAGATGGCCATTGTCCTCTAGTGCCTAGACAGTCTAGACACAACTATCTTAATTCCTTGGTGGTGCAAGATTTTTTTCACATTTAAGCAGTTAATGTCCCCTCTTACATTCCTTTAGGAAATTCAGCATGGACATCAGTTTCCCTGATGATAATCTGCACTTCATGCCTTGTGCTCTCATACAAATATATACCACCACATCATCAATTCTGAACAATTTAGCTCCCCCTGAATATGTGTAGTTTTCATTGGATGCATCCCTCTCAAGAGGTGATAGGAGCAAGATTCTGTCTATCTTTTGCCTATCTTTCTCATACTTTTGGATCCCTTAAATATCATTTGTCTGCCAAGTGTTGCTTCAAGAAGCAAGAGCACTGACACTTGGGAGGTAATTTAGAAAATGTGTGAACTAATTTAATGCATTTTAGCAAAAGAACAGCAGACAACTAACATCAGCCCAAACCTTTGCTTAATAAAACCTGAAGACCTGTATGATTTCAACTTTTGCCAATAAAATCTGAAAAAGTTTCAGAGTTGTTTGTCTGAAACTTAAAACTGTAATTCCCTAGTATACAGCAATGGACAGTATAGACATTTTATAGAAAGCTTCATATAAGTCTATTCAATCATAGAAAGCTTTTTTTTTTTCAAAGTGAAAAACCTCTTTGCAGTGTGGACTGTTATCTACTGTACTTGCCATTCTCAGATTGTAGCTCATCCTTTTGTTACACACCTTACAGATGCAGGGAGATAGCGAGACCTTCACGGCCAAAAAAATCAAATTCTCATCTATTTGAGAACCTAATTCCCACAGTTTATAGCCTGAAAAATGCTACAAACATCCACTGAAATTAAGCGTTTTCTCTGTGAGAGAGCTGTTACACAGCTGGAAGATTAGGGCCTGATGCAATTTATCACTCCATTACAAAATCTGTGTTCTATATCCAGAGCCCTATAGGAACATGCCGAGCTACAGGTTATTGCACAATGGCAACGCCCTGAGCAAGAGGGGAGGAAGCACAACCTGCTCGTCTCAAAGCTCCCCATGCCCTGCGAGGGCTGCTGATGTTTCTGTCACGTTTGAGGAAACAGACTTTGTGGGAATTCCTCCCAGCCAGAGGCAGGCTGCACTAGTACACGTGACTACAATATTCTCTGTTCCCTTCCTAGTGCAGGCAAACCTACAAGGCTACAAACGTTGACTAATTGTTGGAGCCAAAGGGACAGGGATATAAACGAGTTCTTTCTCATTACACTGGTAGAAAATATTGATTACACATACACAGATGGCAAACACTAGTCGTGCTGGTATTCTCAAGTCTCTACACTGTACTTGTCTGGTATACACTCATTATTTTTACAAGTTCAAACTATGACTGTTTTCCCTATTGGCAAACAGGGGTTAAAAACATAATAAACAGAGTGGATTTGTGTTGGTGTTATTAATGAATTGGCAACAACTGTCTCTGTGCCATTCATCTCTCAACATCTGTTTATATTTTATTTTAAATCTGTAAAAACATTGCCTTGTAATCCCTTGATCTGTACAGTAATTTCCTTTTGTTCCAAGCCGTTAAAGGTGTCTTTGAACTACTCAGGGGAAAGAAAGACAGACAAAAACTAACCAAAAAAGCCAAAGACTACTCATCTGTTCCTTCAAGACAAGGCCACTTTCATCATAAAAAAATGAGCATCATAAAAAACGAACACCGAAATCAAAGCAAAAAACCAAAGGTGGCTGAACTCTGTACTGCAATAGGATAAAAGTCAGGGTGTCTGTGGAAAACTATCAGTCGTTATTGTTTTAAATTGCTCCTGATTTGTGCAAAGGAACAGGCCGGGTCAGCCGCACCTCATCTTCCTTCAGAGTTACCCTGTGCGTTTATTCACCAGGAGTTCTGCTCGCTGTTTGTCACAGCCAGCAACCAGCCCGCTAAGCTCGCCCCTGGTTGGTAAGTAGGCTTTGCTACTCGTGGATATCCTGGTGGCTCGGCCTCCTGGGGGCCCGGATGGTTCGAGCCACGGCGGTTTCAGGGCAGCGCTCTGTACGAAGCACGATGCTATCTGAAAATCGGTCAATACGGCTTCTAAAAATACCTGAGGCACGAGCGAGCACAAACAACCTTCTCTGCATTTGCTGCTCTGTAACAACTGTGTGACTGGAAAAATAGGAAAAGAAAAAAAATCTTTAAAAACTGGAGTGAGAGGGCAGTGCCTCAGCTTGTGATTTATTGCATTCCTGGGGAGATTAGAGACAATACCCACTTCTGAAACAATGCACTTAGGCAAATGATGTATTCATTACGCCACTGGAAGAGCAAAATAAACCATGCCCAACGAGGAAAGTATTGTCAGGAAAGAGAATAACATCAAAAGATCTCTGGGCCAGCAAGTCCAAATTAGAATAGTTCAAAATGAACAAAAGAGGAGAACAAGATTTGCAGTTTTCTACTTACAAAATGTCATAAACTTGTGTTTTGGGGAGAGCATGTGGCTTTAGGTGAGCTGCATACAGGTGATTATTAAAACACCTACCTAGATTGTGGTTTATTAATGCATATATTTGATTTGAATCTACTTTTTGTTTTAATGGACACTACTAGGTGCTTGTCCAAATGGGTGAGTAGTATTGTGTAAGCCTCACACTACTAAGCATTCAGAGAATTCCACAAATACCAAATTTACCAAACTGTGTTTTAAAAAATAATGATAATTAAAAAAAACCCAAAACAAACCAAACAAACAAAACCCCAAAACCAGCCAACCCCTTTTATAGCTCTGTATCCTCTTTATTTCCCTGCTCCATGAAGCATATGACATTGAAGAGGAGGTTGGAGAGAGAGACAGTTAGAGTAATCTAAAAGGGACAAAAGAAAAACAAGGAACATTTTTGAGGGAAAAAGGGAATGAAATGAGAGGCTCTGATCTAAACAAAAACAGAGAAAAAGTCTTGGAAAGAATTTCAGCAAAGAAATATGTTTAATTGCCTAGAGCCCCAGGAGAGGTAATTTATGTGCCAACAAGTTATGGAGGTTTTATGTGCCTATTAGTCTGCTATTCAATTAAAAAATGTGTACTTACCATGGCAACCTCTATGTCTCACAACACACATGCTAATTCTAAGATATCTCTATAGAGCACCTTCTTAAAGAAACATCTACCCCAGCACCAGCCACAATCTAGATTTCCACAATCACCAAGAGGCAGTAAGAGGAACAGCCCATACGAAATGTCAGAATTACAGTCTTGGGAGCAGGATGGGTAATCTTGCTGCACTGTTAGCAGCTCCATATGGGAACCCAGCAGTGTAATGCAGGCACACAGTGCATCGCTGCACCTTAGGGCAGCTCACCATACAATCTTGCCAGCATTTCCCTTCTTGCCCACTGAGATAATGCTCTTATGCTTTGAAACAATACTCCTTTTCCTCTGGGATCTGCTTCAGACTGGCTCACTAATTCCTTAGGCACTGCTTCCACTGAAGCTGTGTAAGCTTTCAAGTGTCCTCTCCTTTATTTAAAGCCTGCCAAGACATGAACCTTCCCTTTGTTTCAGCCTTTGCTGCCTGGGAATTCCCTTTCTCACCAGCCCACGTCAGACTCACTGTTCTCAACAGGCGTTGTCCTTCTCCCTCTTCCTTATTTGAGCTTCCCAAAACAAAAGCTATTGGCAAGGCTGATTTTCCACTCAAAGGCTTACTCCTTTTCAGAGAAGCAGTATCTGTTGCCAAAATTCTTGGTCAGATACATACAGTTAACAGATCAAAGCATTTGTCACATACATGACCTGAGAAGTGAATCACCTTCAAAAAAAATACATCCCCTTCCATCCGTAATTTTTAAGCATTAAGGACAGTTTCAATACAATTCTTCTGCAAATGAAGACAAGAAGGCATTGAAATGATAAGCTCTATTTCCAATAGCTTTTTTTTTTTTAAAAGTTATTTGCTCCTCACAATCATCTTTCTCCCCTTCACTGGCTAGTGAAAACACATCAGGTCACTCCTCCTGTGGACGTGGAACACAGAGTACAAAAAAAGGGAAGTATCACCTCGTGTAAAGTTCGGGATTTGCTGAGGATTAAGCCTCAATCACATTTCAAAGACGTTTTGCTTCTTTCCTTGTGTTGTGGTTTAACCTCAGCTGGCACCTAAGCACCACAGAGCCACTTGCTCAGCACCGCCTCCCCTCCCAGGTGGGGCAGGGGGAGAATCCCAGGGGTAAAAGGGAAAACTTGTGGGTTAATGTGAATACAGTTTAATAGGAAAAGCAAAAGCCTATAAACACAAACAAAACAAACCAGGCATTTGTCCACCTCTTCCCAGGGGCAGGCAGGTGTTCAGCCATCCCCAGGAAAGCAGGTCCCCCCAGTAATAAGGAAACGAGTAATTTCTAAGTCACCGACTTTAAACACACAATATTTACACTCAGGTATTGGAGGTCCCAGACTGTTTTCTACTTGTAAGCACTTCAGAGGCATATAGCGTGAGAAAACCCCTATGAAGTCACCAGCTGAAATAATCTGTAGTCATAAACAATGTCCCAGAAGCCTTTTACTTTTGGAAAACTTACATCATTGCCTGTCCTATTCTTGGTGGTAGGAAAATGCCTGTTAGGTTTAAGGAAGCACAAACCAGCACTGAGCTGGGAGGAGCAGCTGCTTTAGACACTACAGCTGCTGAATGCTTGGCTGCACTTGATACTTTCCCCTGACACCAGCAGAGCACACAGAAAACTACCATTTCAAATTTACCTAGACTTTGTTTTCTTTATCTGTGAGAAAGGGTAGTTTTACTCACGTTTCTGAGGCAGAGAAGTGCCAGGCTGTCATTCCTCACAACAGCAGCAGCAAAAGCACACCCAATTCACATTGCTTATCCAAAGCTTAGCAGAGGGGCAACAATCCCACTTAAAGCTTCTCTGTTCTGAAAGTTTCCCAAAATCTGAATGAAGGGCAAGAGCTGTCTTGTTTCTCTAGCAGGTAATGAGCCTTGCTGGCCACCTGACAGCTTATCACCCTTGTATTGATGTCATCTGTGAGGGACCAGCACTCACACTTGGGGTGAAAATAGGCTCACCTGGTAGTAAAGTTTTCTTTCCTCTTTCCCACCCACACCCCACCCTGTTTTTCCCCACATCAGACTAGACTGACAAAAATACAGAATGAAAATACGAAGTCTGGGTTGAATTCAAGATAAATACCGTCGGTAGCTTCCTACCAGATTTACCTCCACTCAGTATTTGTCCTGATGCTGCGAGGGCATCTTCAGAGGAGAGAAAACTATTTCCCTGAGAGATGAGGAAAACATGATTCACCACACAGTGCAAACTGTACGTTCAGAGCTGTAATCTGTGCCAGACTAGGGAAAGTTTTGGAGATGTTTGGTGTGAGTGTGCTGTACTGAAGGTGTAGTGCAACTCTTCACACCCGAGGGAGGAACAGATCTGAGCTGCATTTTCACGTGATGGATGTGAGTGATTTTCATGAGCAAGCTACATCGTCCTTTTTGTGTTACAACTCTTGGACCCTGAGAGGGGAAGGCAGCTAAAAGCATCAATTTTTATACAGATCCTTTATGGTCTTTAAATTGGGCGCTGCCACTTTAATAAGCCACACCTGGTTAAGGTTCGTGTTCAGCTGAATTCCTCCCGCTGTAATGAGCCCTGAACATCAGGCTGAGCCTGTGATCAAGACAATACAATTAATCACCAGACCGTGCACAATTTCAGTAACATGAAAATTGCACGCAGTTAGATTTTCTAAGTAAAACTAATATTTCATGCAGGGGAAAGGGTGAAGTTTCAGTGCATAACAAAAAAGAATTTCGGAGTTTTTAAAAAAAACCTGGCAGTCAGCAGGGCCACGTGAAGGTGAATGCATAAATCAAATAACTATACCATCTGTTACAGAAAACTTAACGGGAATTAAGTGGCTCATATTTTCTAAAAATATCTTTCTTCACAGTGTGCAGGAGCGCTGAATATCTAAGGAGGACTACTGGAATTGGACTTTAATTAGGAAACCGAGTTTTGAATACAACATGAGCTTAGTCAACCTATCAGCTAGATAAGCTTATTAAGAGAGAAATAGGAATGAATATTTGCATGGCAAAAAAATCAGATCTTTGCAGCGAGAGGAAGAGGGGGGATTAAAAACATGTAGTGGCCCCATTTGCAGTATTTTTTCAGCTGTAGCTCGAGGCCTCACAGAGAGACACAAAGAGGGACCAAGGGCAGCTTCTGGGAGACTTTTCTGTTCTGGTGTGATCTAAAATACAGTGGTCATTTAAGCACCTTGAAAATTGACAAGCAAAAAAAGGTTTGTGTGTATTTGAAAGTACATTTCCACACAGCAGTTGTTTCCATGTAGATGCAGTATCCACCAGAAATACAAAATGCCATTGTCATGTCTTTTCAGGCTCATCTCCAACTCCAGCCAGTGGGAAGACACAACTTCTGGAGAGCACTGGTAGCTCCTTTCTTCCTTTTCCCCATTAAAAAAAAAAAAAAAAAAAAAGCATGGTAATTTGTTTTTTCCACCACTGGGTTATAAAATCTTCAGGGATTTTTTTTTTCCCCCAAGAGTTTGCACATCTCTAATCAACCAATCAAAAAGTCCTGTTCGCACACAAACAATAAAGATAAAAACAGCAGGCAAAACTGAAAACTACATATGGGAGTGGAACAACAGACTCCTTTAGAGAGGAGGTATATTTACTTGTCCAAGAGTTGATATCAAATCCTGAAGAGAACCGATTAAATGTGATGATACAAATGAATGCTTTAGGAAAATGGTTTTCCGACCAAGTAATCGAGAAAGGAGAGAGAAATTAAAAGGAGGAAAGAAGCGACATAGAAAAAGGCAAAGTGACACACAGAAAGACAATAAACAAAGTGAGTTTTCAGAAACGAGCAGAAAGGCTGATTTCAAAGGAATAACAGATTGAGGTTTAAAAATAACCAAAATAAAATAAAGGTTTCCAATTCCTTGTACTGCCACTGGTCTGCTCCAGCCTTCAGCTTCTTCTGCTCCCCCTCCTTAATCTTCTCCACAGATACTCCAAACTGTCTTGGGAAAGATCTCTTATTATCCATTTTTGCACTGTCTAACAAAATAGAGCCTTGCTCTCACCCTGTGCCTCTTTGTATTACTGTAGCACACACAGTGCAGGGCAGTAATGGTAACAGGTGGGAAAGCTGTTCAATAATTTTTCACCTTAGCATTTTTAACAGCAAATGGCAGTTCTGTGACACCGACACAGCTCAGCTAGGACAATGATATTCAATTTTGCTGTCAGGAAAACTGGAAGGAAATGCCATGTTAAATCCCAGTTCATCCGAAATAAACATACTTGCTACCTGAACTGATCCAAAACACTTCAGAAACTGCATTTTGTAACCTGCACATGGATTCATGGGAACTCATCTTTCAAACGGCATGATCCATTTGCCATGTGTATAAAATTGAGCTGACTTGAAACAAATAAACAAACATATATATATATATATGAAAACCCTGAAAACCCATCTTTTCCAATGAAGAAAAATTCCCAACCTTTAAAAATCTATGAAAAAAATATTTTTTTTCAGTGTTTTATCCTGCTTCAAGATAACAACCCAAAATGTGGGTGTTAGGGATTTTTCACGGAGCAATGAATTTTTGCTAATTGTCAGTACTGAGGAACAGTTTCCAGATTGTGGCAATAACCACAGTTTGTGGTTCCCAGGCTGAGAGTGACCACCTACGAGGGAAGGGGAGAAAGGAAAGAAGTAATTCTTCAGAAGTCAGAAAACAGTGATGGAAAGTGCTAAGAGAACAGGTTGCCATGGAAAACAATAGATAAGTGAAGCAGTTGTGGGTGCAGTTTAATGGTGTAAAGAGTGAGGAAAGGATATTTCGAATATGCATACTTCTAGAAGTGACTAAAAACTGCTTTTGTGTGTGTGTGTGTTTCTGGAAATGGGAAGTAGCAGGAGTAGAATTATGTCATAATTAAAATGGCTCCAGGAAGGACATGTGGGTAAGGAAAAAAGGGATTTCATTGCTCTTTAGTGTTCATGGAGAAAGACTGTCTTCTCTTGCAAAATCTAATACAATCCATAGAAGCATGTATTTAAAATATAGTAAAATTAACATATATATAGAAGAGAAATCACAAGACTAAACATTTTATTTGTGGGGTTTTTTGGAAGTCCTTGTAGCAACCGCTTGTGGTCCAACGCCTTACTCTTTGTTTGCCAGTGCACCTTAAATACTTCAAAAATATTAATTATTAATAAATCCTTACTAATTTTGATTAAATCTGTTTTAGGTCGTGCATTTCCCAGGTTGGCTGTGGCTGGAGCTGGTCCTTCACCATCCCCAGTGCAGACACAGTGTCTGGCTCCTTGGCAGGGGATGTTGCCAAGGGCTACACTCAGGCAGCAAAACTAAACACCCTTTCAAGACTAAATCAAGAGCAGAGTGTATTGGTGGAGCAATATTCCTGGCTCTGAGGCTCGTGCACATGCACACACATGCACACACACACAGTTTATTTAAAGGTTTTATTGTTAGCTACATAATTAGGCCCCCAAATATACTGTGTGTATATATCAAATTAAGCTCCGGTAACCAGGGATTTTCTAGCAACATATACCACGGTTGAATTCCTGTAATTCTCATATTAAAAATCTTTCACCATAACAATCTGTATTTAAATAAATAGCCTGTTACGTTGCTCATGCTCACTGAGTGCTATTGCTGCCTCTTTCCAAGAGAGAGCAGTAGTGAATTGTACTATCATTGCACTGGGTAGTTTTACTCACACTCAATTTACATTTTCGACTCTGTAACCTTTCAACCTATTGACCATGAAAAATGCTCCAACATAACGTGACACATATAAATGTTTAAAGTCCAAAGGGTAATTATCTATATTCATAGTTAAAACTGTGCCTTGATTTCACAATAGAAACCATATGTTCACTCAAAACACTTTCAATAGGCTAAATAGCACCCAGATTAACCCTGAGTTAGTTTACTGGTTAAAATAATAGCAGCATCTTCTTCTAATTCAGTAGTTCATTTATCATTTTTGATCAAGGCACGAATGTGAACTTTCAATATTTGAAAGCTTAACTTGAAAAATAAACTGCCTGCAAGAATGGTAGAAACTGACTGACCGATTCTTAAATTTTATCTTTAATGTCATGAAATGTGCCCGAAAACAGTTCCAAATATGTTATTTAGCTTCCAGTAGAATTCTGTGTTGCTTTGCATTTAATGGACTAATTTTCTCTCCCAGAAGAAAAGGGCAATGACGTTCTGACTATTTTTTTTTTGTCCACAGAACAGTGCTTAACAGATTGCCATTTAGAACCAATCTTGACCATTTTCTTTCATGAAAAATGCTTTTGGCCCAAATCACTTCCAGGAAGTATGAAAAGTATAGAGCACAAGCACTGTAATACCCCTGTAAAGCATCTGCACCATCAGTAAGAAAAGTCTACCAGTGAAAGGTATACTAAATGGGACCCCATTTAGGTTTTGAAATAAGCAAACTATTCAGACACATATTTCCTTATCTTGTTTCTAGTAAGATGGAAAGAGATTATTTTGAACCTTTGGAATCACTGCAGCAGAAAATTACGAACAGAAAACAAAATTGTATATTACAGGAGTAATGACAAGTCAAAGGAAAGAGACATACTTAAAAAAAAAATAGCAAAACCAGGCAAATGACTTTTCAGCAAGTGCCAACTCTCTGCACATTAAACTGGTTAAAAGCTCTTTCTCTTCCTGCTTGTCATGTCATTGTTCCCTGTCAGGCAGCAGAGAACACCTCCAGCTAGTACATGATATACAGGATGCTTCATCAAAAAAGGTATTCTCTGCCTTTGAATTTGAATTGACACTTTCCTTATGTATATCATAAAAGCCCTGTGGAAATGGCAATGGACTATGGTGCAAAAAATGCTGTGAATTTTGCAGGAAGCTTGTTGGAATGCTGGTCTCATTTCAAAAGGACAGTATTACACGTGGACATGATTGCCTTAAAAGCGCAGAGCTGTAACTATGAAAACAAAACAAAAAAAAATACGTCTTTGTCTGGCCTTCAGCTGAGCTTCAGTTTTATCCAGTAAAATGGAGTTTCTTATGCATACAAGGTGCTTTGTTCTACCTCTCCTGCTTTGGAACTGAAAAATTATTCTCCTGCAGGGAGGGGCTGAGGCCACATGTTTGGTCTATTAGAATAAGAGTGCTGTCCCTCATAAATTTGGAATCTTCCCTTGAACTGCTGCCATTCTGAAACGTTGTAATTTTACATCCATCATTGCAAGATATGCCCTAAACAAGTCAGTGGAACCATTCACCCTTAGAAAAGCTGGCACTCAACCAATTTATTCACTCTGCAAGAGTCTTTACACAGTTCTCTTGTACACCTTTGCCATCATTTATGCATCATTTACCATAAAGTTGGGAACCGCTAATAAATCCGTTATACTGAACGCTGCAAGTAAATCGGAAAGGTCTTTCATATTTAATATCACAGTGACTCTGTAGCCTTCATTTTGTCACACTGTAGATTATTTCTGGAGGAGTTTTACTTGAGTCCCAGTGTTATTTATCAGCAATCCTTCTGCACGTCAACAAACACACTGAGCATGTGTGTTTCTATGAGAACTGCTCTGCAAGATCAGTCCAAGTTAATATAGGTACGGTATGACTTTCCTAATTACAGCTTGGATTGTATGAACCTGACTTGCAGAGGACTATGAATTTGTCAGAACTGCTTGCTGTGTTTGCAGACCTCACTGTGCCTAAAATTCAAGTAGAAAGGGTGTTTCTTTTTGCTGGGTCTGCAGTGAAATTACAGCAGGGGTTCCCAAATGAGAGAGCTTGGTTAGTGGTGCTGCTGAAATGCAAGAGCAAGAGAGCAGGTGTCTCCATAACACATGTCAATAAATGCATTGGTACCTGTCTCTTATCACATCACACAGTTATAGTCCTGCTATGGCTTTGGGGAGAAGGGTGACCTGGTATGGAAAGGGTGTCCCCTTTGGTGCCTGTGGTGGCTTTCCTGGGAGCTGCTGCCGTTTCAGCTCCACCTCGCCCCTGTGACAGCGGCGTCTGATCGTGCTGAGCTGAGCAATCTCCTCCTTGGGAAAAAGGGGAAGAACATTTTGTGCACTTTTCATTGCATTTGAAACCCGGATGAAAGGTGGATAACAAAGCCAGGTGAAGAGCTGTGGAATTTCCCTTGTCGATAAGTCAACCAGTAAAGAAGTAGCGATACATTGTTAATGTTAATCGAGCTAAATCATGATCTGCAGATTAACACTGTTAATGTCCAAAGTGGTAAGAAAAGAGGCTGTTAGAAAATGAGGCAAGAACCAGTTTCTGTTGCAAAATGCTGGGACCAAATTTTTTTACAGGTATAAAGACAGTGGATAAAGAAGCTTCCAACATCATCATTGTGAAAAGATGTAAACATGGTTCATTACTGAACTGTATTTAAGGGATATTCCAGCAAGATTCAGTTTCAAGGAACTGGCTACTTTCCTTCCTGATTTTGCTCTTTTTTACTGTCACATCCTTCTGATCCTCCAATTGAGCCTAAATTTAACACAGTGAGGTACCTGGCAATTCTAACTTACATCAAGTACTCCGGCAAGTTTGATTCCTTATAGTCATTCTCCTAAATGTCTGTAGCCGGATAAGAAGTTTATTTATTATTTTGGTTAGGGTTTTTTTTATTGGTTAGTTGGGTTTGGTTTTTGGTTTTTTTTTTATGTAGTCTTGGCTCTTAGAAAGACTTATATGTGCCTCTTGATACCTGAACTGAGCCAGGACAAAAACTTCGGTGATTAATCTCAGTAGAAGGTAATTGCTAGGCTTCCTGCAATTTTCTTGTAGACAAACTTCCTCCTTTCTTCCAGTAGCTTTTCAGCAAATATTTGTCAATGGTACAAAACATGTTTGTAGAATCTCTTAATATCAGAGGACAATAAAATTAAGGAGGGCTGACTCAGCTCTGCTCAAATCTGTACAACGTGCTCTTATCTGCTCTTTTGTAAAAGTCAATTAATACAAAGACCTTTTTGTTAATTGTTCACATTTATCTTTACTGTCTTCAATTCTTTTTCATTTTTATTATTGTTAAGGGTGTATTTTTAAATAATAGTTCATCATTGTTATAATTCTGAATTGTTATTAATGTAATCTTCCTTTTCTATTGAAAAGGAAGTTTCTTTCTCATTAGGAATTTTAGCAAAACTTTAAATCTTTTTTGTTCTACCAGCCTCTAAAAATTTCTTTTTCATTCTTTTCTTTTACAACTTTTATCCTACAGTGATAGAGGGTGCTCTGTTGGTTACAAAGTAATCTAATCTGGTTACTTTCTAATTTCAGTAGAATTTTGTATGTTTTACCAAACTTCAACTTTTTTCTTGTGAAGTCATATTAGCCGATTCTTTGATTAAGACCCTTAGAAAAGAGGAAGATTTTAATATACTTCCTCAGTCATCTTCCACGCATTTTCTTAATCAGAAATTAAATTCTGGAGCCCCTGGAGTCAATGACAACATAGATATTGACTTTTAAATGACCGAGAACTTAGGTTAGATGTCTTAATATAAATATGCTCATTTGCCTTTGTACTCTGCAATGGATCCATCATTTGCCATTCTAAATTTAAAAAGCTTATGGAACTTGGCTCCAGCATATTCCTTTATTTTCATATCCTCAGGCAACTCCATCCTCACAGTAAGAATTAGATCTAGGGCAGTTTTGCCTTTTTTTTGCAGATGATGAAATTCTCTCTTTGACACAGCACGCTTGGATATATCTGTTTCCCAACAGATTTATGAGCAGCTAAAACCCCCCACGAAGAAAGTGTCTTCTAGCCAAGAATTTTCTGTACCCTGCTGTCCTTATGTTTGACTGGTTTGTAGCTGATACCCACTATTTTTCAGTTTTGCTTTCTAGTTCCCTGTATCGCTGTTGTTAATTATTTTGAGCAACCTTGCAGGAAAAGGTGTGTGTGCATCAACTGGCCACGTTGCTGTGAGCAGCACCAACCACCATACTGACAAGATTTTTGATGAATGTGCTGGAATTTGAAGACCAAGATCTATATCCACAAATTCATCCCACTGATAGGCAGTAGGGCAGTCACCTAAGGAAAAAATTAAACATTTATGCCTGCGCACTCAAAAGCTCAAATTCCCTTTCTCCTAACGGTAAACAATGCTGGTTTGACATTTGTCATAGCTTAAAAATTCAAAAGGAAGGGGAAAAGATACAGTTTCACTAAAGTTCTGACAGGATTCTTTTGAATCCCTTTATGTCTCCCGTGTCCACGTGTTAGTTTGTGGCTCTTTAGGAATTATGACTATTATTATTGCAGACAGTTTCTTGGATAGGAGTTTTAAATCTTTGCTGGTGTCCACAAATAGACTTGAAAATAGTGTTTCTCAAGCCCTTCTGCATGAAGCACACTAGCAAAAACTTAAGTCTTTGCTCTTTTCTTCCAGGTGCTTCTTGAATGCTTTTCCATGCATCTTGTTCCTCAGGCAACAGTCCATGAGACGTTTAGGACAAATAATTAAATGGGAACTTCTGTTAAATTCCTACTTAGCAAACGTTAACAATGAATTGCCATGAATTAAATAGTTGGAAAAACATTTCCTTTCTACAGAGTTTTGAGGAAGAGACAAATACCTGGTCCCCTCCTCTATAAACAGGTTTATTATTTCATTGGAGCCTCATCTTCATGAACAGTAGCAGATGGATGATGCTACAAAGGATTTACAGTTTTTAAAGTTTGGTCTCTTTTTTTCTCCACTGGTTAGTGACTGTGGTTCTTAGAAATTACATTACTAGAGATGACTACTTGAAAATGGGACATTTACTTTCTATTTATGTTTCTTTATACAACATAAGTGGAAGGCAGATTAAATGCTGCAGCAATGGCTGTGCTTCTTCACTACAATGCTGGCTGTAGCCAGGGTGAAAATCTGTGGCTGCAGTGTCAGTGGTGGTGGTGCTGCTGTTGTAAGACGCTCTGTGCTCAGCCAAGGTCACTGCTTTGGGACTGGCTGAAGGATTTACAGGGCAACCCATGAGCAGATATGACCCTGGGTGCACACTGCCATGGCAGGGTGCACCAGGCACTTCAGAAAGTGCTGAAAAGCTACAACCCCAGTTAACAGCACTGCATGAACTTGCTCAGACCCTGCTCCAGGCAGGGTCAGTGTGCAGTGGTTTTACACCCAAGACCTGCCGATGCACAGAACAGCCACGGCCCCTGCACACAACAGCCTGGGGGCTGTGGCCACGGGGGCCATGGGGCAGGGCAGGGTCTGTCCCATGCCCCAGCCAGGCAGCAGCAGGATGGAGGCAGCCACAGCCCTGGGCAGCAGGCATCTCCCTGGGGATGGGGATGGGGATGGGGCGAGGTCTGGCTGGGATGGGGGCCCATGGCCGGTGGGCGCTGCTGTGGCACAGCTGGGACAGAGACTGATGGCCCCGGGGTCTCAAAGATGATCCTGGGCCATGGGAGCTCTGGGGGACGCCAGGCAGGTGCTGCAAGGCCTGTGGATGCCCTGCAGTAGAGCAGTTTCCCCACCAAGCACAACAGCTGGGAGCAGGGGATGCCCTCACCTGCCTGGCGCCGGGGACAGGGGGCAGAAAAGCTGCGGGTGTGGGGAAGTTTCAGAGGCTGCTGCTGGTGACAGAGAAATGCCCAAGTGCCCCCTGCACAGTGCTGGGGGAGCCATAGCCCCCGGGCTCCTTAAATCTGGGCAGCCTTGCCTGGTGTCTTCCCTGCTCCACTCTCCATGCCCCACAGTCCTGGGGTTGGCACCCTCTCGTCTCTCCTTTCCCCAGCACCAGGCTGCACGCTCCCCACAGGAGTATTCTGCTGCTACAGAAGCAGAGAAAATTGTAGTGAATCCTGCTCAGCCCAAGAATAACACCTGTTTAAGGCTGAAGAATCCTCGGAGAGTTTGGCTGCCAAGCTCTAGGAAGTTTTCACAGGGTATATGCAAACTGCACATTTCCATGTAACCTCGGTTCCCTCAAATAGATTTTATTCTAGAAAATAAATAAATACCATCTCCCTCACACAGCCTTTTATATTTTCTCTTTTTGTTACAATTCCTTATAGGGTCCCCAAACTGTCACACAACTGAACTTCCCTGTTTACATGTATGCACAGTATGAAAAAATGTAATGGCCTAAAAAACTTGGATTTAATGCAAAACAGCTGACAAATTAAGGCATACTTTTCTATTCCAGCCTTCCTGTATTATAACATTTCACTGTTCCTATAAGGCTGCAGTGGATCTTTTTTTTGTGCATTTGTCTTGCAGAATATTTTTTAGTTAAGGAAAAAATTGCTTCCCTGTGTCTTAGAGTTCTTCTGTAATTTCAATTTACAGTATGTCCTCTTACTGCAATATTTGTTTTAGGGGAAAAATAGTAACCTGGATTGACTGTGTCTGCAGCATATTAGATTTTATGTATTACAATTAAATCCCCCTCTGAGCCATCTGGTTTACAGATTGTATAGATTTTTAAATTTTAATTTGTCTTCCCAATTGACCCAGATTAGGACCACCTTTTCTCGTTTAACTCTTCAAACATTCCCTGTGTTTTAACTTTCCAGTAAAAGTAATGCTTACTGGCACATGAGGTGGTTAATAATCCTGGAACCATACTTTCAAATATTATCACATGAAAGACATTTGCCAGGCAAAGGAGCACAGAAGTGACCTTTCAAATCTTGCTAATTTTCCACCAGATAGAGGATAACTCACCTGCATCTACAATATTTCCTTGCTCTTGGCCACGCTTAATATAGGCAACACTATAAACTCTGCTGTTCCGTATTTAAGCAATTTTGGGGGGTCATGCTTGTGCAAACTTGACTTTGAGTTCTCCAGGATTTCAGTGAGCAGAGCCTGGCTTTAAATCAGAGAGAGAGGAAAAAAAAAGGGTACTCTCAGCAAAACCAAGATGGTGGGGTATACAAGTGCAAAACGGCAAACTGTCTTAAAAAAAAACCTCAGGAAAGTATCTGAGCAGCACTTGAGCTGCATTTGCCTTGCAAGTGCTTGGGGTGTCTGCAGGGCTGCCCCTGCAGAGGGGCTGCTCTGCCCTACCCCAGACTCTGGCAGTCATTCCTGATGCACAGAGTTAGAGCTGGAAACGCCCTCAGCAAGCACGTAGTAAATTTTGGGTGTTTCTTAGATAGGGTGAGTTGGAGCACAGGCCTTGGGGGGCTGTAATTTTAGGTGAACTTAAATCCTGCTTAGTTGCTGGGTCAATTGGTTGATCCTGCCACAATCTATTTCTTCTGAGAAATCCGAGACTGAATCACTAATAGCTTTGGACTGGGAACTGTGTAGATAGTTATTCCATATGCTAAAAGAGGGGATTGCAAATTATGGCTCCTCTGAATCCTGTATGACAAGTTGTACTTTAGGAAAGCAGCCTAAGCAAAGGGCAATGTACATTTGGCAAGGTGTTCCTTAACTCTCCAGGCAACTGTTAAGGTTTTCATGTGGCTGTGCACATTTTTATTAACATTCTCTCGTTCAAGTATAGAAATACATGATTAGAGCACATACCTGAATATTTTGAAATCATCACAGAGAGGATGGCAGACCAACAGTGCAGAATAGCACTATCAAACAGTAGGAATACCCTGTAGTGGTATTGTTGCTCTAGTTGGAATTAGAGTAGAATTTTTGAAAATCGTGTTCTAAGTGTGAAGGTAATTGCCAGTGTTGTAATGACATTAAGTACAGTTTTTGTGTTAAACTTATTTTTGCACTTTTATCAGGAGTGTTTAACCTCCCCAAATTATTAGAATTACATATACTGGGATACCACACTTACTGTTGAGGAAATTGGTCTTGTCAGATCACTGTGGTGAAGTTTCCTCTGTTCTCTATTCACAGTGGCTATTTTAGCTCTTGCCTCCTAGCTTAGTTTCTTTGTGTAGACCCAGTCTGGTTCTAAACTAGCATCACATTTAACATGCACAGTCATCAGCTCATACAACAAAAGAGCAATATGGCCAAAAAATTGAATACCACACAAAATTTTATGTGATCCCAGCACACCCACTGTAAGTCTTGATGAGAAGGAAATTTTCACAAACATCCTGTTCAATCTTACAGGGAGATTTTCTCAGAGATCCCGCTGAGATTTGGGGATAGGATTAGGGCAAGCAAAGACATAATTTTGTTTGGTTACAACCACAGTGTTAAGGTATGGAGGGAACTGTATGGGAGGCAGAAAGTCTGCTGTGCCCAGAATATGCAAAACACAGGTGGCAGTGCCATCAGCCATCACCGTGCTCTCTGGTAAAGTGCTTCTATAGTATCAATTTATAATTATCAAGCAGAGCTCTGAAGGTTTCATGACATTAACAGCTCATAATTCTCAAGATAAGTTATATTGCAAGGGCCTCTTTTGTTCACCAACTTTATTTCACAGATTTCAGCATCAAGGGGCTGAGAGTAAAGTGTACATCACTAAAAAGAAAAAAGATGGAAAGAAAACTTGATAAAATCAACCTGGTAAAACGGTAAAGGAATTTTCATGGTAGAATTTCTTAGAAATCAAAAGTGAAAGTTATTAGCAGATGAGGAAAGCAATAAGTAACAGAAGCTAAATATTGACATGATCGAGATTAACACAAATAAAATGTTATAGAATGCTCCTCAGACTTTTCACATGACTGAGGCAAAAATGGAGCCCAAGGAAGTGGGGCAATAAAGAATGGTAAGGAGAGATCAAGCCTCGGAGGGGAAGCACCAGCAGAAGAATTTTAAGAACAAACCATTAAAGCAAATAGTAGCACATTTCCAGATGTTCTCTGTGAGTTCTGAAGGGCTTCAAATGCCAAAGAGCTGCTCAGTACAGTGTGTTGCCTAACCTGCTGCTTAAATGAACCCTGGGGTCACTATTTAGGTTCCAGGTGAGACTTGTACAGCTACAGCTTTGTCAGCTATATCTGATTTTTTGGGCCAAAGCAAACAACACAGACCCAAGGAAGACCATGAGAGATTTATGTAAGCAGGCAGAATTAACTGAGAACCAGTAAGGAAAGGAATGGCCTGCTTGTTCTCTTTGCACCAGTTCTCCCACGAGAACTTCCCAAAGAAAATAAGGTGCAGGAGTGCTTTTAATAATAGAGAGAGCTTTTTAAGTGGATCCTCCGGAGATTGATACTGGAACATGAGTTATTCAACACATTTTTACGTGGTCTAGGAAGGTGGATGGATAGTGATGTAAAAAATGTTTTTCCTGATAATATCATTCAGAAAATGTACTGAAAACTGACTGCCAGGAGAGTGTTCAATTCATATAGGAATAAAAGAGTCTGAAGTGGGCAATGTTGTGGATGGTCCTTCAAAAATTTCATAGTAGTACTCATGAGCACTCCAAAGAAAAACTCCAAAGCAAAACATAATGTTAAGAATTATTGGGAGGTTAGGAATTCTTCAAGGCTACAAAACAGAAAAGATGGTCATGCCATTTTGCAGGTCTGACTTGTCTCAGGTCTGTGTGCTGTTCCAGCCATGCTGTCTGCATAAAGAGCAGCTGAGGAATGGAAGATTGTTAAAGAGAAGAGTTACTGAAGGGCTGTGTTGGTGTCTGTATGGGGAGAAAATTAGAGAAGTTACTTTTAGAATTTGTTCTGTAAAATATGACCGAGATGCCCATATGACCATAGATGGTAAAAAAATGAGTAGGAAATAATATTCTTCAATATTTCTGATTAAATAAGAATTAAATTATTTTAATTAAGTGGTCAGGTGATGTATTTAAAAAAAAATAAACCAACAAAGAGAGTATTTTTTTCACACAGCTTATAATTGTGGATCTCACTAGGACAAGCTACTGCAGGTAGCAAGAATAAAATTAACTCAGAAAGGGATGTAAATTATTTTATAGGCAATCCCTACCAGTTACTGTGAAGCATTTTGGATGGGAGGCTCAGAAAGACCAAATCAGTGAACTACAGCCTAGAAAGCTCTGCTGTGGGGGTGGTCCATTTGCCCTGTTCTGAGATGCAGTTCCTAAGAATCTGCATCTGACCACCAGTGGTTGGGAAAAAGCTGCTGGTTGATTTGGTGGGATCCTCCTACTGTAGTAACTGGGATCTCTGTTACTGTCCTTGGGTTTGTGATTAGCTGATGTTTTTTGGAAATGCTAGCAAGAGCTAGCCAATTATCCACTGGCATTAAGCTCTCCTGTGTGTGCATGTGTGTACAAATTATCTTGATTTCTTCCAGTTTATCTGTTCATCAGATTTAATTAGCTTGGATGGACTCCTGCTACAATTTTTCATATACTGGCGAGTCAGAAAGTGGGCATACTGGATTCAGTTTTGCCATGAGTAGAACCTCTTAAATATTATAGATTTACCCTAAATCATTCTACCTGTGTTTTAAAACCCTGTTCTAAGATGAGAAGTGACTTAATCTATTATTGTTGGATCTATTCCATGAATATCCATGACTTTCTTGGCCTCAGTGTCATGAATATTTTATTGCATACTAGAACACTCTCTACGTATCAGAGAGCCCATTTTGTAGCTGAATTTGGCAGATGAGTGAGTGCTTTTGCTGTTTCATTACAGTTATTTTTACTGGTGCTACAACAATGCCCAGAGCCGCCGTGTGGGCTGATAGCCCCGTGGTGCTGGATGCTTTAGCACAACCAGAAGGTTCTTTGCTGTCTGAAAACACTGGAGGTCCAAACATAGAAACCAGGCAAAAGTGAGAAAGCAGAAGCAGAGCAGAGCAATGAATTGACTTGCTCACCATTACAGTGCATGTTTATGAGAGAAATCAGAACCTTCAGCTTCTCTCGATGATTTTCGAGTGGTCTTGGGAATCCACAGAGGTCCCAGCTGAGTGGAAGCTGGTGAACGTTATCCCAGTTTTCCAGGAGGAGGGCACTGAAAACTACAGGTCTGTCAATCTCACTTCAGTGCCTGGTAAAGTCATGGAAAATATTATCCTGGGAAGTACTGAAACACACCTGCAAGACACCACAGTCATTGGTTACAACCAGCACAGCTTCATGAGGGGAAAGTTTGTCCGACCTGATTTCCTTCTACAACAGGGTAACCCATCTAGCTGGCCTAAGAAAGTCAGTAGATGTCATCTTTTTGGACTTCTACAAAGCTTGTGGTGCTGTCTCTCACAGGATCCCTCTGGACAGCAGGCAGCTGAATAACCATGTTTCGTGGTGGGTCTCAGGAAAAGGTTCTTCCCCCAGAGGGTGGTGGGCACTGAACAGGCTCCCCAGGGCAGTGGGCACAGCCCCAAGGCTGCCAGAGCTGCAGGAGGGTTTGGACAAAGCTGTCAGACACATGGTGTGACTCTTGGGATGTCCTGCTCAGGGCCAGACTCAGTGATGCTGATGGGTCCCTTTCAGCTCAACATATTCAACAATTCTATGATTTTCTGACTCCAGCAGCTCCCTTGTTCACCCATTTGATTGAATGCAGTGGAAGAACACCGTGTTCATCTTTGAAAACTGGGTTTACAAAGTGTATTCATACTTTTTACAATTTATTTTTGTATTAGGTAAAATGGGTTTTGCTATATCCCCTTTATAGCACACAAGTTGTGCTTGCTTACAAAACACTCATGCATAAGAAGACTCTTACACAGTACATTGCAGTTATTATCCTTTTTTTAGAGAATTAGCATCAACACACTTGCAATATGTTTCTTACTGTAGCCAAAATATGTTGTGTTTTTATCTTTTATGACTACAGATGATGGCAAATCTGTTCTGGTTCAGAAGTATCGCAAAAGCTTTTTAACACAGAGTCAAGGACTTTAAAAAAATATAAATATACATATATGTATACATAAAATACTGTTCTTAGATTACCAATTGCTATGTTATTGTATATGCAAAATATTAAAAAAGCTGCTGCTGATATAAAACAGTGACAAAGGGTACAAGGTGTCAGTGTCCAGGAAAATTTGTTCACAGCAAATGTATCCAATAGCAGTGCTAAAAAAAAAATAAAATAAAATCCCTAGAGGCCAAGTTAGTTTTTAAATCCCCATGTGAGCCCTGGCATTGCAAACAAGGTACAATGAAAATTTCTACAGATGGCTGCTTAATGTGTAAATTAATCTGACTCAGTAAGGATCATGCTAGTCAGTGGCAGTTATAATTATAGATCAGGATAAGATCTTGCTCTACAAATTTGTACAACCACAAAACTACCATACAAGCACACGTTTATTTAAATACTTTAATTATTTACTGTCAGGATTTGTGACACATGTATGCCTCAGCTTGCAAACATTAACTAGGAGTGATCCACTGCAGTGCAGCTAGCATAAAAATAAACAAGGTGGCTGAAAAAACCCTCCCAAACAACGAAACGCCAGCCTGCAGGAATGAAGAGCACCAGAACACATAAAATAATCCAATCAGACATAAAACATCTCGTTGAGTGCAGCTGTCCTCAGGAAGGCAAGAGAACAATTAAAGTGCAACATTTTACAGGGAAAGAACAAATGTAGGTATCCCCAATTTGGATGCATGTTTACAGCTGGAATAGAAAGGTATGGAAAAACTTCAGGGCAATTGATGGAAGTTATTTAAAGCAAACATGTTCACAGTTAATGAGATTTGTGGGAGTTATCAACCTTTTTTTTTTTTCCTCAGGAGTTAAGGGAAGCAACAACCTTGAAAAGCTCATCTGTTCTGGTTACTCATGTAGGAAAACAATCCCTTGCTCTCTCTATATCTACATGTGCCAAAGAACTCACCATGGCAAATTGGCAGTGATTGACAAATACACTCTTCTTTTTTTCTTTCTTTTTAATTTTCTTTTCTTTTTTTTTTTATTTCATGAGAAAAACACTCTGCTTTAATCCTGGCTATAGTCAATTAAAGGGAAACCTAATTAAAACTTGAAAATGCTCTTCCTTTTATGAAAGAAATACAATAAGTAAAAGAGAGAAAGGGAGACAAAGAAAAAGAAAAACAGATGACAAAGAGAATGAAGAAAAAACCAGGATGACAGTGGAAGAGAAGGAAGGAAGAGAGAAAGAAAGAAAGAGAAAGAAAGAGAGAAAAAGAAAGAGAGAAAAGTAGTAAGAAAGAATAAGAGAAAGAGAGAGAGAAAGAAAAAGAAAGAGGAAGAAAGAGAGAGACTAGGTGAAATCTACTGCTGGAATACTTCAGTGGTCATAATTTCCTTACTAATGTATACTTTCAGATAGCACTGCAGACACATTTCTGCAAGTTTAGGGAGTGAAAGGTACTGATTAAAGTGGGCTGTTGTGGCATTTGAGAAATGCTCAAACTGTACACCTAGTTTATAATATATATAATGTGAAAATGGAACCTCAGCTTCATTGCTTTTGTCTGAAATGTTAGACAAACTGTAAAAAAGAAGAATTGTTTCAGTGATACATTTAAAGTACAAGCATTTGGACATTTTTCTGAAGGGTTCATGCTGTGGCTTGTCTAAACTCCCCACAATCACTGAATTCTTAAATATGTTTACTTGAAAAGGTCAATAGCTGGTTATCCTGTAAACTTTCCTCTAGGCTAGATAATAACAAAGTATTAGTTTTTGCTCATCTTTAGTTGTCAGCCACTCACTAGGAGGTATCCAGTGTGCTCGTTTTTCCTCAGATTGTAAATGAGAGGGATAAAAGTGAATCAGAGGCAAACAGTTGACTGCCTTTCTTTAAAAAGAAAAAAAATGTCCTGGAAAAAAAACCTTAAGAAAAAAGGCAGAGACGTGTAATTAAGTCATAACCCTCTACAGCAGCAGCATAAAGCACTTGAAGAAGCAAGTGCATTCAGCTCACAGACAACAAAGGAGAGAGAAGCTGTCTGTTAAACCAAACAATAGTGTATCTTGGTAACGTGAGGTTTCCATGAGGTTATCGCTATTGTACAACAAGCACACAGAATCTGGGTTAGTCAGAGGGTTCCTGCAGCCAATCACTTTGTTGTGAAGAAAGACTGTTCTAGAGCTCCGTGGCAGAACTCAAATTTCTCTGCACTGGAAGCACTGCCAATAGAAAACCAAGCCCCAAAACCAAACAAAAAACCAAGCAAGAGCAAAACACCTTCTCCCCTCTTTCCCACACCCCTGCCCCACAAATACCTTGCAAAGCTGGTCTCTAGAATGCTTGGTTCTTTCTCTAAGGTTTCTAAAAGGAATAGTGTTGGTGAACTGGCCGGAGAGTCCAACACTGGTGTGTGTTTTAGTGCAGGATGGAAAGTCATCCCTTAGACAAGATCACAGCAATTGAGGTTGGCTGGAGGAAATGGTAAATATACTCACTCCTTTCATTCCATGGGTATATTGATCATTGACTTGTCAAGATCACCAGAAAGGCTGGGACTGTTGCAGTGGAAGATCAGGCAGCAGCAACAAGCAACTCCATACTTATATTCTGATGTAGACAGAGATCTGTGGTTGCTCTCTCTGGCTAAGAATATCCTTGCCACATCAAGAACAGTGTTACTGCAGCAATCTCTAGATAAAGGTTAGGCTTGGAGACTTCAGAAAACAAAATTAATTAGAAGAGTTACAAATGCTTGATGAGACCACGAATGAATTCATGGTGGGCTCTGAACTGGCTGTCAACAATGTGAACCACCATCACACGAAGGAGGCTACCAGAAAGAGGGCTTGGTTTCCTAAACACACTACAGAAGGTGATTCAGGGGCAGTTTGTGCACATGGGAAAGGGCCAGACTGCCTTGGCTCCCCCTGGTTTTGAAACTGCTTTCCCATCTGTCTCTGTTAGCCAGGACACCTCACCCCCAGCTTGGTCCATCATTGCTAGATGTTTTGGTCTGTAACACATTAAAAAGTGGTCAGCAGTTTTATGGTGTCCATGGAGTCTGCTGTGTTCCTTGCAGCAGATTGTACCCTGCATTTTAGGGACAGCAGGGTATTATTTGCTATTTGTACATTGGTAACCATGCAAAGAATGTTTAGGCTATGAATGGTGGGGTTTTTTTATTTGATCTTTACCTAAATTCAAACAAATAAGGCATATTCTTTTGGCAAATTTTTGCTTCTTCACAGAATCACAGAATATTCTGAGTTGGAAGAGGCCCAGAAGGATCATCTAGTCCAACTCTTCTGTGAATATGGGGATTGAACACAAAACTTTGCCATTATTAGCATCGTGCTCTGACCAACTGAGCCACCCAGTTCCCCCAATTTAATAATCCATGACAGCTAAGGAAGCAGAATGTTTTGAATTTGATGATTTTCTATAATAAATCTGCAATTTACAAGTTAAGATTTGAATCTAATTCAAAGCCAGACTTACCCTTAAAATAAATTCAGTTATTTGGTCTGATTACATGTGGAGGTCAATTGGAATTGATTATGGTTCCCTTACTGGAAGTGAACATTCTGATAAGAATGTTTACTCCAGCATTTGTTTTTCCTGAGCATTCTCCAATGATGTGATTATTAGAAGAATTGAAAGTATTCTACTGATTAAAAAGGTCAGATCAGTCCAGTTTCTTTGTCTTGACCACTGAAAAAATAATAGATGTTTAAAAATAAAGAAACAGACAGCTGGGTGGAAGGAAGAGAAGTCATAATAGAGTGTAATATTGATTTTCCTCTTCTCTTAGGCATTTAGTGCTCCATCCAGAGGATTCCTCCCTGGTTTTCTGCTGCAAGGCAGTGTCTAGTATACCACATATAGTTAATTAGTTGAGCTAAATAGTATGCAAAGATTAGTATAAAGTACAGCTAACCATGTCTGCCATATGTTCAATTGTGCTTTAATGTGAATATGGAGGAATAATTACACAGTATCTGGCATATTACACTTTTCCTATAATTTATATAGCAATACTGCAATAAAATTATGTTCATAACCTCAGACAAGCCCTTAAAAGTAATGAAAGTCACAGGTCAGGACCAAAATTTTAGTCCTAGTTGCAATGGGGATAGTTAACATGAGAGCATCACTTTAGTGTATCATGTGTATTACGTTTCATGTATTACATATTTAAATGTTCAATCCTCACCTAAGCCAAATTTTTTTTTTAATTAAAAAACCCCACATTGATTCAATATCAGATATCACAGCTTTGTTGATTATGCCCCAAATAATGTTTTCTTGGGTTCTTTCTGGCTGGAGTGGCAACAGGCACCAGTGTAATGTGGCTCTGCAGGTGGGAGCCAAAGGCACAGTCAGTGAGTTGTACCTGCAAGATTTTCTGCAATAATTACAGGGGATTAATTCTGTCACATGAAGTTTTACACATTGAACACATGGAAAATTATTTCCAGTAGGGACCTAGGACTATGCTGCAAGGGAGCCAAAATGCCTCTATCATTAGCCCCAAACTAGAAAAAGCAAAGTGAGGTCAAAACTGCAAAAGCCATCAAAAATGTTGTTGCCACAGTAGATAAAAAATTGAAAGCTTTGAAATCTTCAGGGTGAAAGTTGGATTAACTTTCTGATGCTCCAGACATATTCTTTCAGTTCATTTTCCTCCAGCTAAATTGTTCACTTGCATCTCAGCTAATATTTTCAGGAATTTCTTAATATGACTTTTCCTTGAAAGGTGGGGGAAAATTAAAACATGCACGTCTAAAGCAGATTTTTGACACTGTAATGGTGAAAGGCCAAATCCACCTGGTCAAAACAGAAACAGCCATATGAAATTCAAGAAACTGGTTGACCTGTGTACAAATACACTTTTGTATTCATGGAAAAACTCATTAATATGGTACCAACCCCTCCCTTCACTGCAGCCACTGTATTTCTGGTACTTTATACCTTCTGGAAGGCCATTAAAAGCTCTTTGGCCTTAACATCCTGCAACTTCTGGGTCACTGTGCTGCTTCTTGAGGAATCATGTTCTTAATATTGTGTTCTTACTCCTCAAGCACGATGTAGAGTCGTTGTTGTAATCAGTTTAGATAAAATCTGAGTGCTGCAAGAAGAGTCTTTAACGTCTCCAATTTTGTGTGCTTTTCTGGATGGATGTGCAGTTGCATTTTGTTGTATGCAGGAGAGGAAAATAATGAGAAAAAAGAAGAGAAACTGAAGTTGGTTAGACTCAGGATGCTTTTGTTTGCTCTTTTGCTGGGTCCTAAATAGGAAAAACTAAATCAGCTGTGCAAGCTTTTCTGATTTGTTTCTGAGCTGTACTTGTTTTCAAGATATCTCCGAATTTTCAATGCTTAGAAGAAGTAGAAACCTAAAAATCCACTTTTAAGGACACCAGAGTAAGTTCACATTAATTGATTTTTCTTTTTTTACTCGACAATTCTCATAAAAGTGCTCAGAGAGATGACTACTGACAGACTTTTCAGGATAATTGCGATGCAACGCAGGAGAATTTTAGATGATCTCTCTGTCCTACACTGATTTACGGCAACAAAACCCACCAAAATTCCTACAGGAAAATGTGAGGATAGGAACTGGGAGGACAGACCTTCCATCAAGACCCTGACCTCCTGCTTTCCCTCTCCACACCAACAGGAGCCAGGCAGGCTCAAAGCAGGGAGCAGTGGAGGGAAAGCTGCAGAATCCTGTCCTGCTCTGCTCCTTGCACTGACCAAGTGCAAAGCACAAGACAGGGCTCTGAACAAACCACACCAGCTTAATATAAATCACTGCTGATACGCTTTGTCTGCACTAATAAATCCATGTTTTCATGAGTGAAGGTGCAGAGCCCTAAATGGGACAATGTCACAAGCATTGGGTTGGCAACAGCTCTTTAAAATGCCCTGGAGCAGAAGTGGTCTTTGTTTATTAGCAAATATATGCGTGATTGTTTTCACAATTATGCACAATACTCAGCACATAAAAGTACTAAAAACATTTTTAGGAGTGACTGCATGCGCTCTGTTAGGGCTGCAGAATTGTCATTTACCACTTACAAAAAGGAACTTAGCAAATGTTGCCCCACATTCTCAGCTTCTCGACTTTATATGCTGCGTTTAAACATTCTGCATTTTATTGCAACTATTTGGCACCAAATCTCACATGCAATAAACCAAAAATGAACTTGTGCTGTTTCCTCACTTCTGCTGTTATGTCTGTGCTAATCTCTAGCCTGTGCAAGGCTCCTCCCTCCAGCTATTTATGATTTTAAAGACTTTTCTAAGTTTCCAGTAATGCTGAAGAGCTGTTTATAAAATTTCTAATTCTCCAAGGTCTTTTTTGAGTTAGGTCTTAAAGATACTGTGCTTTAATGGTTCCATCCACTTTCGTATATTATATGTGGTAAAATAAAACACTGACTTTTCTCTCATCTTCCATTTTTCTTATTAGAAATGTATTAAATATATTTTTTTCCTTTTCTTTAACATGCAATCCTTTTTCTTTATTATAGCTCAATTTTACTTCAACCCCCTCCATTTTTTCTTTCTTTTGATAAGACCCAGCACATTTGCCTCAAATCTGATCTGGGGTTTTTAGAGAGAAGACAACTACATAGAAGAGTTTTCCAATGTAAGTGGGAACCAAATTTTTTAAGTCCTTTGCTTGTTCCTCCCAGAATGCTGATTGACAAAAATAGTTCAGAACTATCATAAAGCCTTCTCTTATTTATTACCTGTTTGCATGTCTAAACTAAATTCTTCACTTGAATACCTACTATTCCCCTTGGAGCTCAGACCTGTGCAGCACTGTGAAACAAAGGCTGAACTCTCCAGAAATTCTAATATTTCACTGCCATATTTCCCCAGTTCACAGCCCTTTTCTGTTTACCTAAAAATATCACCTGAGATTTGGGTTTTTTTAACCTCTAATTTTAATTTTCTTTCACCATTCCAGATGAACTAAAACTCTGGATGCCAGACCTTCTGTATATGAAAAAAAAAAAGGAAAAAAAAATATTTTTTCCTTTATTTCATGAGCCTTTCCCTGTGAGAGAGAAGCGTGAAGGTTGAAATAGGGAAAGGCAAAAAGAAGTAAGCTTTGCTGCATTTAAATTTAGTAGTTAGAGGAAAACCCTGCAGGAAGAGTGGCACCAGCCTGATGCAGATTTTAATGAAATTGGTCTGTGGAATCTTGTACCTTTCACTGACTAAACATGAACCCTTCTTTTCCCTCCCTTAATGCAGTGCAAGGGAAAGGAAGGAGATTCAGTCTTTGACATGGCTCAGATTAGAATTTACTGTAAAACTGACTCCAGAGCTTTCAGCAGTTTGGCAGATGACTCAAGAAAAACTGTCCATGAAACCAGGGAGAAGCAGCAACAGGGAATCTACATTCAGCCAGATAACCTGACTCAGGATTCTGATGAACAGAGTGGCTGGATGCTTCTTTTTTTCACTAATTGTATGATTCTTGTAGCTTGAATTAGGATGAAAATGTAAATATATAGCTCATTACTTGCCTGGTTCCTGGCCTAATGACAGCAGCAATACACTTCAGAACTATTTTTCCTCTGATATTTAAATGAAATAAAAATTGCTTCTGTTTTATTAAAAAAATATATACCATATTTGGCCAAATTCTGCTCAATTTAGCCCCATGTGCTATCAGAACTCAGAGTTATACTTTGTGGATACCATTGTACTATTTTTTTTTCTTTTTTTTTTTTTTTTGTAATTAGGAAGGGCTTTGATGTTTTCAAAGTTGCTCTGGGAGTTTGGATGACCATATTCACTTTCATGGGAGCTATTTTGGCTCTAATAATTGGCTTTGATACAGTTGCACCCCCCCCCCCCATAAAATCTAAGTTCCTATTGCATTTATTTTGTGTACCCTCCTAGGTACACACATGCTTTAACATTTATAGCCATTATTTCGTAATGTTTTTAATTTTAAAGTTAATTTCTACCCCAAACAATTCAAATATACGTTTTACAGTAAGAAAGGGGAAAACAGAAGCCCTTGTTTGAACACTGTTCCAAGTGCTTTCCAGGAATGGCCATCAGCCAGTTCAAGTCTGTAGGAAAAGAATCTCAGAGAACTCACAGTTCACTGTCATGAGCATTTACAGCAATTCTGATTAGGAGCTTCCTTCCTTCTACATGAGAGCAAGCTACGATGATCCATGGTCATTTTAGGACTAAGAACTCCCAAATGGTGTCAGTTGAAATGATCTGCCTATACTGAGCCCAGTGCTACAGCCTTTATTAAAACAGATCAGTCATGCTTGCCACGAGTAGAGATAAACCAAAAGGAAACAAAGGAAAAATTAAGGAAGCAAAAAAGGTGTTAAATCTTATAAAATATTCCATCTAGTTTCTTTGGATTATTTTTTTTTTCCTTTGAAGTCTTGAGAGACAAAGCAAATATTGGTTTACAATGTATGATAAATTGGGAGAATCTATGAATGTGGTGGCACACTGAGCATGATGGAATTCACTGTTGCTGCACTGCCTGTCTCAGGTGCACAGCAGGTTGTCCACTTTCCAGCACAGAGCAGTTCCATTTTCCCAGCTGGGAGCACAGCATTATCTGTAATGCTGCATTTCTCACAAGTCCATTTCTTAGGTTTAGGCACTGTGGACCTCATCACTTCTGTACTAAGATAGAGTAGGGTATAACATGGACATGACCATCCAAATCCCCCCTTTTTATCAGTAACATTAACTATCTGACTGCCAAAAATGTCAAATAGAGCAAGAACAACAGGAACAGTCATTTACTTTTGGAGGAAGGTGACATTTCTACTCTTTTGGTACATTAGCTCCTTTTGAAATGCCACAGAACTGGTGAAATTTAATAAAAAAATTACTTATGCAAAATGGAACATAAAAAAAAAAAAAGACAGAGAAGGTTAGAGTTGGAAGTTCAGAGAAGTTAAAAGATATATATATATATCAGGATTGGGAGGCCTCAAATAAAGTAAATAAAAACCCCAAAAGCAAACAACAAAAACGGATTTCCTCTGGGGGAAACAGAAAAAAATGGCAGTACATTAGTCAGATCAACTATATTCCAGGGGAAGAACAAGGAATAACTTCATGGGTGGCCAAGACACATAGACCTGTCCCTCAGTCCAGTAAATGGCCCAGAATCCTAAACAGGAAAGCCCAGAAGAAAATAAACAACCTGTGAAAGTGAGCAGTAGCAGCTGGAATCGGTCTGTTCCCCACCCTCCAATAAATCCAAGATGTAAATAGGTCAGAGGAATAAATCTCTAAAGCAAGAGGATCTGGTACATGGTTAATACCTCGATTTTCAGGGTGCCACGTAGCAATTTAAGGCCCAGCGTGCAAGCATGGGCAGCTCAGGGCAGTGAGAAAAACAGGGGCAATTTGAGGAGCACGTGGTGGAAGAATGATCCCAATGCTGTTAGACTTCCTGGAACGACTGAAAGGTTAAGAGGAAACTAAAACTGCCAGGACTACTCAAGCTGTAGAAGAAAAAAAACAGGTAAAGTATGAGAAACATCCCTTTTTGTCTTATTGGCAGTCAAGGACACACTTACTGAGGTGGATGTGTCTCGATATTCATGGTATAAGGTCTGGAATTTTTTTTTCTTTTCTTTTTTTTTTTTTTCTTCATTTGACTGAAATAAATTTTAATAAATCCACATTTTTTTTTTTATTTAAGAAAAAAAAGAGAAAGAAAAGCCTGTGCTTCCGAAAGCTGTCAGAGTTTAAGAGCTTTGCTGATGTAGATATTTGCTACAGCATAATATCACAGGTTGATGTGCACCAAAAGTGACTCATAGTTCAAGCTCCATCGGATGAAGACATGAAGTGGTGCCTCTCAGAGCTGCCACAACATGTTTGCAGCACTTTTCCTCTTTGTCAGTCAGGAGCTTGGAAATGAGCAGTAAGGAGGAAGATTTGACTCTTCCCACTGCCAGCCCCAAACCAGCCTGAGATTCAGGAAAACCCTCTGTTCTATAAACCACTGATCCTGTGGCTGAAAGTAGGGTGGCTGGTATGAACTGAAGCAAAAGGGAGCTCTTGAGAAGGGTTTGATTTCTGGACAAATGGCATTAAAGCTCTTTGCAGGTGTTTAACAAGGGGCTTGTAAACTTTAACGTTAGAAAGAAATCACTTGGAGTGGAAAATTTATTATTGCAACTATATGTTAAAAGGAAAAAAAACACAACAAATCTGGGAATAGATGGGTCCAGTGTGAGATGGAGTCTGTGTGTACATCCTTTATCTCTACCTCATAAACTAACAACTCTAGAAAATAGCACTTTTGGGAACTTGCTCAATATCTCAAAAATGGACGTTTCCAGGTGCCTGCAATGATGTTTAGTCAAAGAGAAATGGAAATGCATCAGAGAACTTTGTGTAGAAATTTAGGGCAACATTCATCCAATCCATCTATGCTGATTTCCAGGTACTATAATCCAATCAATCTGTCAATCCCACTGCAACTCAGACACCTTTTTTTAAGTAACAGGAGACATTATTAAGATCAGCACTACATAAACTATTAATAGTACTTCTAAAGCATGGAGGAACTTAAAATGTTTTAAAATATTGATAACAAGTAGGTAATTTTTATTCAAATGTGATAAAATAGAAAAAGCTGAATTACAAACATAATAGAACCACTTAGAATATTCTGAGTTGGAAGGGACTCATCAGGATCAGGGAGTCCAACTCCTGGCCCTGAGCAGGACACCCCAAAACTCACACCACGTGCCTGAGAGCGTGGTCCAAAAGTTTCTTGAGCTCTGGCAGCCTTGGGGCTGTGCCCATGGCCTGGGGAGCCTGTTCAGTGCCAACCACCACGTGGGTGAAAAACATAGTTAAGAGGTGCTAAAAGCTTCATTTATTTGAATTATTCTACTCGAAAAGACTACCTTTGATCTCAAGATGTTCCTTCTGTTCTTACTTTGGCCCTAGCCAGAAGTAGGAAATGAAGTAGGAAAGTGAAAAGCAAGTCAATGAAGTACAAGGATATTTTTAAATTTGTAGGGGAATTAAGAAAAAAAAAACCAAAAAGGGTTACCATAAACATTTAGTGACAATTTAGATTCTGCTCTTATTTTAGCTGAAGCTGCTCAGCCATCTGATATCGGAAAGTGATATTTTCAGGATGAATAGCAGAACATACTGCAAGGAAGAATTCTGACCTTTTTTGTAATACTAAGAAACGTTTTATGACTGATTAGGGCTCAGTTAGTAACTATTCAACCTGGGCTTTTTGGTTAACTGGAGCAGACTGACTATTTGAGCTTCTAAGAAATACAGATGGACAAGGTCAGTACATCTCTGTTTTTCATCCAGGCAGTCAGGTAGAAAATTAGCCAACTGAACTCCATCTGTCTTTTCTTATTTTTTTTTTTTAACTTCTTTTTTTTTTTTAAATTTTTTCCCCCCCCTTCTCTCCTAATTAGCCTTGTGGAAAAGCTTTCAGCTTACTCTTACTGTTCTTTCCTTTTCAGCCTTTCCCTGTAGGCTGGTATTGTCCTGTCGAGCTCTTTGTTTCTGTGCTTTTTGCACCACTGGTTACAGGCTTTAAATTGGAGTCATTAAGTTGTTGTGTAGTTTTTAGACATATGACCACCAATGCAAAGGTCAGGTCACCCATTTCTGAGATAAACTGCTGAGTTATACTTTATTGAGTACAAGCCTGCATAGACCTTGCTTGGAATTCTTCAGTAGAAAACATCCTTACAATGACACAAAGTTAGAGAAATTTAAATGTATTAGCCATAAATACAAACAAGACTTTCTTCTTTTTCTTGCCCTACTCTTGGACCAGAATATATGTTAGACAGCAGAGAGGTGACCCACGTGGGACTGAGAAACTGAAGTCTAATTCCTGATTTAAACAGAAAAAGACCTTGAATCACTATGCCTCGCAGGAATTTCCTAATTATGTTGAGTAACTACCATTCTGTGCTTCATAATAATTTCTTCTCTCTCCTACTTCCCTCCTTCTCTTGCCTCATCTTGATTTCATTGTAACTCAGAATTGGATTTTTTTTAAAATGTCATACTCAGTATGGAAACCTCAATACTAGGAATGTTAATATCTCCACCCACAGATGTGCTATCAGATATCACAGTTTAAGCAACTCAATAATAACATTTATGTTAGCTAGCATTTAGGTAGCCTTACCTATTTCTCCATTTGGACTATTTTTTTCTTCTATGTAATTCTTTCCATAACCAAAAATCCAAAAAGAATAGTGGACAATCATGAAATACCACTAAATCATCATCCATTTCTGAGCTCTAGTTCAGAAAATAACATTGACCAGAGCATAAATATTAGATATAGATAATAGAACAGTATTGATCAAATGACTGTCTTCCCAATTTATCACTAGGGTATCACCAACACACAAGATATAATTTTTCTAGTAGACAGTACTATGGAGTCTTTTAGTGACACAGATTTTATTTGGTGTGTTCTGAAGGACAGAAATGAACACCATACTTAATAAATGCAATAAACCCCATATAGCATAATGGTAATGGTTTCTCACTAGCCTTTCAGGGAGAAAGAACTTGCTACTTTAATTTGAATTGAAACACGTTTTAAAAGTTCCTGACCCCTAATATCAAAGTTTTAAATGTTCTGCTTTTATTCAGGGTGAAGAAGTAGTCATGACAAAACCACACACAAGTATCCCACTAAATGAGATCTAAACTAACTTCTGTGTGTCAAAAATGCATTTTCAGAGTGCAATACACCCAGTGAAATCCTGGTAACAATCCTTTTCAGAGAGGGAAAAATACCATTTTAAACCTGCCAGGTTTTAAGATAAAGAGACTTTAGATCATCCCAACAGGATAATCTGTGTCTGGACCTGAATATGCACATATTTTGTCAAGAGATTTCAAATTTGTAGAAAAGGTGGAGAAAGACATTAGCTGACTTGCTTTAAAAAGTACCTTTAAATTGCTAAGAGGTTGCAATCTTACTTTAAATTCCAAGGGAATGGGGACAACACAGGGGCCAGATCAGGAGGTTAGGATGAATAAAAAACTATTTGCAACATTTCATGTCATGCTGTGTAATTTCTTACATGATTAATTTCACCACTGTTATTACCCTTTACACTCACCCACACACAACATCACATGTCCTGTTCTCACATGCTGGAAGAAAAAGATGTCCCAGTGTCGGGATGAAAGTCAGCAGTATTTCCTAATCAGGTGAGGCAATCCAGTTTTAATCCACTGGAAACATCCCTGCTTCTCTGCTGAGGAATGTCAGAAGCAAAGAGCCAGACTCTTCTGCCTCAGGATCCTCAGAACTGGATCCTTTCAACAGAGACACAACCTTTGTCCTACCCTCAAATACTGTGGTTTGTCTTTTTATTCTCCACAACGGTAAAACGTGGAATTTAGAACCTTTCCATCAAATCCACTGACTGCTTTGCCTGACTAATGTGACCCAAAAGCCTTTCTCTGAAGAACATTTTCAAAAGCTTTGTATTGACAACAACTTGTTTTGCTTGCGCTGTTTTTACCTGTGAAATTTAGTAAACCTAAAATTCGGACACAGGTGCTGGTAAATACCAATTTCACCTCTGAAATTGTCCAAAGCATAACTAAAGATGAAATCCTTTGGGAGCAAACCAAGTGTGTTTGTGTTTCTGGCCAAGAATGCTGCCTTGTTACCTTCCTAAAATTAATCAAAATGCAGTGAGATGAAATCTAGGCTCGACAGGTATCCTGCTTCACCAGGGGAGCTGCTACAAAGTGAGAGGAAGTTGTGTTCTTTGTTGTACACTTGAATTGCTCTTGCTCTGTACATGACACACAAAACTTTGTCAGTGCTTGTGTGGAAGAACCAAAGCAAAGGTCTCTGCTCGCCTCTACGACGCCGGCAGGTGACCACAGTGGTTTTGTTTGTCAAAAACCATAGGAGCACATCAAGGGCACTGTTCCTTCCCAGCTGAGGGACAGATGTTCAGGTTTGTTATGAAAAGGCCCATTTTGAGAATGTGACTGGAACAGCAGCTATATATGATGATGTCGTGGGATGAATCCGGGCAGAGCTGGAACACAAAATGGTGACTAATGCCTCTCCTTTTCCTAAAATCAGTTAAAGAATCATCTTGAACATGCGTGAGAATATCGAGAGTATTTTTAAAGGCATAACTGAAGGACAGTACTGTTAAATTCACCAAATATCCTCGATGTGAATTCTTCACTGCTACGGGTGGTGCAACAGCAAAGCTTTTTTTTCCTTTTGGGCTATTAATGTAACTCTGGGATTCTGATATCTGAAATTGTGCCTTCAGAAGCTGAGTGGAATTGCCTCGCTGAAGGTTATTATTTAAAAATATCGGGTTGCACTCAAAACAACATGGGAGAAGCGCAGATAAAATGCAATATTATTTTTACAAATGCATTCATCACAAAGTGTATGTCTTAATCTACTGAGTGTTCTTCAGACAGAACGTTCAGCACCGTCTCCCTCCTTTTGATGAAATTTAGTCATTTTTATATCACCATTTCTATAGCAGTGTAAAAGAACATATGACAATTTATTATAGGATTATAAAAAAAATCACTCAAGCCTGCCAGTACAGCTTTATGATGGTTTTGTCTGCTCTGCATTTCTTAAATATCAGAATTTTTGCTGTCCTTACACGTATGTACGTAAATTTACTTGGGGTAAAACTGAAGCAACATAATTATTTGAAAGCTTTATTTCCGTTAAAAGTTAAAGCAACTGCTCAGTGGTATTAGTTTCTTTTTTAAAAGTAAGTATATTGCATAAAGATAAAATGGAAAATTAAAAATATTGAAGGTGAACTGAAATTATCAAGTTATTTAAAGTATTTTGACTGAGATGATGCCAATTGCTATCGTATTATAAATTATATTTTTAATGGCAAAACCTACTATTTTCACCTGAAATTATGAAATTTAGGGGGGCAACTTCCCACTGGATTAGCAGTTAAAAATGTCAGGATCCTTAGCAACCTCCCAGTACAACACTCTCACCTTTGGCTTCAATCCAAAAAAGCAGAACTACTGTGGGCTGCTTATTTTAATTTTGTCTTGGCATGGTATCTTCTGGATTAGCAGATAGAACTGAGCTCAGCTCTTGGGTTTACATCTAATCGTAAAATATTGAGACACGTGCTTTATTCCAAATCTATTCAGAAAAAATAATATCATTTTATAAAAGGAATGCAAGATATTTGTCCAATTAGTATTAATTTCAAACTGATTTTGAAGCTACTGAAATGCCTGTTACTATCTACGTTGTCTGAATTGTGCATTAATACAAAAACTGTGAAATTCATAGGGTTTTGGTACCCAGGACACAGTATTTTATCATTTGTGTTTTGACAGTGAAACGCTTTTGAGTACCTTATTTTAAGGACACGAGCAATCTTTGATTACAATACAAATGAAAAATCAGATTTAAAATGTTCCCTTTTAAAAGTCTGAATGCATTTGTAAGGAACCATCAGCTATTATCAGAATCCTCTGAAGCCCTGCAAAACAGTCTAATACATGAAAGTCAACATTTAATGTGCTATAGTCTCATGTTTCCGTGCAGTAGCTCCAAGGAAATCAATTTTTCAGCTCGAGGGTGTTTTGAATTGGTGCAGTTTTGTAAATGTTATCCAGAACGCCTTCAAAAATAACACAATTTAATAATCACAGATGTTCCTACTCTGTCTTCACGGCAGTGTTAAAATATCACGACAATGAGATTTATCAGATTTCATGGTACCTACAATATGCACTGAGCTATTCGGGGCAGGGGTTTAATACGACTACAAGCGAACAAACTCAATTGTAAACTTTCAGAAGGCTTTGCATGGAAGTTTTCTGATATTTTGAAGAGAAGTGCTCCCCTCTTCCCACCTAGGTAGGATCGAACGACACTCACGTGAGAAGCGCTGCATTTGTGCCCCAGGATACTGGAATTTTAAAAGGTTCCCCTGAATGTGGCTGAGGGATAAAATGCTTTTGAGAGTGCGCTGTTTCAAATGGCACTGCCTACAATTGCTCTGCAAAGACGATTGCAGTTAACATGCCATGGGGTTTTCTCCCTCGTGTCTCGTCACGCCGGACACAGGTAGGGATAACTCAGACTTTGGATCTGCCCCAGCGTGCCTCTGAGATCAGGGAGCGGATGGAGATGCTGCC
>JAYRBT010000005.1:12453373-12527415 GCA_036023395.1 Myiotriccus ornatus
ACACAGGTAGGGATAACTCAGACTTTGGATCTGCCCCAGCGTGCCTCTGAGATCAGGGAGCGGATGGAGATGCTGCCGAGTGCTTTGGATTGTGTCCTTCGGATCTGAGTGGATCTTTGGGGGCTCCCATGTCTCCTCACTGGCTGCAAGGATGGTGATGACACAGAACAGGCTCAGTTCAGAGGCCAAACACAGCATTACAGTTCAATAAGGAGAGTTTCCTCTTCCTTTATTCTGCTAAGGCAGGGCTGCAGGCACCAGAAAGGTTGATCATCTGTCCCCAAAAGTCCTAACAATCAGTAAATAAGAGGGAGTTTTGTTTTAAAGTATGAACCAGAAGCTGTACAAGAAAGTATATGTGTTATGTTTTAAGCTTTGTTTTGTGGGGCAGTGAAGCCAGGGATGGTCACAGATTCTGGGACATCAGGATTCTCCCTTAAGTGCCTGGAGGCAGAAGGCTCCTTGAATCTGAGAATAAAAAAGTAATGACTGACAGTAAAAAACAATCCCAGAACTGAGGCATTTACCAGAAGACACTCTAGTTCTTTGTCTACAGGTCTATGCTTTAACTACATATTGAACATGCAAGGTCAGTCTGCATTGTCTGCATCCTCCACTTGTTCTTGTTCCAGAAACACATCCCTCTAACCTTCTTTCTACTGAAATAAAAGCTTTTTTTTTAGTTGGTTTTGTTTTTTCAATTTTAATTTTATAATGCTTAAGGAGCCACAGTTCTGCGCTTGTGGAAATCGCAGTTAGAAAACTGGAACTGACACGATAAAGGCAAAAAGCCACGCATAAAATAACGTAAGTTGCCATTAAAACAATACGTCCATAAGCCTTATAGAATGAATTCCACAGAAAAAAAATCAGTGAATTTAATATGGTGCTTTGAATTGGCTGCAAACATGACATTACTATGAGGACGAAATAATGTGGAGTAACTTGTACATGATTTTTTGCTAACTTGTCACTTTTATTCAGCATTTGGAAAACGTTCTTGATGGTATAAAATTATTGTTGTTCCGAAGATCACAGGTTAGCATTTTTAACCAGCCTACTGCATATCTTGCTTTTGACAAGAACAGAACATTTGCCATGCTGTGTATTTGCCATATACTTATAGCTCAATTACCTGTAGAGAATTCTGATTTTTGAGTAGCATGAGGAAACAAAACCTATTGTGGTGTGCTGTGACTTTGGCAACTCGTGGATTATACAGAAGCTACGAATATACAAGAATAACTTGAAGTGTTGCTGTTTGATTCAGTGTCTAAACAGCAGTGCTGAGAGAGCTCATAACCTGCTGGGTCCACGTGTGCAATTCCAGCTGTGTTTTAACTGCAAAAGGGCGTGAGACATTGCCACAGGCCACTCCACACCTACCACACCGTGGTTTTCCTTCAGCAGGGAATGCAGACATGCAGCCCAGCAAGCAGTCACAGTGCTTTGCAGTATTGACAATCACTTGTTTTCCTTGCACTGTTTCTACCTGTGAAACTTAGTAAACCTAAAATTTGGATGCAGGTTCTTGTAAATAGCAATTTCACCTTTGAAATCACCTGTCCAAAGCATAACTAAACATGAAATCCTTTGGGAGCTTTTATTCCTTTTGAAACTGCAATTTTGGTTGTCTTCTAGAGGCAGGTTAGGTATCCTGTATATCCCTGTGTACGTCTCAAAGTCCATCTCTTAAGAACCTGTAGCACAGTTCCTAATTTAGGGAGTTTTATTTGAGCATTTAGGTTGGAGCTGAGCCTTTGAGGCTGTTAATGCCTAATTAACAGCTGTCCTGATGCTGAGGGTGCAGCCTGGTTACTTCCTGGCATTTCTGTCATGAAGCCTTGGATTAAGATGCTCCAGTCTGAAAAGACTGTCCTAACCAGAGTGTCAGCACATCATCCCATCTCATCTGCAATTAGTATAGACTCCCTTTTTTTTTTCAAGTGGTTCTGCAAGCTGATGAAACCACTGATATCGAAAGGTAAGTAGATTGCACACTGTTTGAAAAGAGGTCTGATGGTGAGACTGGTTCCCAGCAGACAGTAACTATTAAACACTAGGTAAGTGCTATTTTGATGGCACAGTCAATAGAGCAGAATATTTCGTTAAAGTGAGGAAAGTAAACAGTTATCTCTCTTGTAGGAACTGGAGATCAGGAGACATGATGAATTGTCAGATAGTAAGGGAAATTCTCCCTCAGTGCAGCAGTTAGAGGATTTTGTCCTGAGGTAAATCCAACCAGTACTGCTATGCAACCATCACCGAGACACCTAAGCTGCCTCTGTTGTAAGGCTGATTTCAAGGAACGCTGAATAAATGGAAAAACCTTGTTCAGAAGTCTCAGGCAAGTGGTTATAAAATACCAAAATCCACAGCTCAGATTCTAGTCTTCTGTTTGCACTGGAGGAGCACTCAGAATACGAGTGAGGTCTCCACAAGTTATCCATTAAATGCCTGGTCCTTGAGCAGGTAGTAGGGAGAAGGGTTGATACTGCACTCTGTGACAGACTTCATTTAGGCCTTCTACAGAAATGGTAGGTATTTGACCTCCTAAGTGCAAAAAAAAAATCCATGTCTAATGTGCAGAGGTCACATTAAATCATAACACAAACTGCTCGAGTTCAGGGATGATCAGCAAGGTCCTCTTTGCCATTGGTCATTACACCGCTCTGCAACCCCTTTTAATCAACCTAATTGTGCACAAAACTGTGGACTGCACGCTGCATACACTTCATCTCACTTACCAGCACAGTGAAACAAAGCAGCTGTTCTAAGCAGCACAACAGTTTACAGAAAGCAAACGAAAACAAGAGAAGGAAAAGTAACAAGATGCTAATTATCTGTGTTGCAGTTCATAGTGAGAAGGAGACAGTTGCTCTTCGTTCTCTAGACAGATGGCAGAGGGTTAATGACCAAAAAGTTAATATCGTTTTTTTAATCAGTAAAAAAACCCCAACCAAACCAAACTTTTTTATGTTGGAGCATCAGTTAAGTTTTGTCAGAGTGAAATGTCTCACTATCACACAATATTTTCTTAAATGTGTAGTGTTTTATTAACTGTGCCCACTCTGTATGTCTTGGTTTGCAACAGGACATGTTAGATAATGTCAACCTGTTGTTTCTATCACTGTTTCTATCAGTGCTGCCTACGGGGATGAGTTCACACTGCTGGGGTGTACAGGTTGAAACCTGAAAGCTCCATCCATGTTCTACCGTAAACATTTCCAAGTGGCTCCCCTGAAAAGTTTTCACCTATTCTGTTAACTCAGAGAGTAGCACTGGTGATACTGGGGGGTATTAATAATTCAACAAAAGGAAGTTTGCTCATTTAGCTCCCATTTTATTTGTAGAGATTGGTAGTTCTTCTACTGACACCAAGACTTTATGTAAAGTCAATGACTAAGACTTGTGAGCGAGCACAGAAAAATGATCAATCTATTGCTGATAGCATCACCTTTTTGGAGAGGATCCAGACTGACAAGTCTCATTCTATTGAGCCTTATATTAAAAAAAAGGTGGACCACTCTTATTCACAAATGCTAGCATGGCCTCACTATCTGTACAAGAAAAGAGCAGCAATTTTCATTTTGCTTATCTCTACTTTTAATACAACATATTGCATGGGACCCATTATTTCCAGTCATTTCCAACTCCTTTCCAGTCTTCTCTGTTTCTCATTCTACACCAGACATCCACTCGAACGATATGAGCCATCTGTAGTTTATAAAACACCTTTAAGCTATTGTTTTAAAGTTTTATACCTTTTAATGTTTTCCTATTTATTTCCTGCTGATATCAACACATATGCTGCCAAAAGCAATCTTTAGTGGATACTAACATATTCATATTGAACACTTGATCCAGAAATTTTGCAGATAATAAGCAGAGGGAACATCTGTGAGAAGCAGATAATTTTTAATATTTATGGATAGCTCATTTCCATGTTGTAATCCTTAGGATGGGAACGGGTTTGTGAGGCTCTGTGCAATGCAAGTCATTTTTCTATATTCCCATCATGGTTAGGTAATGAGCTGAGCAGGGGTTCTAAAGAGGGAAAACCAACAAGTTTATTAATTAATGTTGGAGGAAAGATCCCTGCCATTACTTGAATGAAACTGTCCAAAGAGGAAGATATTGCCCACTCAGGATGCCTTTGCAAACTGGACAGTGTAACCTGGAAGAATGTTTAAAAAATATAGTACCCAGTGAGAATAATTAACCATATTCCCAGCTTCCAAACAGACACAGTTTTTATCATACAAACTCTCAGGAGCAGCAATATGCTTGAGGCATTACCTCAGCATTATGAATGAGTTCCAGATTTTGCTTCTTCACTGGCAACAAAGTCAGTGGGTTAAGCCCTTCCTGTGTCAGTAGCTTGAAATTCCATCCTACTATTTCACGTGGTATAGAAAGCTCACCCACCTGAGACAGAGACACTTGCACACTGAATTTTTCTCCTACAGCCGCAAATGTGAACCTGAAGATTCAGAAATCTGGCTCATGAAGGCAGTGAAGATGTGTAAAAGTGGAACTAGATTTCTAGTTACTATTCATTGTCACATTAAGTTTGCGTGGGTTTGCAAAAGCTGTAGATCATAAATGCCTCATCTCCTGTTTTTCCAGTCTTGCTTTCAACAACCAAAAGCACACCTGATGTAAACCTCTTCCTTTTCACTTATAGGCACTGCTGAAAATGGTTCTACCTTTGATACCTATTTAATTACTTTTCCCTAGTAGGACTAACCATTTGTCTTTGTCTAGCACACTGTCTCTTAACCACAGTAAAAAATGAATGAAAAACCAGGATGATAATCCTATTTTGGGGCAGCTCCCTGCAGGTCCCTATGTTAATGAAACATATTTAATTTAAACTTTAATTTAAACTTGATAAAATCTACAGTTGTCTGATAAAAGGAAGGGAAATCAGGCTGTCCTGCTTGTTTGTTTACTTTGGCAATTCAGGATGGATTTTTGCACTCAGGGTGTGTCTGTGATCTTTTGCAAGAACAGACCTAGTACCCAAAGTCCAAATGGGCCAGTTTTAGCATGGATAAAAAAATTCACACTTGGAACTGGAGCTTAAGTTATTTTTCATGGTTGTCTAACAGCTGGGACAGAGAAGAAGTCAGTTGTTTTTCCTAAAGAGCTTTCCAACAGATTTTTCAGTACAATCAACACATCCATGTTTAAAATTGTGTATGAGTAAAATTATTGTAGGTGAAAGTGAAAGCAGGTGTCTTGTACATCCCTTCATTCTCTATTTATCACAATGAAAATGACTTTACAAACTCAGGGCTTCTCATTTCCCTTTGCTATTCCCAAGTCTTATATCTTCATTAAAACAGTGCTTTTTCCAATAGTTCTTAGCCTATTGGAAAGCTTTAATGAAACTTCTAGATATTAACCAAGCATGAAAAGCAAAAATAACCCAAAATCAGTAAGTCATTCACTGAAGCAACCACGCTGTGTGGTATAATTTTATAAATTTATACTCCCAAGCTTGTGTGAAGGTTGTGAAATCTTACTGGTCCTTGCTGAACCACCCTAAGGTGAAATATATGGATGGTTTTATAGGCAGATACTGGCTTTTCTGCACATCAAATGGATGGAGTTGAATCCCTTTTATGTTAAGAAGTATTTCATTGCTTGTGGAAATGAGGAAGAGGGAAGAATTGTCTGTGGAAAAGGGAAGAATCCCAGCTTGTCAAAACAGACTCATTGACCAAATATCTCCTTCAAGTGGCATTTGCAAAGGACTGCAACTGGAAACACTGAGAATGCAATTAGAACACAATGCTGAGGATACAAACTGGGCTGAACAAAGGCTGAGATGCAGGAAAAGTTTCTATCACCATTTTAAGTTTGCCTCTCACACTCTTAACAGCTGCCTTGTCACTCACATGACGTCTGAGTGGATTAGAAGGATTATCAAAGGCAGTATGCCTTCTATTCTGCTTCAAAGCTAATCAAAATTGGGTACACATGCAGTTATCCAATGCCAGCATCAATCAGAGTGTGACTGACGCTGACACTCCCTGAACTAACTCCAGGATGTTGCCCCACCGAGCACAGAACTATGCATCTCAAAATTCCCACTCCCATGAGACTCACCTGGACGTGAAAGCCTCCAGCAATTCAAATTCAAATCAGTTTTTTAAAATATGTGACCAAAGCCAGGCTCAATTTTCAGCAAGAATGGCACATCCTGAAATATTCCACTCTCCACAAACAGCTGAGATTTCCCAGGGATACCATCTTTTCACACACCAACCTAACTGGATATTGCTTATCTTAGGAGATCAAATGAAATTCTGCTCCTGGTGTTATATCTCCAAGTAAACATGTGGCACACAAAGGAAAAAAAAACCCAAAGGCACCAGACCTTAGATCCAGACTGCTGCAGAATACTCGGAGCCTGCTACATGCATATGAATGTGTTTAGAAAGTGTTTCAGCCTTGGCTTCGTTTCAGGTTTATTCAGAATTTCTCCCCAAGTTTCAATTCGGGAGCAGCATCAGCAGCTCCTCTCTACAGCTCCCTTTCACAAGGATCTCAAAAGACAGAGCGAACCTTTGGAATTATATTCTGACCCTAACCATTAGTGGGAAACAGAAAGGAGTGCCATTTAAATGGTGACAATGGAATATGCAATTAACATTAAAAGAAAGAGGCAACAAAACAGCTTACATTAAGGGACAAAATCTACAGAAAGCCCACAGTAAGAGTTAAACACACACACATTCGCAAAAATAACGAAGCCCATAAAATACTGTTTATAATTCTGAATAATATGAGGGAAATCAAGTAAATGAGAAACATCATTACCAAATATTGAAGTCAATCAAGATGTGGCTGACATCAAAGATTCAGGCAGCTGGGAAAGATAACTGAACTGAAAACTGTAATGCAAACCCGAGAAACATTAACAATTACCAGAACGGATCAAACAAGAAATCCACTGAGAAATGTAGAGCTAAGATGCATCGAACCAAGCCGGTTTCTAAAGTGTCTACAAATGTCAGCTGCCTAGTGCTGCTGCATTTGCCACTGGAACAGTTGTCTTGGCAATGGAGAAGATTATGTTTTGTTTCCTTCACTACAGAATTTAAAGTTATTGCTGGAGAAGTTTCCCTAGATAAATGCTTACCCCAGTTTGTGTCCTCAATACCTATTTGGGGGGGTTCATCCTAGATAATGATGCCATTTGTGCAGTGTTGTCACATCAGCAGCAAATGTGATCCAAGAAAACCCACAGAGGAGATTATAAGGGAAGCTTTATTTCCTCTGTAAGGCACTGGAGCTGGATCTAGTAAGATCTCAACAAAAATCTAATCCACGAGGAGTGGAAATCCCTGAAAGTATTTAAAAAGGAGTTATCCAAACGATCCTGACACCTGAAAATAAACTTTTCTATGCAAGACTAAGAAGTTTGATGTGTTCAGCTGGTTAAAAAAAGAAAAAATGAAGTCAATGTGATCACTGTTAAGAGGCAGTTACAGAAGGAGAATTCTAGTAATGGAGACCTATCTCTCTTTGATGATAATGTAACAAAATCCAGGGATTACAGGTTGAAACTGGACCTTTATTTTTTGTTTTGCCTTCCTCAGAGCATAATTGAGATTATTTTCTAGGATCACCCAGGCATATTTCATCTAATTAATTTCCTACCATTGCAAGGGCATTAGGGATTAGTTCCAGCCTTTGCCTATAGCACAGTTAAATCTCATGAGGTCTACAATTCTTTGTTCTGATGAACACCTTTAAGTTTAGAACAAAGCCCCAGTAAAACTTAATGACCTGATACAGATGAACTGAGGATCCCTTCTGGCTTCAAACTCCAGGAAACTTTGTAATCATTTCAGAAATCATATTTATTAACCTATGCTGCACTTGATGTGTAAGCCACCTAGCACAGCTGATCAAAGAGAGATGTCCCCCTTGAGCCAGGAGAATATTTTAGAGAACAGAACAAGAAATAAGCTGTAGATAACTGAAAGCACTTCCCTAAATCCCTGTATCGTGAAGCACTCCATTAAAATGTTACTCTGAATCCCTAACGAGCTTCGATCAAGGCAGCCTGTATTCTTAGCCCCCAGTCCTGTAGGCACCTAATCCTACAAGAGTTCCACATGGGTGCTCCTCTGTCTTTGGCCTGAAGTGTGAAAATGCTCGTTGTTATTCCTGAGGCTACCAGGAAAGCGGCCAAGTCCGCTCTCATTCCTGGAACACAATGCCTGGAGAGCTCTGCTGAACACAGGTTAGTGCTCCTCCTCAGAGAGGAGCCAACGAGCTTTTCTTGCAGTGTTTCGAAACGAAAACGAAGAGTTCTTAAACAAAAAAATAAAAAAAAAAAAGGTCTGTGTTTTCCAGAAAATAAAGAGTTGATACCTGGGTCATAGAGAAGAGATGGCACGAGAGAGAACGGGGTGTCAGAAAATGGGCCAAAATACAAGAGGCGGATGAGACAAGAAAACTGTGAAAGGTTCACTAATTCATTACTTTTAATAGTCTCTAGCAAATACTGACTACGGTTCTGGGACTTGCAAAGCCAGTACAAAACCCATAAAACTTTTAGAAAAGAAAATTGAAATGAGTCATCTGAAATAAGGAGCCAAAGAAAGCAATTTCTTCATCGTAAGTGACACTGCAAGAAGTGAAATGAAAGGATGAAATTAAATTAAAGTAAATGATAAAATGAAAGTAAAAGACTGAGTAATTATCACAGAGTTTCAGGAGAAGCTGGTCTGACCTGAGTGGAATATTTGTCCACAGTGTTATTTGTGATAAGCAAATGTCTATTTTGGTGCTCTACCAACTAGTAGAAGAGAAAAGTAATTTCAGGACAAAATTGTATTAATTTCTTTCATACTACGTTTTTAATATGCCTATATGGCTGCATAAAACCTAGAGAATCTGCTGTGTTCCCTCCTTCATTACTATTTTTAACTCATTAGCTGGTTTACCAGCAAGCTTTCTTTTGCAATACAGTTGAAATATGTCTTCTCCTGCTCAAAACTCCTGTTAGGGGAAAGCAGGAAGAGGGAAGAAAAATACTGTCATCACATTATTTCATACCTAAAACTGAAAATGTAATGGAAAAGACTACAGAATGAGGCAACAAATTGAAAGGTGTATATGCATTTAAAGTATTGGCATACTAATTTTTAATGCTGAGAAAGCTAAATTCTCTGTGATGTTCTGGTACGTATTTACAGAATTTTTATAGATCCTAAACTTGGAATATTGTCTCCTTGAAAATATTCACGATTCTTGAAACATGGGGTTCAGTGGAGTAAGGAGCAATTATAACATTCAATGTTTTTACTTTATTAGTCTCCTCACATCCAATAAAAATATAAGCCAATGAGGCTCTTCAGAAAGAAAAATAATATAAATTTCTCAGTTTAGTTCTGGCACATTATCAACTTCCACCTTGAACAAACTTTCCTGCAAGTGAATTCTGGCTTCAACCAATCAGTACCAGACAAACTGAGCAAATCCCCACAAACCATTCAATAAGGATGAGACAAAGATCCAGTTATAGTGTCCCAGCATTAAAAATACCTGACTGAACCTGCTCCAAACTGTTCTGCCCTTACAGAACAAATGGAACTCTGGGAGTACACCAGGGACAGCCAGTTCTTTATTAGGAACTCAGACTCCATCTGGTTGTATGAACAGTGATTTTACTTCCTGCATTTTTTTCTAACCTTTTCTAATTTTTAAAGATCTGCCTAAGGTCCCTTCCTTTCAGTGCCAGGGTAGAGTTTGCTCCATTCTGCTACATAGCACCTGGATTATTTCATAATATCTCAGTATATGGAATACGCAGATTCAAAGACCTTCTTATCATTTTTCACCATTTGAACCCGAGTTCCTAACCTTGCAGATATTCCAGTAAATCACCATCCTGAATGCCCTTGTGGAACTTCTGTGTAACACCAGATGTTGATAAATTTAAGCAGTCCCTCTAATATGTTTTCTATATTCTATATAGTTATATACTGGCATTGAACATGTTACACATCATGCTAATCCTTCTCTGAGCCCATAAACCAAGTGTTCTCCTGTTCAAGATCTCAGGTCATTCAGACAATTACACAAGATGCATATTAATGTATTTACTCTCCACATTTGTGGAGTACCAAACAGACATTTATCCAATAAATGGCATTCAGCATTTCTGCCTGACTGAGATTTATGCAGCCTGTAGATTTACAGAGTTTTAATTCTTATCATTTAACCCATCTAAAGTCACCAGTGATTTCTTGTGGTGAATTTGAGAAGGCTCAAGATGAAGACAATTGGGTTTTTGCTGTGTTTGTTTCTCCCCTATATTAACACAGATGTTTATAAACTTACAAGGAATTTGTAGCAATTCCTTATGCTGAATACAGACTCTCAAAGAATTGAATTTTTCATTGAGATGGCACCCATATGTTGGATGCTAAATGTTCATGATTAGTAATATTTAAATAAACCACTTACTGATGATAAGTGGCTACATAACAGACACATATCAGTGGGACTGGTTCAAAATCTCATCCAGTACATTTTGGGTATTCACCTGGTTGTTAACCAACATGCTACCACGTGGCTGCTGGAAATATTTGTTCTAAGGTTTTTGAGATGGTGAAAAGCATATAAAATGCAGCAATTGTGCTTCAAATACATAACCCCCAAGGTGTTACTGCAGGTATTTATTTTAACGTTAAAATCTATGTCATAAATTACCTACTTTGACTTTCACAGGTGCTAAATAGATACAATTTTATTATTTGCCATGTAATCAGTAGAGATTAAATATCTTAATAAGACTCAATTAAAATCATCAGATATTTATGATGCTCATTGTAAAGCTTCATAAAAAATAACCTGCCACTATTTATAGCTCTCCTCAGACGACAATATTTCTGGAATAGACTGAACCTTCACTGCCACTAAGCAACAATCTAAGAACAGGATTGTTTAATTGGCTAGAAAGTGAAGTACAATAGGGCAGTCTAATAGACGGTCAACGAATCAATTATTAGTCAGACAGCCAAGTGAGCAAATTCTGTAGAAACCAGAACACTGGTACCTTTCCCACCATCAAGAAATTCTCCCCCAGCACAAACTGACCCATCTTATTATCAGTTATCCAAACAAACATGCATCCACTGATGACATTAACTGTTACAGCACTGTGCAGGGCCATTTGCAGAATACAATTGCTTTTAATCTTTAGTCTTTGTAGTATTGATTAAATGAAGATGATGGCCTCTTAGTATGAAGCGTATCTATGCTTTTCAATCCTCATTTCAAAGACTTGTATTGTGTAAATTATAATTGGGAGGTAGCTGAGAACCATGGTTTCTTATTAAACTGCCAGCTCCAAGAGAAATTTGAACTTCAAAAATTCCTTTCTTCTGTGTTTATTGTATATGTGGATCAAAAAAAGAGCCACCTGGGAACGTGTAGTCTTTGAGTAAGTCAGCGTGAACTCTCCCTTGCACACAAGTCACCCACCCAACATTAGAAACCTACAAAAAGATTAATAGATGGATACTAGACCTTTATATCCAGCAGTTTTTCTGTGGAGAATCTACGTTTTAAAATTAGATATTGAGATAAATATGCTGAGAAGAGAAAAATAACACGTGTGAGAAATGTTTGCCCAATTCAGGAAAGCATCTTTTTTTTCTGTTTTGTTTATCTCCTAAAGTTATCATTTCACAGTCTCCACAGTAACAATAACTGCCTAGCAACAGATTGAAGAGGAGTCACGTTATCATAGAACCACAGAATATCCTGAGTTAGAAGGCACTCACAGGGATCATCGGGTCCAGCTCCTGGCCCTGCACAGGACCATCCCCAAGAGTCACTCCCTGGCCTGAGACTGGTGTCCAAACGCTTCCTGAGCTCTGGCAGCCTTGGAGCTCAGGTGATATGTGCAACCAGCAGCAGGACAAGAGGGCATGGCCTTAAGCTGTGCCAGGGGAGGTTTAGGTTGGATACTGGGAAGAAATCCTTTCCGTGGAGAGTGCTCAGCCATTGGAATGGGCTGCCCAGGGAGGGGGTGGATTCTCCATCCCTGGAGGTGTTCAAGGACAGGCTGGATTTGGCATCAGTGCCATGGGCTGGGAATCAGGGCGGGGTTGGATCAAGGGTTGGACTGGATGATCTCAGAGGTCTTTTCCAATCCAGTTGATTCTGTGATTCTGTGATCGTATTCTGTGATTGTAATCAAGGTGATTATGAGAAGTAATGTGGTCAAAAGTAACTTGTAATTCTCTCCTTGTCAGCTCTGCTGCACAGTGGCAGGGATAGCTGCAGGCATATGTAGCTAGATTTTGTTTTCACTGAAAGAGGGAGTGGTAGATTGCTGAGGTCACAAAAAGGATATTTTTTTTTTAATTTTTATTTTTTTAAACACAGCATCTACTGAATAACTTCCCAGATACAGCCCCCTCAGAATAGCCACAATTTTTAACCTGTGACAGCAGGACACTGGGGCTTGGGTTTAGGAATCTCTTTGGAAGGAAAATATTTGCGATGAGCACTGTTGGTAAAACATCTCTACTTGAATAGTGTCATATTTACAACTTATGCTCAGCAAAGGCTTCTGGATTCTCTTGAATAAAGAAGATAAACAATCCTAACATATAATTTCTTCAGTTTAGGGGGTGCAAATAATCCACAGGTGGTAGGAAAAACCATTTTTGTTCGGCTTACAAAACTATGGTTTCTAATACAGCATATATAATGGCTATTCCCACTTTGAAATTCAGTGGAACAAAATAACTCTTTTAGAATTTGATGCTGACATGTCTTAAAGATTCTCTGTTATCCTCTCCTCCAGATGAAAAATAGCATTTTACGTGAATGAGGAATACCAAACCCAGTCAAACGTGTACACCAGACCTATTGGGTGGCCATATTTCCAACCTTTAATTTTGATTTGATGGCCTGTTCCTCCGTCTCATTTTCCATTTGTAGGTTCATGAGACCTTTCTTTTGCTACTGCAGTTTTTTAATGACTTCATGTTCTATTGCTCTTTCCTAGAAAGCCTAAAATGTAGAAGATAGGCAGACCAGGATTTTTTTAATTGGTTCTGCTATTTTCCTCGAGAAAGGAGGGATGAAGTCTGGCATTTTTCATTTGGACACAGTGCACTTTTATAGAAAGTGAAAGATAATGGTGCTGGCAGTTCCTTTTTAATCCAATCTACTGCTTAGTGTCCTCGAAAAGAAAATTAGAGAACATGGCCACAGTTGGCATTTTGGGATGGAGTCCATTTTTCTTCTATTGAGGATGCAAACACTGGCTGACATTTCTCAATTAGGTCCCCTTTCTTCCTACTGATAATGAATTCTTTTATGTGGCTTTCACTTTAAACTACTCTATAACATGGACTGCTCAATACAGTCAGTCTGATAATTAACTAAGCTGATAGTGTGAATAGCTATTTGTTATAATTTCATAGTGTTACCTGTGATTGCAAATGGCAAAACCCTTTGTTCTAATACATATATTTGGGAAATTTGGATTTATTTGTATAACACTCAATAAAATCATTCCTTCACTGTAACACAGACAATTATAATAATAGACTTCTTTTCCCTACTGTTTAGCAACTAATTTTACAGACAATTAAATTACACTAATGAATAGATTAATCAGCTTTAATGTGAATCAATATCCTTGTTTTCACTATATTTTATTTTACAGCAAAATACATCAACTTCACACGTACATATAGTAAAATATCCACTGGCCACTTCTATCAATGTCTATTATTCAATTAACCCACTTTTCATGGATAATCAATCTACATTAATTTGGCTGGGGTGTTCGTTAATCAGATTAGGGATGTGCACATGCACAAATCAATTGTCTTTTCAACAGGCAAGCTAGGGCAAGCACACAAAGCTGGCTATACTACTTGTGCCTCACTTTTCAGTAGGAATAAGAGGAATAAAAAAGTTACTGCTACATGAACTTCCTTTTTGAATTCACTTTAAAACCTAGAAGTTCTTTTTTCACCCAGCAAGAATATCAGGTTTTGTTTTGTTTTTTTTTTTTTAATTGGCATGTTCCATGATTCAAAAAGCTTTCAAAGAGCTAAAATCATCTTTTTGTGGCCATGCAACAAAATGCTCTGGCTTGTAAAACAGTTTTGTACTCTTTGGCCTAATGACTCATAATAAATTAGGAAAGGCCCAGAATTCTTTATGCTATGGATTCAGAAAAATTCAGAACAATTCAGAACAATTTGGCTGTCCAGCCACCCTTCCATCTCTGCATTAATGTACTGCAACTTGAAGTTGCTATTAAAAATTTACTTGGAACGTACCCTATCTGTCAAAACAGCCTCAAGTAATTTCTCTGACCAGCATGAGATTTGTCTAAGCAAGGACTAACAAAACTGAAATAAAACCCAGGCTTATGCTAATAATTTTCCAAATAAAAATCAGATCTTCCAATTTATGACTAGCAAAAAAAAAAAAAAGAAAATACAGCTCATAAAAAAAAAATCCCAAACCAAAAAACCAAACAAAACCCCAAAAACCAAAGACAAACCCAATCAGTTTTAAGCTGGTTAATTTTGGGTACTTGCATGCAGAAAGTATTTTGAAGCTTGTGCAAACTCTCTGCAGTGTGAACACATTTTGGAGCAGCATCTTTTACAGAAGACAAGGTGAAGGATAACCCTTCAGGGGCAGAGTTGCAAGCTCTTTTAAAACAAAACAGAAATGCCAATCAAAGTGCAGATGGTTTTTCTCCTGAGAGGTGATTATTTTTTCGTAGGTCCTTTCTTAGAAGGATGGCTTAAATACATCAACTAAACTTCACAGTAACGTCATAATAGCGGAAACCAAAAGGAAATATATCTCAGGCATAACTTTTCTCAGGCATTTTAAAAATACATTTGTTTTCCTGCATCAAAAACCAGCAAAAAACGAACCAAAACCCAAACATGAATCTTTTCCCCTTCCCAGTGCATTAGGACAAAATAAGTTTACATACCTGATGAACCTCAGCTTCTGGTCATATCTTCACTCTCACAGGGTCTGAGGCAGGTCTTTCTAAGCCACTTAGAAATGTCTGGCCACTTAATGTTTAGCTGCAGAAATGATAGCCTAGAAAAAAAACAAACAAACAAAAAGTTGTAGAGAAGAACAGGTCTTAGATGTATTTATTCCACTTATGGACTAATGTTATTTAAATAACTGCCAAACGGGGAAAAGTGATATTCCGTTTCTATTTAATTAATTTTTTATTATTTGATTATTTGCCCACTAGTTTTGAAAATTCTGCTGTTTAAAGGATGACTTTTAAGAAAAGCATTGGTAAAAATGACATGGAAAAGATTTATATTCATCAGTTTACGTTGATATCAAATACCTCAGTTTATCACAGTGTAACTAATTGGACTTCAGTAAATGACCTTGTTTACAATAAAGAAAATACTAAAATTCACGTGTGATGGATTTGTTGAGCTAAACAAGCTAAAAAAGAGCAAGGTTGATTTTTCTCACTAGAGGCAGGATTTTCAATAAAAATAAATATTCCTTTAACACCTGCTCTTAATTCTTAAAAAAATGGAGAAAAAAATCCACAAGGAAATTCCAAAGGCTCCGCTGTGTGTTGGACAGGCTAAGGAATCTCAAGCCTTCCTTAGGTCTGAAAGTTGCACTGAACTAATCAGGTGCATTTCTGCAACAAACCATAAGGTGGGAAACTGTGGATGGTATTGTTACACAGACACTCTGGTGAAGAGCAATGTAGTTGTGGCAGGAATTATCTCTAATGTCATAAGATTAGGTGAGATTTATAAAGGCACTGAAGAGCATCTCCACGGACAGAATCTGTCCAAGCCACAATATATCAGGGAGCAGTTTGGTCAGAGAAAGCCCATGCTGAAGAAATGTGCCTCATGAGAAAGCTCCTGACAAAAGTGCTCCTGGCAGCCACTGCTCTAAAATAAAACTTCAGCTACCACTGCCTCTGTACTTGAGGGAAGCTTTTACAACCAAAAGAAGAAAACAAGGTAGCCCACAGCTTATCTAACCTCTCGTATCAATTCCAAAAGATCCCTGCAGATCTTGCAAACACATACTAGGGTGGGAGTTTTAAAGACATACAGGTACTGTACACCCTGAGGAGCTCCACATAGGAATACCTATGTTTTCTGTCACTCTCCTGATAATCAGACCCACAGGCAGGCTCAAAAAATGCATGAAGAGAGAAAATATCTATAAATAGATTTTAGAAGCTAGAAAGCCAAACTAATCTCAAACCCAGTAAGACACCGGACTCTGCTCAGGAGTGTTTAGCTCTTCTGAAGCTGAACATTTAAATCATTCTCCTCCTCATCTCCAAGGGAAAAGTCCTTCTGACAGTTCAGATCTTGAAAATCTGACTTGAAATGTTGACAGCTGCCTTTCGGACTCTCAGTCTTCGTGACCTGGACAAATAGAAGTCCAGGTCTCTCACCTCTTGAGAAATCATTGCAGTTAATTCGGCAATTCTACTGCTAAAACTCTGGCAGTTAGTGTAAATTAATGCTGATGGGAAGAGGGTGTCTCATCTCAGATGGCTGCTTTGCTACTTGACCTTATGGAAGAGATGGGAGCTGGCTTCCATTATCTGTCTTGTTTGGATTTCATATTAAATATCCACCCAAATGGAGAATGAATAAGTAGTGCACTAAACCAGAAATAAAGCTTTCCCAGATGAATAATTGAGCAGTTAGATTATACAATCTGACTTATATTGCTTCCCCAGGTGGTGCAACATTTCATGCTCAGTTATAGAGTTCCTCAGTTTTAAGCAGGGGACTTGGAGATATCTGCACTCATAGGCCTTTTTTATTGCTGGCTAATAGTTAAACCTCTATTCCAAAAATGAGAGGCATGTGCTTGAATTGCTAAGACTTTATGGCATCTAGATCTTAGGTTTTGTAAGACCTGTAACCACCCATAAGGGATCCCAATAGCCCTGATCACCGTGGTGAAAATCAACAGAAGGTTGCTCGCTGTTTGTAAGAGAAGTTTGCATCCATCCCCTTCAAATACAGGGAACGTGGAAATTCCTCCTGCTTGTTTTGCCACTGTTAACTGTTTGGGTGTGGGAAGTGTGTCAGCTGAAGGCAAGAGACATGCCAAAACCAGCGAAAAAGGTTGTTCTAGAATCTACTCCTGGGCTGAATTGTTGTAGTGTCCGAGAACCTCTCACTGCAAAGCTGAACCTCGAAGCTGAAATGGAAAGAACACTTTGAGAGGAGTGATGAAATAGCTTAAGGATCCTACAACTCTGTTAGTTTTCAGCACGAACTAATCACAGAGGCTGGAAAAATTGAGCAAACAGAGCTCTAATGAAGCAGAGCAAGGAATGGCTGGAGTGAGGAAGCAGCTGATTTCACCAGATCAGCGGCAGCTTGAATTGTGCCTTGCCACCCAGCAGGAAAGGTGACAGGACCTCCACACTTGACAAGCTCATGCTGTGAGTAAGATGTTGCTGCAGAAGGGAGAGGAACAACCAGGTGGCCCAGTAGTTGCTCAGCTAACTTCTCTAAAGGACTTTAAAACACAGAATTCGGTTGCATTTTTAAGTTATTCTTGTTGATCTACCTCCTTTTTTAATTGAAATTAAAAAAATAAATGAAATTTTTTTATGGTGCCAGTTTCATTCAAGTTTTGAGTTGTTCTCTGCTGAGCATTAGGAATTCTCAGCTTTATAAGACGTTTCTTTGAATTTGAACCTGCTTTTTTTTTGCTGCCAATTACTTGAGGCCGTTAAGAGGTATCAGGAACATTCAGGACCAGAGCAGAAATGCTAAATGAAGACAGATAAACAGGAATAAGGAATTCTGAAATGAACAAAGATAAGCTGGATAACATTTTTGGACCCAAAACATAAGTTTAGACAGTTGCAATATTTCCCCCCTCCGCCTCCAAGACAACTCTTAAGTGCCACTCTATTAATCTTCAATTTCCTTTACAACTTCTGTACCCATTCTAATTTATCATTCTGTTCAAGAGTATGACATTTCCATTATTAGAGCAACTGAAATAAGAGATTTTCAAAGAAAGTAAGGGCAGCTGAGTACCCAGGTACTATCTGAAGTGCATAGGAGTTGGGTCCTTGACCTTTTTTATGTCATTTCATTCCCTCTGCCCATAACTTTGAGCTTCATTCCTCTGTAAATTTTGTATTTTTCTTAGTACAGAAACAGTAAAACATTTGAGGCAGTGGGAATTAAAAAAAAAAAAAAAAAAGAAAAAAGAGACTTTCTCTAGTTTTCTGAAACCAAAAAAAATAGTCAACATCTGCAGCAGCTTACTTTATATGACCTTTTCACACTGCTTTCACTCATATGAGAAGAAATAGCATAGCAAGTAAATATATTGCTGCTGATCTGGAATACCGGTGATGTCAGTGGTTGTGGTTATCAAGAACACAATGAATGCCCTTGACACTAAGGGCTAAAAGAAATGAGGGTTTTTGAGTGATTTTAGTTTCTTGCTTCATTCTTTACCAGGGCATTATTAAAACTGAAAGCTCCACAATTTTCTCATTCAAAGACCTTTTCAATAGTTAAGAATATGCTTTCAAGCCATAACTGTATCAGGATGTGTGGTTGTGCCTTTGTCAAGGAAGTATACACACATTTTGTTTGTGATGCTGTCTAAAATCTTGACAGCTAAAGAATTCATCTTTGGAAGTGTAGATTCATTTCTTCTGTTGGTTGCAAGTGAGTAAAAGCCTCTCTTTTATAGGTTGGATCCAGTGCCACATTGATTATGCAAATAGCCTTTGTGAATGCCTCAGGCATACATTGCTGGAATTGGAAGGCAAGTATCTCAGAAGACAGCCCTGAATTTTGAAACCAGTGAGTTGTTCTTATATTCCTGTATTAGTAAATTATAAGCTACTGAGAAATAAGCTGCTGAGAAAGGTCTCTGAGGAGACCTTGTAACAGCGTTCCTGGACCTAAAAGGGGCTGCAAGAAAACTGGAGAGGGGCTTTTTACAAGGTCATGTGCTGACAGGACAGAGATTGGATGTTAGGAAAGAAATCTTTACTGTGAGGATGGTGAGACACTGGAACAGCTTGCCCAGAGTTGTTGGTGCCCCATCCCTGGAGACTGAATGCACATTTGACCCTCAATGAATATTCTTTTGCTAAGTATCAGTGAAAGTTCAGAATTATTTTAAAACTCAGAAATAAAACCTCAGTTGTGATTTGAAATTTTGAAAGCTTGTGATTTCTATCTTGAAAATTCATAACTTCCTATGATATTTTAGAAAGAATAAGCATGTTATTTTATTAGGGAGGAAAAAATCCATCAGTGGAAAATTATTTTCTAGACTCGAACTAAAAGCCCAAGAAAGGTCACTTTTCATTGCAGGGAACTAACTTAAAGTTATTTACATTTTATTTTAAAATACTTGCTAGAAAACATGAGGGGTGAACACGATCTCCCATTCATGCTCAGATCAACCTGGCTATACAGAAACCCTCTGAATTCACCCCTGAGTTTGGTGCAGGAATAGAATATACTGAATGTTTGGGAGAAGAGAATGATCTACAGAAGCAACACTTAGAAGAAGACAAATATCAGAAGGCTTTTAACAAGAAATTCAAGAAGTGGAAGAAACAAACCCAGAAAAAAACTGCTCGAAAAAGTTAAACAGAAGGAGACTTTTACCAGAAATCACAAACAGCAGTGAGACAAGGATAAGTCAGAAAAGCAAGTGCTAGAAAAGCTAAGCAGCAGGAAACATAGCAACAACACAGTAGCAAGACAAGAATAAGGCAGGGAAACAGGAACTGAGGGAAGTTAACCAGTAAAAGATTTCAGACAATGAAAAGTAGCAGTTATACTAAAGTAAGCCAGGAAAAACAACAGCTAGGAGAAGATAAGGAAGATCACGGTGAAATCAAAGAAATGTGCCTCTTCTGGAAGGAAAAAACCTTCAGTTCCTTTGGCATGGACTAGAGGTATGTACTCTGTCAGCCTCAGATAGGGGCAGAGGAGAAAATCCTGTGCAGAACTGCTTGCGTAGAAGTGTCACTTCGGAAAGATAAAGCTGTATAACAGTTTCCAAGGTTACGAAGAGAAAAAGAAGAAGACATATACATAATGTTTGTTTTACGTCTTCAGAAGATTTCCACTCCACATGTGGCTGGACTTTTAAGTAAAATCAGCTTCCTCAGACTCTACAAAGATTTCGCAGCAGACCAGCACGTGCTGGGAGAGCTCATTAACTTCCACTGGACACATCAAAGAAGCCTTGCCACGAGAAAAGGCAGCGTGGCTCCAGACAAGGAGAGAGCAGGCTGCAGGAACTGCTAGTGAAAAATAGAGACGTAGCACCAAAACCAGGGAAACAAAGGAATTGGAAGAGTAGTCAGGAGTAAAAAGTTCTTTCCTTATTTATTTTGGAACAAAACCAGACAACACTATATCAAAATCTTGAGGAAGGTGGGACTGGAGTGTGGCAGGACAGCTGAGCCAAAGCTACTGAAAGAATACTCAAAACAGATTTACATGAAGATGGTTTCTGTTTGGATTCATCCAAGTTTTGCATAAGTTGCTTAAGAATGTTTCTGCACGCTGAGGAAAAGTGCAGAAATATGCTCAAATTTCCCTTTCTGGAAATGAGAAGTCAATGAAAATAGAAATCAGGAATACTTCTAGTAATAATTCTGGTTAAGAAAAGAGATGGACCCCTCATAAATAGCTGAATTACTTGTTTAGAAACATTTAATTTTGTGAAGTTCTGTGAAACGCTAGTTGAGAACTAAACATGAAAATTTATTAGGGTAACCCACCCTAAGTTCTGTGAAGAAGAAGTTTTAGGGCTGCTTTCTGAAACCCACCCTTAAAAAAAAAAAATCCGTGTAATATTGTATATGCAAATGTAAGACAAATGATACTGTTGGACTCCAAGTGGTATTTCCTCTGACACAGCAGAAACACAGCAACAAGCTGGCACATTTACAATTCGTTCTGATTGAATACAGACAGAGTTCATCAAAAGTACTCCAGGCCAAAGTTTTCCACAGCTACCAAGAGTCTTGTTTTCCTCCTGCCTGTGCAACGTGGATAAATTGCACACAGTCCCCCCAGGAGAGAAGACATGCAAAAGAGAGGTGAAAGAGTGTAAGAATTTGAGTAAAATAATAACAGTTAAATAAAATGTGAGTATTATTTATGGAGGGGATCTCAGAATACAGTAGGGCAAAGTTTTCAACACACTGCTCAAGACAGGCAGCACTGAAGTGATTCCCATGTGTGTTGATTGGACTTTTTCATTGAAATAGTCATCATCACATTTTCTAAATGATGGGTTGGATATTATTATTATTACTGGTGTTTTTTTTTATTATTTGAATTTTTTTTTTTTTTTTAAAATCTTGTTTGAGTTTAAAGGATTGTCAAAGCATTCACGATCAAAGCACTTTATCAGATTCTACTGGTTTGTAATTCTAGGGGGGTTTTTAGCTTAATTTTTAACTAAAAATAGCATTGCTTCATTTCTCACTGTTAGGCAGAATGACTTGTCACTTGGTGTGAAGGGCTCAGGGAGGCAGATCAGGTGGTTGTGCTCAGCTGGGTGAACACACAAATACACGGGATAGAGAGCAAAGATTTGATGCAGTGCAATTTTTCTGTGGTTTGCTAACAGATAGAAGAAAGTTTACTCTCCATCTAACCTATTATCAGTGTGGGTGCTGGTAGGTATTTGTCTGATCAGCTGGTTAAACATGGATCTAATTCTGCATTAATGAAACCAAATACAATCTTATTGTTAATTCAGTGAGAACTACAGCATCCCTCCTTGTCTGAAACTGTTTCTTTTCTTAGCTAAGTGGGTTTTTTAAAGGTTGAAGATGCAAAATTAACTAATGAAGAGTAATTCTCTTGTTTGTTTGTTTTTCTTCACGTAACTCAGGGCTTTTCTTCATAGAAAAGCAAGAATGTAAATACATATGCACAATACCCCCCCCAAAACCACAATAATACAAAAAATAAACGACCACTCATTTACAGCCACAGTTTCTAAGTCCTTGAGAAAAGACAGGCTATCAGTGGGTGGACAGACTTTGCTGCCGTGTTCTAAAAGCTGGGGCAAAATCAACATCCCAGGAACAGAAGAAATAGGACTATTTATTTTTTCCTTTATGAAGAGTAATCACTCAATGTTTAATTTTTATTAGACAGTATTTAAATTTTGGGTGGTTGAAATCATTGCAGAAAAGCATCTTTTGTACATTCTGAAGGAATCTCCAAACTGATTTCTTTGGTCTGTATCGCTGGGGTATTTATTAATGGGGTAATTATTAATATGGTTATAATGTTGATTATTACAAGCTTTAGACAGCAAGAGATATTTCCCTGGTCCAAACAGACTGTGCCTCTGGCTGCTCATAATTCTGACTCTTCATCCTGGTGTTGGTTCCCCAAAGTCTTTCATTCTTTTTTTTTTTTGCTGTAACACAAGACCAAACTGTCACAGAGATTCCTCTAGGTCAGTTTTGGAAGTGCTTCAGAACATTTAAAGCAACAGAACTACAGAGAATAAGTGGCAATAAGTGAAATTTCCATCACGTCTAACATTACCAAATTGTATTTAAATGAAACTCCCTGCTGAAATTAGCGCATTTACTTTGATATTTTCATTTCAAATAAGGCTCCAAAGAATGATAATGTTGACACATTGATTTTTGACACTCACCAAATATAATATTTGGGGTTTTTTTATTTTAAATTTTAAAATTACCTTTCAATTGGATTTTTAAAATCGTTTATATTTTATATGTGACTCTGCAAACCCTCAAATGTGCAGACCTCAAATACTCATCTGTATTTTTAAGAAAACCTTTTTTTCTTTCTCACTTTGAATGCAGATACATTTCAAAATTATTTGCAAACAAAACTTTCATTTTAAGCATAGATATGTTAATAAACAACATTTTGTTTGCATCTTCTCATGCTATTTCAAAAGTAAATTTATAAAAACACCTTAGCCAAGGAATATCAGCCATCTAAACTGAATTTTAGTTCAGTAGGGTTTTATTTTCTACTATGCTTATACAAATGGTTATGGAAAATGGGTGCTAATATTTCTAAGTTTGGGCATCATCATTTTAGCCTCCTATTTTCACATAAATCTTCTCTGATTCCCCTCAACTTCGTAAATTGAGATGTTTTAATAAAATATATCCTTTTTAATATCTTCTCAGGACACGGAAAGAGCTTTTCTTTCTTTCAGTATATACCCTGCACAAATGCACATATCAAAGTCTTTAAAACCATACAGAAAATGCAGAAATAATAAAAACCACTTGGGTAAAAATTATAAATTCAAATATAATCAATAACAGATAATATTTAATTACGTTAAAACGTAAAGAAAAACATCTGTCTCCTGAAATCAATCAATTGCATGACCCTCTTTTGTCAGCAGACCCAGAGCTGATTTCTCCTCCCTGACTCTTTCCTGTCTTTTTCTCCTTCCCCTAGGCCCTATCCTTCAAACCCAAACCAGAAATCAGCTCTTTTGATATGCCTGTCATATCAGACCTCCCCACCAAGGTGTCTTTCCAGTTGTTCTGGTTTACAATATCAAACAATCCCTTCAATCCACAGCTGTTGGTGGTGGGGAGATCCATAACTAGTTTTAGTGCATTTTTTTTTTCCTGCTCAGTCTCAAGACAACTGTGTAACACGAGGAAAAATTTGTTAGTAACTCTTATTAACCATTCAATATTTCAATTAAGGAAATAGCTCCAGTCCAGCAGATGTAGGAAAATAATTTACAGGCTTTCATAAAACACTCACAAAATGATATTACTGCACATTCAGTGTAATAGTAGTGACCTGGCTTAGCTGATGATATTCAAAAGATTTGCTCGTATTCATCCACTTTCCAAAATTAGTTATTTCACAAGGGTGAAGCTGATTCTTATTTCAAGACAAAGCATGGTGACACTTTGATGATCCTGGTGGGTCCCTTGCAGCTCAGGATACCCTGTGGTTCCAGGACATTAATGCAGTGGACTCACAAGCACAGCTGGGCCAGTGTGAACAAACCACTTCTTGGCCACAGTTCCTCCTCTGGGCACTGAAAGTTTCCCTCACTGCCTTAACTACAGCACTAAGAGCAACTGTTCTTTTCACAGCAGGTATCTGTCAGAGCGAGAAAGGATGATTAAATTGCAGGTTAGGAGAGTCAACAGAAGCTAAACATTGATTTCTGAGGCATACCTACATTTCATGTAAGTGCTATCATCTGAGTGTCAATGTTTTATGTAGGAACAATTATTTTTTAATTAAATGACAGACAAAACTGTGCTGTAGCCCAGTGAAGCCCCGTTGTTTAAAATCACCTGTGATGAGCAATACTTAATCTACTACTTTTCAAGCAACATACAGTGTCAGTCATGGTGCCAGAGTCACCCATTTTCTTTTGCTCTAGTAAACCAGCAGTCCAGCTCAGGATCATACTTCATTAACAGGTTTTTGAAGAGAGTGGTCTCTTTGGGCAGTTCAGCTTGTATTGCTGCCCTTGCACCCAGAGCACTTTGTATTTACACACCTCAGGATACTGTGGATGATCTCAGCCTTAGGCATCTTAAAAGCTATGGTTTATTTGCCTAAATAAAGTGCATTTCTTCACTTCAAGATACAGATAAGTTGAAAGTGGACATTAAATATCTATCTCCATAATTTATCAGAAGGAAAAATTAGGAGAAATTAAGCTGAGAGACATTGCTACTATCTAGGAGTAATTTTTTTTTTGGTCTTAGATATTCACAGTAATATTTAGTTTTTCTCTATGGTAGGTGACTTCATTTGACATTGCTAAATTAAAAAGTGAGCATGTGACATAAACTGAGCAGCATCACACACCTACAAAGGAGCATTTTTGCCTTACTCTACATTTCTCCTGGTGTTCAACATATAACCTGCCGAGGATTCCAAATTCAGATTTTTGTCCTTCTAAGGCAGGAACATCTGTAACAGTGAGACCTGAAACCTCAGTGCTTTGCTTCAGCAGCTTGTTAATGTGTAATCCTTGCACCCCAAAAGACAGGCTGTTCAGTAAAACACATATTTGTGTGGGATGGGAGAACCAAGTGAGGGATGTTCCAAGTCCCCAAGTGCTTTGCTGTGAAGGCTCATTTACGTTGTCAGGTAATTCTCTAAGAGAATCTGATGACATGTAGCTTCATTTCAACCCACTCTTCAAAAATCAAGGCCCGAAATCTAGTTCTCTTTCCTGATTTTTAGGTTTTATTCTGAGGCTGCAAATAAGACGAAAAAAAATAAAATAATAATAAAAAAGCAGTTAATAAAATATTCTGCACAAATTATGTGAATTTTTCATTAATTTACTCTGAATGAAGGATGGAGGGCACTGGTTTTGAATAAAACATATGATCTGGTGATTAATCAAATCCCTTTTCTGATGGAAGCAATAATCTGTCTGGAACCTGAAGGGTATACAAGGACAAAAATGAATGCAGTGAAGAAAGTAGTATTCCCAGTCTGAAAGCATCTAACACTGCCTTATTCAGGGAGAAAAAAAGAATGTATTTTTGCCTTTGAAAAAGGATTCATAAATTAAGGTTATCTTTGCAGCAGATAACAGTAGGTATATGTGACCACTATAGTAATCTAGAGAGGTAATCCTCTATCATTCAGTTGATCATCTGAAACAGTAAAACTCTTTCTACTAAGCACAATGTACCTTTCTTAATTTTATTTACCCATTTCTTTCTCTTTTTGTGTCGCTGTCAATCAGCAATAACCGTGTTTGGATCAAAGTTATGCACCGTCAATTTTTTGCAATTTCAAGATCAGATCAGCTGCATAAAAATGCCATATTAGTAAAGTCCACAAAGCAATTAAAGAGAATTTTAAACATGCCATAATTATAAGGCAAAAGGCTTGCATCATTTACAGGGCTATGTATTCTAGTCATGTTTTTTCAGGTGTGCACAGTTCCTAGAAGGTAGAAGGACGATTGGTAAGTGCTCTTCAGTGTGATAGAATGCAGGAGGTAAATGGGTTTCTTATGAGTCATGGCTTTTAGTCCCGTGTTTTTATGCATTTTGCAGTACTTACTATTTGTATGTCTTCTACCTAAACTTCTGTGTATCATATATCAAACCTCTATGAACTAGAAATAAATGAAATCCTCAGTGTTGCAGTGTAAGCCAGTGAACACCCTCATTTTAGCATCTGTCTTACTAATTGTTGTTTTTCACTAATCTAAGAAAATTAGCACTTTGAACACGAACACAAACAGGAAAACAGATTTTCCAATAGACAAACCCAGAATATATTAAATCCATCATTTAAAGAAAATGGGAAATAAATTGCAATGAATTAGATCTCCTGTTGCCACATTATTAATAAATCAATATGAACTTCCATAAGCATAGGAGGACTCCGTATTTCCAGGACATTTCAACTTCCTTTACAGTGTTTATTCCATAGGAGATGGTCACCTAGGTAAGCCAGCTGAAGGAAGCATATCATTTTTTGAAATCAATACAACTGCAGCTGAAGTTATTCATGTGCTTAAGCAACTTGCTGAATTCAAACTATTGAGCCATATACATTTCATAAAGAGTTGTACAAACAGAACTCTCTCATTCTACCCCTCCATTATCCAGATCAGTCCTCTCAAATGATTTTGGAACTGCTCCTATGATGTATTGTATTTCTGGCTCAACTGATTTTGTACTGAAGGAGTCCTTACAGCAAACCAGCAAGTAGCGATTCAATTGCCAGGTTTGCTTAATACCCTCTGAAGCTGCAGTGAAAATACTGATTTCTGGTTAACACTTGGCAGTGAACATTCAAGCAGTGATGAAAAAGTTCCTTTGTCTAAGCAGCCCTGAGATACCTTATTTATTTATATTTTATTTCAGCGTGGAGTAAGTTAGTGTGTTTATAGCCATTATATCTTTTTAACTGTATTTTAATTCCATCTGTCATTAAGAAGAAGGAAGTTTACTAATGGACATTGTGTGGATAACAATTATCCTTTGGCAGATTATTTGTAATTTATCTTTTTTCTACTGGAGCAATGACTGGCAGATCTACAGCAGATTTGCTAATGGCAATACAGTGAGTAATGGCCACACAGACAAATAGAAATATCAGTTCAGCATGAAATTTGAAATAGATCTGCCTCAGAAAGGGCAACTAAAGGGAATTTCCATTATAGTATCTCATAATGTTGTCAGCTAATTACTAGCTCTAATACCTTGAAATCTTCAACAGGAAAACATGTCTCTCCATCCCTTTGCAGTGAATACTTTATATAGCATTAGTGACATGAGGACAGTGCATCAGACCCTAAATAAACAATTCAAACCTTATCTATTAAAACCCAATTCCTAACATTTCAAATATTTGCATGAAAACTGCTCAGTGCATACCAATGTAACACTGGAGAAAGCATCCAAAACTAAAGTCTGTCAGCCTAGGAATAATAACTTATTTCTACAATCCATCATGTTTCTCACAAAAAGAAATCTTTGGGTCTTGTCAAATGAAAAAGAGGTGTTAATACATGGAACAGTGTTTTCTCAAATTTCTTCCCTTCACAGTCAAGCTCATTGCAGATACATCTGACATTGCATGTGTCTGCTCTGAAACAGATGGATTTTAAATGCCAATCCAGTGGATGTTAGTGGTCATTAGGTCAACCTTTAATTAACTACGGACAACTGGAAACATGAAGTAAAAGTTAATCAAAATTCAAGGTGGAAGATGCTTCAAACAATTGCTACTTCTAAAAGCTCAGATCTTGAAATCTATAAATACACATTCAGGCCCAACCAGGTTACCTTTGAAGAGAATTTCTGTTCAACTGTGGCAACCCTGAGAAAAACATGAATGCCTTTCTTCACGCTGTCATTAGTACAGCAAACATTATCCAGTGGTAAGAAAACTGTGTTCTGTGGTGGAGAAATAGTTAAGAAGCCTCAAGAGCACTCATCATACATGTCCTTGTCAATTAATGTTCACAGAATGGGCAGAAGACGAAAGGCACTTTCGAAAATGCTGCTTGTTACAAACATCAATGTAACTTTTTTTTAGAAGTCTGTTGTGAAGATTACCCTTCTAAACAACTTATGAAAGGTTATTTGCTAGACAAAGTGACCCCTGATACAGGACATTGCCACAGATGCCAGTATGTAGCCAAATACACTCTGTACTATTAATATCAAATATTGGACTTTTAAGAAGGAAAACCAGAACAAAAATCTCTTGGTGGTTTTCAATATTTTAATGTTTCATGAGTTATTTCAGGTTATTTTAGGCTAAAGGACAATACTATGTTCTATATAATTCATACACACTGAAGAATATTGTGAGATCTCTTATTTCTCCTTAGGGTTTCTATCAACTAACCTTCTCAAGTTTACCTTTACAATTATGACATTACAGGAGCCCTGGGAAAAAATAAATAGCAGCTTTACAGTATCCCCTGACATTTACTTTTATTCTTTGTTATTCAGTTGCATTAGCTTGTTTAGCTACTGTGACATTTAATACAAGGAATATATCTTATACATCTAGTTAGAAAGGTCTACCACATACTTAAGGGGATGATGACTGGGTTCTGCTAATCTATATTTTAGAAGCTTTTTATTTATGCTTTCAAAAAGCTGTCTCATGGTCCAGATTATAAAAACATCTGCCTTAAGTTTGGACTTGATGAGAAGTACCTTGCCTAGCTGATACTGTAATGACTTTGATACAATATAATGGTTTTTCCTGCCCTACCTTTCATTCACTCTCCAAACACTTGCACGAGGATTTTCAGTTTTCTGATGAGCACTGAAATTTCCTCATGTGGGGCAAAAGGAAGGAAATGGCTAAAATGGTACTATCCTTAAAATGCAAACCCCAAATCCTTTCAGGTTGTAAATCCTGTCATTTCATCACTGCAGGTCAGAACTCTTATGATCAAACTGCTTGAGGTGGCTCCTGTAACCTATGACTTGACCTGTGCCTTGGAAGGAATTACAGTTCAATAATACCCATTGAGATTTAATATTATTCTTTCTGTTATCTGTGTTTATGTCTAAAATAATGTTCTATGAGCGGCTCTTGATGGAAGAGCAGATCGAGGAGTTGCCTCTGGAGTGCTTACAGGAATTTCTGGGAAACGTTCACAAAAATGCCTTTATATTACAAGGTAAGCTAAGCACTTGCAAACTCTGCAAAGCTGGGATTTACCCCACAGCTGAGTGCTGCACCAGAAAAATCACAGGTTTTTTCTTGCAACAGATTCCTAGGGAATAGTCAAATATAAGTGTTTCTTGATGACTCTCACCATTTGTTGCAGGAACCAATCTGGTTGCACTGTCAAATGTATTTTGACATTTCCAAAACCTCTTATTTACAGGCCCTGCAAATAACTTGCCTTGTTAAACACTAAAGAGACGTGTCCCAAAACCAAAGATTACTTAAAAACAAATATTAAAAGTTTTAGTTACATGAGCCCAGCATTTTCTAAAGCTTCCACACTAAAAAAACCCCATGAACAACAACAACAAATTCTGGATTCTCTATACATTGTGGAACTATTAATAATATTTATAATAATTAATTATAATTATTATCAATAATATTTATAATCATTAATAATAATATTTATAAATCAGCTTGAATAATATTCTCAGAGAACTAAACTGATTGAAATATATTGGGAAAATTATGCTGAACTCACATGAACTGATCTGTTTGTGCAAAGATCATCCTTATAATGCCACCAAACTCTGCATTTAGTAAAACTGGTATGGTTGCTAATAAAAGTTTTTAAATAAAAGTGAGCCATGTTGTTTCTCTCAGATTTCAGGCAGCAAGTCCCTAATCCTCGAGAATATTCCTAAATCTTGAGTTCTTTTTTAAGGCAGTGACACAGTTCACTCCTAGCCAGGTAGTTTCTCAAATTTTTTGGAATTCTTTTGAGTACTTTGATTCAAGAATCACTTCCAGCAGGTTACATGTGAAGGTGGGTATTGGGAAAAGTGTGACCTTAATGACTGAATGACAACCGCAATATTTCTAAGCATTCTTTTAATAAATTCTGGTCCTTATTTCTTCGGTATGACTTTAAGAGAAGCAGAAAATAGCTCCCTGCTTGCTGGGTAGAGACCAGTGCTCTGAATACATTAAAATAATGCAACTATTACAGAAAAAGAAAAGGGGGAAAAAATCTTCTCCAGTTTAATAGATTTTTTTTTTCTTTTGGCAAGGTAGACATTAAATTAGCATTTCAGGATTATTACCTGAAATCTCAAAAAGAATGAAGCACCTTTTTTACTCCGGGGAACAACTGGCCAGTGTTCAACCTGCAGGTGACAGAGACCATGGACCTCTCCCTCTCCTAAATAGATTTTGGTTGGTCCACAAATCTGCCCACATCATTAGTTTATATAATGCTAAAAAGCATGTTTTAATGCCCCTGTTGTTCTCACATGTAAATTTAATGAAGGAGAGGCAGTCTGGAAACGAAGAGCCTTCTGCAAGCATAGTGCTCTCCCTTGTTATGTGATGCTGTTACAACTGCACACATTTCCCCCCCACCTTCACTGAGCTGTATCTGCCTGTGCATAAACAAAAACTTTTAATCTGCTTATAATTCTCTCTGCCACTCAAACCCACTTCCTCTCCCCCCTACCTCCCTTTTCAATTACAACAACACAATGCTGTCTGTCAGTGGAATATCTGGGCTGTGTTTTCTGCATGACATTTTTTTAGGTATGGCCTTTCCTTTCAGTTTAAACAGGCAATGCTCCCATTCAGACGTGCAACACTTTTCATCTCAATTACAGCATTATCCTTTTCCTGGCCCCTTGAAAAACACACTCTTGTCCCATTCAAACAGTACAAAGATGGTCTCAGTGTTTCACTGCTTTGGCCATGCCAGCTCTCTTCCCATGCTGCTGTTAGCTCCCTTTCTCTGCCTACCTTCCTCCCCTCGTCACAACATATGCTTGTCTCCAGCACTAGTTTGTTTTTTTTTTAAAATCCCTTTCAGGCTTTCCACCTTGCTACCTTTCTACTCTACTGCTCCTCATGTTGTGTAAAAACCCCAAAAAGCTACAACACCAAACCACCTGACTGTAATCCCTAAACCTCTCAGCTTTGTTGAGCCATCAAACATTGTCACTGGCTTTGATGAACTAGAACTCTTCCTGTCCTGCAGCGTTTTATTAAGAATCTCTCTCTGTCTGTATCCAAGAAGATATTAATTTGTATTTAGATTGCCATCCTTCTCTGCTGATGTTTATAGCTTCTCACACAGCACCTTCCTAATGACTGTGGCTCGTAGGTGTTGCAGTGACTGCAAGAAAGGTCTCGGAGGGCAAAGCACTCAATGCCTGTGGCTGCCTCAGAAAGCTGTTGATTACTGTCATGTCTAGTTCCAGTGAACTCTATGCATTATTCCACTTAAATATCTGGCCTAACTCTGCCTGTTGATGTAACAGTTGATATCAAATCTAAAGCTGAGTGAGATGCTTTGCCCTGACTCATCAGGGTATGCAGGGAGGGCACTGCTGCTCTTTGAGGAAAATTAAAAACGATCAGACTCACGAGATGACAACTTGTCTAGCAAAATGATGTTTGCAGCACTGAAGCAGTGCTCATTTTAGTTGAGATAAATTTCCAGACTGTTACCTGAATAATAAAGAAATAAATACTTCAGAGGGAGAAAAAAAAAATAAAAATTGAGACTTCCTGAAGGAGTCCTAAAAGATCATTAGCTATAAAGGTCGAAGTTTTCCTGTAGAAAATACCCTTTTACAAAGGATGCAACACAGGTGGGCAAAAAGGCAGAATATGTGACCACGTGTCAGGATTCTGCAGAAAAGTCAGCTTGACAAAAGGAGTAAAGAGAGTGATACAGATATAACTCACTTAAGTGCTAACAGCATGGTTTGTTTGGTGGTTGGGTTTTTTTTTTCATTTCTTCAATTGTCTTTCATAAATTTATCTTATCATATGGTTTATTTTACATATGCTGAGTAAATTATTATTTCCATTTATGGATGTGACTAGAGGTTCAACACAGCCATATAACACCCTGATATTACTAATCAAGCATGTGGTGAACCTGCATTCTGGTGACTGAGATGCTCAGTTCCTTCAACAAATATTCCAGGTGGTAGAAAGTTCACAGAAAAATCTCACTGCCTGTTTAGTAGCTAATATCACAGGGACTAGTGGCAAACAGGAGCACTGTAGAGTATAGAATATATAATATAGATGTCATGTTATGAAAGAATACTCAAAGGCTTCCTTACTGTGTTGTCATGCAAGTAATGATGAAAGAAGAGACTTTCATGTCCAAATAGGGCCTATATGAACAGTCCCATACTGAGAGGTGCATCAACCACATAAAATTCATTTTTCCATTGAAATTCCACTTCAAGATGATTTTCTGCCAAGACCACTCTGCTAAGCCTGTTGCATATTTGTCACCTAAGCTGAAGATAATAAGGTCCAACCAAAAAAAAAAGTGCCTTTTCTTTCCCCCCTCATTGCTGCCAGGATGTATAAAGGATGACTTTGTTAAGAACTGGGTTGTGTTTGGCAAAGGTCACTTATTTCCTACCTACTGGTTCAGAAATCGGTGCAGGAGCACAAAGAACTTGGGAAAGAATATTCCCAAGCAGATGTTCTATTTTATCACCTCATGCAGTTGCAGAGGTGGCTCCAATTTCAGGTAGTGCCCCCGTGATGTCACCAATTGTCTCTAAATATTCAGAGGAAGGATAGCTCAGCACCAGCTATATACACTGCTAGCCTGAATTCCTTTTTTTTGGAAATATTTCTTCTAGCTGAAGACAGAGAAGAAGGAAGGAAGGTGCCAACAGAAAAGTTATTAAATATAATTTGATTTTTTTTTGGTCTAAACTAGCCACATATTTGTTTTAGGCAGCATGTCACAGACTAGTCAGCCATTTTTATTTTATGCAGCTCATTTCTTGCACTTTTAAGTAGCCTTCATTTAGCTGTTTACAATTAAATTGGAAAGTATGAGTGTATATTATTTTTGGGTTGTGGGCAACCCCACTTTAGGCCTAATTGAATACCCAGGCAATAATTCAGTCTCTGTGTATTATTGTTGCTGCTGTTCATAAACCAACAAGCTTTTGTGGTTTATGCCATCAGCAGAAAACCAAAGCTGAGTTACAGCCTTGCACTCAACCTCTGTGTTGAGTACAGAAATTGCCAGTTTTTCAGAAAGTGCAATTTAGAGACATGGGATCTGGAGACCTATAAAGTGTATTTCTTCACGTCAGTGCCAACAGCCAAAGAAAAGCAAGACTTAAAAACATTTCAAAGTACACCTAGAGTTCTGCAGATTACAGAATGCTTTCATTAATTTTCCAAGAACTTTGCAAAAGCTGCATTCCTCACGATCCCTCCAGAGACAGTCTCAAAAGTTAATCATCAGAGAGGGGAGCTGGAGTGGAGGAAATCAAAACAAAGATGAGGAAAGGAGGACTTCTCTCAATTCATGTCTTAATGATCGGTGGAAAGATGAGCAGCAAACACCTGACACACAAACTGTGCATTTTCAAAGATGGTGAAACAATTTACTGTATGAACTCACACAACAAAGTATTCTGCCAGTCAGGTTTTGTTTTCAAGAACGCATTTCAGAAGTTGCAGGAGGGGGTTTGAATCACAGATTCCCTCATTTTATTTCTGTCTCCGCTGCTGATTACTTGACAAATTAAAAGTTATTTGATCACAGTCAAGTACCTGAAGTATCTGCAGTCTGGGAATACATTTATGTTGATATGTTCTCCAGCTGCTGCAGCACTTGGCACTTTTTCAAAACCAAGTATCCTAGAACAATTACAGGAAGCAGGTGGATAACGTATTTTGAATTAGTGCTACGTGTATGCTGGTGTTTCGTAGCACACAGGACTGAACTGCAGGATCTTCCAACCTTTCAGCACACTTTTGGACAGAGCATCTTGTGAGAAACTTTGTTCTGTCATGTTTCTCGGTGGACATTTCTTCCATGTGTCCAAACTCAGACTGGTGTTCCTGTGCCTTTTAATGGAACCTTCCAGCAGGTGCCAGTTCCTGAATAATGGAAATACAGTCCCTGTTAAAAATAGAGGGTGCCATGGAATGAAACTAAAGTTTCATATTGACAGAGGGGGTCCCAAGAACACAACAGTTTGCAACAGCAGCAGAACAGGGAGATGCACAGTCTGTGTATTCTGCTGGTCCCATACCCTGTTATGTATGAGACAGTTGCTTATAATTTAAGTTTGGCTTGAAAAAAAATAAATATTACGTGGCAAATAGTCTGCATGATGGTGCAGAGAATCACAGGTGGCAAAGGGCACTGGATTACTCTTTAAACACAGTCCTTGCAAGGATTCTTAGTGCTTGCAAAGTACAAGTCCATGGATAAAAAGTTCAGCAGCTCTAGTTGCTTTGAGCTGATTTTGGATTTTTAAGAGGTTGTTAAAAATGCAGTTGCATTTAAAATGCAACTGCAGTTCACTTGCAGCTGGAGTTAGATTGTAGTTTAGGAATACCACATAAAACATACTCTTCAGTGTCAAGGAATTTGAATTTTCTGAACTCCCCTTGTATGGCTGTGTTTAATCAGAAATAGCAGATGAACAGCTACGCTTTTACCCACTTCTTATCCCAGGGACAACAACATTCAAGAGCAGGATTACTGTGCAAAAGTATCCACAAACACCACAACTGCTGAGATGCTCCATAGGATCCCCACATGAGTGTTCAGTGCACAGACACCCAAACCTGCTGGCACAAACCCTTCACGGATTGGGATCCTCAGAGACCCGTGAGGGAAGATGTTCTGTGTCACGTTGGAAGTCCTGCTGCCTCTTCCAGTGCTCCTTTGGCTGGGGTTTGCCCGGAACAAAATATGTTTTTCTTTAATCACATTTCCGCTCCTGTGCAGGTGAAAATCTTCCCTGATTCACAGGCTCTTTCATATCCTGACTGTTGACTGCTGTAGCCCTGTATCTGCTTTTCTCCCTATTGCACGTTTTTTGGGACTTCTCTTCTTGTAAACTCCAGACCTCAGTTAAAAGGAGCAATTCCAGCGGTTTGATGAGCACTAGAACCAAAGAAAAGGGAGGCAAAAATATACGTTTGGGACTGGGATGAAAGAAAGGATCCTCTCATTTTTAAATCCATGTGAAAACTTCAGGTATTTGCAATCAAACATTGAAACTTTCATATTTTGAAAAGCCTTTTAAGGGAAGAATGGAATAGAAAAGTCACAGAGGTTCAGACTCCTAGATTTCAAATATATCGGAAACTGCAGCGTTAAGAGGATACATCAGCAGTATATTTAAACTTCAACAAGTAAGATTTCAAAAGAGAAAGGAATTATTGTATTTTTATAAATATAGAAAATTTCAGGATTTTAACTCACACAACTTTCTGAAGTATGGAATGGAATTTGCCTTCCAGGGAACAGTTTTAAATAGAGGCTATATTTTGAAAGTGCTCAAAAACGTGCAACTGCATGCAAAATAAATGGCAGTATTTACATAAAAGCAATTTGAGTGCTTTTTGAAAGTAGGAATTAGAAATATTTATACGTACAAGTATATGCTTATTAAACGATTCAACTGCACATTCTTACTAGCAAACAATAGCTTCTAAAAAAGATAAAAAAATACCAACAACCTTCAAAGGTGAACTGATCTGAAGACAAAAATGTTAATGGAAGTGTGTTGTTATTCATTCATCTTTTCTCCAAAATCTGTTTTTAAATAGACTTATGGAAAAGGTTTATCTCAAGATGAAACACGTATCAGAACAGCATAGGGTCAAATGTGACCTGTATTTCAAATAAGAGAGAATGAAGCCTTTAATGAACATTTAATTTTTGTGTCTCTTTGCATACCAGTTTATATGAGATGCTGACTGTCCTGTTTTTTTATCTTCAAATCAACTGAATGTCTCTGTTGTGACGATTAAATCCAATGACTCACACGGTCTCACTTTTAGTTTTGACAAATAGACTGCACAAAAAACTGCACCTTGAGCTTTGCATCGTCTAATTTTTATGGATAGCCTTAATTTAAAATAGAAGTTTTCAAACTCCAACACTTGAATAAGGCATAAAAATTCCAGTAATGGTCACTGCAAAGACAGAACCAGAAGGGTTCACATAAAAATGTGAATATTTAAGGTATTCAGCAAGTTTGAGCTTTTCAAGAAACTTGAAATCCAAGTTTAAATCTCAAAGGATAGATTTTAATTTATTACTATTTTAAGTTAAACTTAAACACCATTATGAGAAACATTCTTACAGCTGTCTAGAACAACTGCCATCAAGTTTCTGAGGTTTAACTTTTTACTGGAAATTTTAGTAATGAAACAGCTCCTTATGCTTCAAAACCTGACCTTAGAGGAAGTTTACAGTGGAGAGAGTTTAACAAGGGTTTTCACAGAAAGTTGCAGTCCATTGAGACTGGTCTTTTTTTGTTTTGGAACTGTTATTAAGTAGCTTGGTAAATCCGGTGTCCATACAACACTAACACAGTCACATATTGGTATTATTATTTACCAGCTGAGGAGATGCTAGGTAGGTCCCAGGGCAAGAACAAAAATCATTCTTCATGTCAGTAAGATTACAAAAGATTAAATAATGTTACATAGTAATAATCCAAGAAGACATTCTCCAGCCCTGTATGCTCTACTAACTTAAAAAACCCTCAAGAACAAGAATTTGCAGACAGGGATGGCCATAAAAACACTGCATTGATGAAGGACTGGTCTGCAGACACCCAGGTCAAGGTTTCACGCCAGATGATGATTATCTGGGATATTTTTTAGATACACTATCTTTGCTGAGAACTGGACTATGAAATTGCCATTTCAGCTCCAATTCAGACAGTTTAGGGCTGGCTCTGAAACTGTATATTACTGTACAATCTTTGCTTCCTCTCCAGTTTTACACTTGGAAACCTGCTCCAAAACCGTCCAGTTTTCTTCATAGTTCCCTGAGAATGATCTGCATTCCTTTGCACAGCCAGCTACAGGCAGAGGCCCTTGAGTTATCTGCTTCCATCTATGTATGAAAAAGCAGGATGCAAAATGTCTGGGAAATCAGAAATAGGGAAGAGTGGGATTTCTGCTGCCTGATAGAGGTCTTCCAGACTTTGATGTCCAGGTGAGGTCCAAATGCATGGTACCCATAAAATAAAGCATTCCTGGCTGTAAACTGTGGCAGGGACACTCTCGTACCCAGACATTTCCCAAAGCCTCAGAGTCAAGATCCGTGGCTTCTAGACACGAAACCGAGGTGTTTATAGCGTATCTATTCCATATATTTTGCCTTGAGAATAACTTGATGGTTCACCCTCTTAATTTAGACACAGAACACCTCAGATGTTTGTGCATGTCAGAGCAAAGTCAGGACAATTAAGGATCTGGTATTCTCCTACCTCCACCTAAAACAGACTCTAGAAAATGTATTACCACGAAGGAACATTCACTCATTACTTCAAGTTTGCTGAGAGACAGAGTCTCTGTCCTGTTCGAGCTGTACCCTCCAACTATCACAAACTTCTGAAAAGTGGCAGCATTCCAGTGGCCTAAACCAACCTACCAGCTGGCCTATTAATTCCAGAGCGTCAAATGTAAAATCTCAGAAGTTCATGGAGAGGGAAAAAAAAAAAGAATGCTTCTGAGGAATGAACTGAAGCATAAGATGCTTATATTCAATAAAAAATCCTAAAGTGCTTTACCATGAAAGTGCCCTCCATGCTATGTGTGCTTTGTACCTCAAGAATTTCATAATAAACAGCATTTGCTAAATTGGAATCCTACTTGGGTTACAGTACTAAGGTATAAGCAGCCCCTTTTCTCTTTCTGCAATATTATCCTTATTTCAGGAGCCTGCAGGACGTGGTTTCCCCTCTAATGTCACCTTCTCTCTGCTTCATTATTTTTCACACGTCACATGTGTGATACACTGGCACAGAAAAGATGCTTCACTGTGGGGCCATGTAATTGCCAGCTGTGTTTTATCCCCCACGTGCCCCTTGAGACTGCCTCAATTTGCTAAGAACTCTTTCCCCTTGACTCGAAATTATGAAAGAGAAGGGAGAAGGTTTGAAAAAACATCAGCAGTCTGACAGGTTTAGATTTGCATGCTGGGGATTTGCATATATCCTACTAGAGCTTATTTGACACAGGTTTAGAATGTATACATTTGACAGTTAATTTACAGGGTTAACACTGTAATTTTATAAATGCAAGATTTCTTACAATTAATCCTCACAAACTGACATCTGATATTCCTGATAGACAAAGACAAGCAGTTGCTTCAAGAAGACTTCAGCAGATAGCATTTTGTAGGCAAATTTACACCAGAAGGGTCTGCTCTATTTTTGGACCATTAACAAGCGGTCCAGTTTTCAGATGTTAAATTTCATTAGAGTGGAGTTTACTAAGTGTTCTAAACGAGATGTCTTGCACATGCAGTGAGCTCATAAAATGGCCAACTTTTCTCAGTTCATTTCACAGGAGGCTCAGTTGATTGCTTTGTGATTTAGGAGCCACAGTGGGCAAGACTGAATTAAATTTTAGTTACACTGATAAAACAAAAAGAAACTTGAATTTCACAGGTTTTGAGCATTAGAATGAATGTTAAAAAAAAATAAAATAAAAAAAAAAATCAAGGCTATTTGGTGAATAAAGAGCTAATGTATTTTAATATGAGGGGATACAATCCAGGGAAATACTTTGATTTCAACCCGAAACTTTTTTTTTCCAGAAAGTCCCTTCTCTTTTAAGAGACTGAAAGACATTTCAGTAACACTGAAAACTTAGAAAATCTAGAGATTATTAAAAGATGCCTCCTGCATTGGCAAATTTGTATTCTGTTTAGGTTTCCATCAGAATCGGTGGAATTTATATTATAGAATTCCAAGTGACAGGTGCTATGCAAGCACACAAATATGAGTATTTTTTGCAAAATTCCACTGCAGCGTACTAATAAGGAACATATACCAGGAATGAAAGGCAGAATCCTTGTGGGAAAAAAAGATTGTGATAATAAATTAAGCAGAAGCAAAAACCCTTGAACAATCTTCTTTTGAAAGAATGGAAGAGAAAGAAAACAGCACCAGTGCTACCACAGGTTCTATCTGCAGTTATTTTAATTAGATTAAATATGTTTAAGGGGAATGGTTTGCCCGATTTATTTGGTTTTAACACCAATGCTTTTCCTGCTAGAATTACAGTTTTATTGCTGCATTTCATACTTGCAACATGGTTTTTGGTTCTCAAGAACCAAAGAGGAACCATAAGAGGAGAAGAAAAGAGCAAACCAGTGAAGAAGTAGAAACCTCTTTGATGATGTCTGGAGAAACACAGTTATTTTTTGATGGTTCAGATAACAGGGCTGTATCAGTATTTGCCTCTTTCTAGATCTGCTGGGGAGACATTTGAATCCCAGGAGAAAAATAAACCCCTCACTTTTGGCAGTGCTGGGTCTCCCCTACGTGCTCTTAGTGCCAGTTAAGGTAAAGGTCTGGGAATTTGGTCCTACACAAACCTCCCAGCATTACTCCACAAAAAGAAGATTTTCCTTGGGTTTTTCAAAAAGTAACCTTTGGCAGTGATTTACAGTCTCCTAGGTTTCTGAAACCTACTTTGTACAACTCTTGAAAGAAAAATGCTTTCTTCTGTTTTACACCATAAGCTCGAAAAAACCCCAAACAACCAAACTACAAATTTATTTATTGCATTGTAATATATTTTGCCAAAAGCCCTTCAGAACAGGGAACTCCTGGTCCTGGAGGATTTTTTTTTTCCCTTAGTTAACCATTCTACTAGTCTGGGACTCATTCACCAGATGTCAAATGTTTCTAAGCATCCCTTGCCTGGACCACTCCTGGAGTCACAAGCCAGGGCTACAGTTCCCTGGTAGGCTGACTATGGTCATTCCCAGTGGTAATTAGTGGCCCAAGTAGTTTGGGTCCCTATCTCATAAAGCACTGCTTGTGCCCAAGGCTGTTCTTCTGGAGCTCCCCACTCAGCAGGAATTTTAATTCCCTTTAAATTCCATGGCGATCAAGTACATTCGGCACAAGATTTTGCTGGAGAATTCCTTTGCCAATTCAGTTCTCAGTCAGGAACCCACATCTTGCTACTCTAACTTATGTGTTTACTGGGGTAAACATCATCAGAAAGACCCTTTTCCCGTGGTGTTTCAGCATTTGTTGAAAAACACCTTTTACAGCACTGGGTTCAGTCCTAAACGTGTTATCAGTTTGCTCTGACTGTGGATGCCAAAACCAGCACAAGCTTCGTGGGATCTGATAGTTTTAAACTTGGCTCCTGATGGGAATAAAGAAGCTGCTGGGAGACTGTAATGAGAAAAGCAAGCTTGAAATAAAAAAATGAAGAACTGGAATATAAGCAATCATCTGCTTTCTGGCTTTGCCTCAGGGGACTGAGCCCTGTCTTTTCTAGATACACAGACAAAGAAAGTGTCAGTTTTATCCACATGCAAGCCCAGAAGAATTAAAAATTGCTGTTTGAGATTTGATATAGACCAAAGGAAAACAGCTTGATACAGGTATTTTTTAAAAAAGTTTTACTGGCTTGAATCTTCTTTGCATTGTTTTCATGTATTAAGAGGTGTATGAGATGTAAGGCTTATACTGGTTGAAAGGAGTAAAAAGAAGGAAATAAAACATAAATTTTTTCATTATTTAAAGTTCAAAGTAGATCCAGGCATTCTGAAAATGTACAGAATATCTAAACTATTTACAATCTCATTAAAAATCCTTTCATATCTTTGTGAATCGCCCATGGAAAAAACCTCAGAATGAAATAAGCTTTACAGAAAACATTTTGATGTACCTATTTCACAACTCAACAAGTATCCAAAGGGGAGAAAAAAAGATGGAAAGGATAATTAAAATGTAAGAAGGTTGGGCTTTAAAATGCCAGGATGGGGTACAAGCTGAAAAAAAATCAGGGAAGCTTACAAATAATTCCTGGTTTCAAATAATCTCATTTGCAATCAAAACACTGGATAAAGCAGCTTCTCAAATTTCAGAGAAATGAAACTAATCAGAGATTTATGAGCTAGGTAGTCCTGATTAATATTCTACTAATGTAAGGTGTTTTATTCCAACATTTATTTGGCTGAACCTGCTTAAGGTGCGATTCAGGACCAAGATCAAAACCCCAGCTGCAGAGATCCCCACCCTGCTGCCCAGAGGGTGGCACACGAGACCAAAACCAAGACAGTAAGACGAGTCAGCTTGTCACCACCCTGTTCAGAGGGACAAACGTCAGGACACTGATTTGATGGCAGCAAAGCACGAAGTCAAACGTCACTTCGTGGACGTCGCTCTGTGCTCCTGGGGATTCAGCCTCCAGGGAGTTTAAACCAGCGTTGGGTGGCTGGTAGTTCTCTAACACGATATAACAAATGGAGAAAAACAAGAGAGAGAAAGATCTTGGTGTAAGTATATCTAGGGAAGAAGGAAAAAAAAAATAGAGTGATAATTTCCAGGGAAGCACAAATTAAAAAGGTCATCTTGGCCTAATCTGCTATCTGGGCATCCTCAAGAAATCAAAGATCTAACAAGATTCCTGTTAAGCTTGTTTTGAACAGAGAAACAAAAATACTTCTGCAAAGTAAATGTTAAGAGAAGATGGTGCCAAGCAGTGCCACAACCAGAAAGCTGAATCCCTTCTCCAGTTTTGTGTACAGGATCATTCCAGAGCTGCCCCTCTGAAAGGATTTTTCTGATCTTTCTCTCTTTCTCTCCACTTTCTCCTTCTTAAATGAAACAGGTTATAAAATAACTGGAGGGCTGGGCATCATATTAAACCAATTAGTAGATTAAAATAAATGAAAAAAGAATAACCTTTAGTTCTTTCTATCTGAAACATCTTTTAACCATTCTATCATCTTTGAAATTCTATATTGCAGAAGCACATTACAGTCACCCACGTGAACAATTATTTGGTTTTGTAGTGTAGAATGCAGCTCTTGAAACTGTAAAGCAATTTTCTATTTCTTCTATCTGCTTTGTAGTTTTTTTGGGTTTTTTTTTCCTATCCACAAAATTCTGACTTTATCTCTGGTAGTTACTGTTTTGAGCTGTAACATTTGGACCTGTCAATCTTTAAAATCTGTAAGTGGGCTACTGCCTGGGGGTATATTAACCCTAAAATTATTGAACTTCATGTTACTGCTTGCCTGCATTGGTTATTTAGTTGTTTAGTTGATTTCTTTCTGTGCATCTTTGATCAAAAATGGATTTCCCTCTCAATGTTGTTGTCATTAAGTTGATTACCCTTTTCCCCTTTTATAGTAGAAGTCTGCTTTGTATGTGGCATTTTAAACTAACAGAATAAAACCCTGGGAAAATAGCCTGCATTGGAAATAATCCCTCAGAGAGGAAGAATGCCTTGCATGGCCTTCATCTGCCTTTTACTGCAAATATAATGGATCCATCGCAGCACCCACTTCTTCACACCCCAGCCCAGCCAGGAGCTGCAATTTCCAAGCAATGCACTGACCTCAGCAAGAAAGTCTCCACTGGCACAGGAAACGTTCTCTCCTGTGTCTGCAAAGTCACTGAAAATTCATGTATAAACTGGACAGGACTCCATGCAGATATCCACCTGGGAACTGAGCAGATGGTCCCGGGCACACCGTGTCAAACAGTCCTGCGTGTTGCCATGATGTTACACTCACCTAATACTAAGCATACAAAATGTTTACTCACTTGCTTAAGAGTTTTGACCCAAAATAATTATATACTCCTGGAATAAGATGGCTGTTTTCAGGTTTGTTCTAAAATGTTTGGTTATGAATGATGTCCTTGGTACACGTAATTTAAAGCAACTTTATAGTAACAGTGACCTTTCTAGCAAACCCTGAAGATGTATTGAATATTTTTAGAACATTATTAGTTCCTTTAAACTGGACAGCTCTGTTCCTCATGGAATGTGCTGACAGCATCCACACCTTCCATATGTTCAAAGAGTATTTTATTGTGAGCTTTTAAAATCGAGCCATATATTGAGATAGGTGTGCTTTCCTCTGACAAGGCAAGAAGGTGAAAAAACTTAACATGGGAGAACACAATCCAGACTTCTTTTATCACATGAACTGTTCCCTGTGAGCAGCTGAATACTGTAAAGGATAGACACACCTGTGGATCAGACCTACTGCAAAACTCCGTTTAGTCCCTCTGTCAGACTTCTGGAATTCACTGGCAAACTTATTTATTGCCAGGCCCAAGTGGCCTCAGAATAGTAGTGGAGTCTCAGCTCACATTTAGTTTGATACATCTAAATGTCCAACAGAGGCATAAAAGCAAACTCACACGCACTGTTATTTAAAGAGGCAACATAAACAACCCTGTCATCAAAGCCACCTTGTTTGCCAGGAATAAACACTTGGCAAGCAGGACACTTTCCATTGATTCACTCCTCAGGATTGCCCTTTGATAGCGGATTCGCAGCTTCCTCAAGGTGCTGGCACAACTCTCGGGCTGTGTGTAGTTAACAAAGCTCTCTCTGCTTGGTACCCAGCCCATCCCAGGTGGGTTCAGTGACAGATCTGGAGGCTTGAGATGCACCTACTGAACACACCACTCTGCTCCTTTCTAGTTTCAAAGGCCTTTCAGTCTGCATGGCTGTTCTGATCATTGCGCTGTGGGGAGAGAAAAGCAGACCAGGGACAGCCTGACACAACAGAAGAATCTATACCTAGGAAACACTGTGATATTTCTCTAAACACTTGTTTGCTAATTCCCATCTGTGCTGCTCCTAAAATACATTCAAACTCCTTCTCTTGATGTATTTAGACTGATAAAAATGATACACCACTCCAGCATACACACACTATTGCAGCATCAGCTGCACTGCTTGTGATAAGAACCAAAAAGACTGTTTTTATCATGAAACTCTCCCAAGCTTCACTGGTCAAATAATTATGAAAATTGCATGACACTCCTACAAACCTGGTTTCTTGAAGTCAGATGGAGTAGTTTAAGCACACAACATACATGCACATGCAAGAGCATCAAACAGAAACAAGGCACAGTTTCTTTAAATTTGAAGATACAAAAATTCACATATTTAAATGAAATGCAAAATATTATAACTGTTTTTCTTTTTTTTTTTCAGAAAGGTTTTGTTAAACATTTCTGAGTTGCCATAGGCAAAAACAAACAAAGAGGTTAGAAAACAAAAATATTTTTTTAAAGAATCTCTGAGAGAAAATATGCCTGACAAAGGTAGATTCCAGGGCCCTAGGATGAAGAAAGCATTCCCTGCTCAGGTAGACAGTCAGCACTAAAGGCATGGGATTTGGGAGCCTGATGTTTAGTGCTTTTCTAGCGACACGTTGCACAACAGTGCAAGTAAACACTTTTTAGTTTCTCCCTTTTTTTCCTACACTTTGCCCCCTGTTATAGAACTTCCTGCTGGGATTCTGTGGATCTCATCTCAAAAAGAAAGCAGGTGGGGTTAGACCAGCCCTTATCAGCTGTGTCCTTTTCCAGTCTAGATGCATTTTTAATTCCTAAATGCTGTCATCCACTGAAAGACAGACATATTCTTGACAAAACAGTCTGAGCAGGAAAATGCAGTATTTAGAAAATGAATCAATCCTAAAGCACAATCTGTCTTTCCTTTTAGTTTCCTGCTCTGTTGTCCAGACTCTCCAGTGCAACAGAGGTAAATACACTACTGTGGAGACAGAAGCAATTCCATTCATCTGCATAAGAACACCTTGACACTGGGACTCCTGTAAGGTAAGTTCTTCAGATGAACAAACCAGATGTAATTAACAATATATCCAATAAGTTCAACATTATGAAACACTACTGCCCCATTAGTATTTTCTACATATTGTTTAGTATTTAAATTGAATTAGTTAATTTTGATCAGTTAAAACAATTTTCTGGTGGCTCATTAGCAGGGGCTGTAATGTTTAATCTCAGTAATATTTAGAGTAAACAAGTGCCTATGGGAATGAGACAACCCAAATGCCATCACGTGAGATCACTTTATCATGTACTTGTAAAAATTAAAGATTTTCAAACTGACAAGAATAACCCAAGATGCAAAAGCAGATGTTGATCAGCTGTTTCCAAATGTCCTCTAGGATTTTGTACCATGAACTCGCTGTAGAAAGCAAGAGCTGTGGATATCTGAGTATACCAGGGGAAATCACTGCTTCTTATGCTTTTCATGATATAACATGCACTGCTTTATTTTAAGTACCCAAACTCCCTTGGGAACAACAGTAATTACATGCTAATTCATTTTAATGCTACCACATTATCATCTGATAATCATGCAATTAACTGAAGTCACCACCAAGGAGTGTGGAGAGGTCAGAGAATCAGAACATACTCTGGTAGGTAACGAGATCTTTAAATCAATGGGGTGTTTTAACAAGAACCAATAGAGAAATTTAAGGGGTGGTGTAATAATGATGTAGATCGACATCAAAATTAGACTAGAAATGGATACAAAACACCGCAGAATTAAAGCAGATAAACTGAAATGAGGTGGAAAACCCCCTCAAGCCATCAAAAACACACCAGCACCTTAAAATTTCAATTTATCCAATGAAAACCAAAATACATTTGAAAAGATGACAGGCAAGTGGGATTATCTGAATCAAGGAGAATAGACACAAATCTCTTCAAGAGAAAGATTTTCCTTTTTGTGTATTTAGGTCCACGAGAATAATATTCTTGATGATGAAACAATAAAAAATGTTAAGACAAAAATGTTGATATTATGTTTATCAGTTAAAAAAACCCATCAGAAACCTGGTCTTACAGCTGTCTGTGTTGCCCACAAGAGCTGAGTAAATACTGTGATGAATAAAACTTCTCTTGGTAACTTGTGTTGATTCACACAGAGATTCTTTGAATATGCACAGATGAAGAATTATGTGTGTTGTTTGCCTACTGCAAACATTTGACATTTGCAATTCAGGCTGTGTTGGTTCGCTTTGATTAGATACATGAATTACACAGGATGTTTGTTCTCTGATTGGAGCCCTTAAAAATCAGGTTTTCAGGATGAATATTTACATTTACAAGCTCAGAATTTGATCACCTTGAATATCTTCTAGCAGTCCATGAAAATTGCTAATTTTCTAAAACTTTTTTTTTTGTCCAAAAGTCCTTGTGCTTCTTCTGTGTTGGTAGGCAAAGCACAAAGAAGAAAAAAAAAGTATGAATGTTGCCAGGCCAAATCAGTGCAGGAACTTACTTAACTTTAAAGTGTTTGCTGTGGCCTGATCTAACAATATTCCAACATCAAAAAGAAAGTGGCTTTTCCAAAGTACTGAAGCAATTAAAATAGCAAAAGCACTTAGGAGAACCCAATCACAACATATGACCCAAATTCAATAAAGATCTCGAACTGCCTCATTGTAAATTCCGGATGGGATTTTTTTGGTCTTTCTTACGTGTATTTTTTTACCCCACAGACAATACTCAGTTGTCCACATTCCTAAAGTTGAAAAGAGTTGAACTTCTGGAAGTTAAGATTAGCTTGAGCTTATTAATTTTTCCGCTCATGAAAAAACAATGTTTGAAATCGCTCTTATGTAAGAAATAGCCAAGCCCAAAGATTTGTAGAATTTGAGTTTAGGAAGGATTATGCAGCGGAAGAATAGGATATATTCAGTCAAAAAAAAAGAAAAATTACATCATGGAAGACCTGATTAGATAGAAACACAAACAGAAATGTTTGGGAGAGAATTAATATCTCAACAGCGATACCAGCATGGTAACAAGAGATGGGGTTAGATATTTGCCATATGCCTACATCAAAGTAAATTTTCCAGGTTCATTTTCAAAATTATTGCATCTTTATTAATAATGTCTAACTCCTAAAGCAGAAAGTGCTTTACATCTCATGGAAGTATTCCACCCTTTATTATTTGTGTTGTTTCTATATTTGTGCATGCTGGGCAAGACTTCAGCATAAATGTCTAGCCCAAGGAATTAATCTTCAATTACAGCAGAAATCCAGCTGAAGAACTTGTGACATCTGCATTAATATCAAACAGTGATTAATGCTGTTTAAAAGATATCAAAGGAACTAGTATTGACCAGGTAATTATTTGAATGCATTAAAGTCTATTGTATTTTATATCAATCTCTGTTTTTGAACAATTTTGGTGCATATCAAGTCTCAGCATTGTCTAATCTAGAAACCCTGGCTGGGAGACAAAAAGTACCTCCTGTGACAGTACAGGACAGCTGGTTTGTCAGACAAGAGTTTTCAGAGTAGTTGTTCTTCCCTGAGAAGAGTTTCAGTAAAAATCAGTATCCTCCCACGCTCTTTCACAAAGCACACTCACCTGGGTGGCTCTCAAGGGGGATTAGTATCAAATCCAAAGACTATCTGTGTTAATAAGGAGAGAAACTGGCTCTCAGCCAGCATGCCACACAGCTGACCATCTAGGACTCCTCTACTGATTAATCTGTTGGAGCCTTCTGCAGCACCTCCCTGACGATTATTTAAAATAAGCAAAAGGAGACGGCGGAATCTGTTGGCCACAAATTTTTCAAATGGGAACAAAAAAAAAGGAAAACAAATCCAAACAAATCAAAACAAAACAACTCCCCCAAGGGCAGGGATACAGTTTTATTTTCCCTTCATAATAAAATAAATAAATTTAAGGTTAACACAACAGACTGGATTGCAGGCTACCTACATCACTACTGTGTACCTTGTTGGCTCAAGATATGAGATGGGTCTTGCAAGAATATTATAAACCACCAAATCCCCTAATCAGTCTGTTGCTTCTCTCAATGTGTGTTCAATGGCAGAAAGAACAGAGAACTTATCTGCCTTTCCATGGCTTTTCAGAAAACAAAAGATCTGGATGTCTTTGAGACCTCTAAATCTGATTAAGTAAATTGACCAGTGTATAAATCCGATATTGATAAGAGGTTTAAGCAGCCAAATGAAGAGAAACCAATCTCCTTCCTCAGACAGTGCTTTCAGGAACACACAGCTTTAATTTACAACATGGAGATAAACGAGAAGCTTGAAGAAATCAACCTTTGATTTCTGTGTTCACAAACAATATTCACTACAGTGATAATCCCAGAAAACTCTCTTTCCAGAAATTATCAGGCATTAAAAACATACAGAGAAGAATACAATCTTATGACAGTTTTGGATTTTAACTAACCTCCTAGAGTGAGGAGAGATATCTGGAGAAACACTAACCTAATCCTGTGACTACACAACAGGGCAGATCATGAGAAGACACAGTCTAGTGACCATAAAAACATGATTTTGTAGCAATAAACTCCACTGTCCTAATAAATGAAATAAAGCACTTACGAAGACTTCGATCTATTTAATAAATACAAACAGAACTTCAATGTAGGGATACAAAATTTGGTCTCCATAATAACAATGCAAGCAGAAACAGAAGACCTAATAAAGTAATTCTACTTACAGTACTGCTTCACAATAGTCCAAACCCACATGTAGATAGAGGGGCCCGCTGCTCACTCTCCATAAGTGGAGTCCCTGAAGCGACTCAAGAGAAATCACCGTGTGCCAAGTCCCTGCGAGGGAACTCTCAAAGCGCTGTCACCACCACCAGAGTGCCCGCCTTGGGCTGTGGGGGGACAGCCCTCGAGCCAGGACTGTCACTCCCTGCTGGGAGCAGGGGCTGGGACAGCAGTGACTGCGGGAGCCCAGGACAGGCAATCACCCCAACCACCTGAGCCCGCACACAGCTGGGTCGAGCACGACCTCAGCCCGCATCAGCCGCTGGAAACCGAGAGGGGAGGGGACCAAATCAGCCTTTCCAAGTTCACTTGCACCTGTGTGAGACTGGAGGGTGATGGGCAGCTTTGGGGAACTCTCACTTCGAGTATTGGTGTTGGAACCATTCAGAGACGAAGGAAATAACTCTCCTAAGGAATCTCTCTCCTTCAGTGCAGGAAAGAACCTCGAGGTACTGACATCCCAAGTGCTGCACAGGGGCCTGTCCTGCATTTCCAGCACGGCCAAGATAATACATTCTGGGGAAAGACAAAACAACAAACAAAAAAACCCGGTCCTGGAACAGGAGATTTTTTCTCTAAGATTCCTGTCTCATTTAAGTCTTTGCATATCTGTCATGTTTAAAGGCTGAGCTCCAGCAGAAGCTGAGCCTGTTTGTCTCCTCTACTCAAACTGTTCTGAGTGCCAGAACGTGCCAGTCACGCTGTCCCTTCCTTGATCAGTCAATGCTCTTCTCTTGGGTGCAGTCTGAGATGGAATTAACAGCACGGACCCAAAGGAGTCAGACAACCAACACACTCAGCCAGGGCTCTGCTCAGTGTCCATGGGGGATAGGCTGTCCCTGTGTGCAGGACAAGCCAGGCAGATCCCTGCACCCCTTCCCTGCCCTGCTGTTTGCCGTGGGCTGCAAAGAGGAGTCACTGAACAACTTGTATTTAAAAAAAAAACCTTTGAAAAAAACAGGTTCCCTCTGGCTGCAGCACAATTTTTGGAAAATTGTGAAGGAACTGAGGTTGCACTTGACTTGGGGTTGTCTGGCATAGTTTGCAATTCTACAGGACTGGTTTAGAGTGTCTGCTCTGTGTCCCTGGCTGGACACCACAGAACATCCCCCCTCCTCCAGTACTTCGGTGTAAATTACTTCTGATACACAGAAGTAAATTTTCATCAATGAGTACATCCAATTGGGGAAAAAAACCTAGTCCAAAATATGCTGCATCGAAATAAATACTAATGTTTTGCTAATCCAGAGGGCCTTTCCTTTTAAATGGTAACACAGCTCACTATCAATTTGAAGGATCCTTATCAGCAGTGAAGAACAACTGGAGATGCTGATAACGTTTATTTCAGGGCAGACAGGTAAGTTTTATAGCAGCAATCAATATTCTATCAACCACTTATTTTATAAATTGTATAAATTTAGTAAATATTAGGAGTTCTGTAGTATTTTCAAGGATAAGCAGAGATTATCTCATGTTATATCTAGAGTGTGTTTTTTTTTCTTCTTTCAAAATTTCTTTCTTTCAAAATGTGATGAAGTTTATGTAAAGCATGTTTTTTGTTACTTTCTTCTTTTGGTCAGCACCAGCGGAAGCATAGAATTGTCTTGATTACAGTTACACTAAAATCATCTTTTTTTCCTCTAAAATGAAGCCCTTTTCTTTTTTATTCATCAGATGGAGCAAACATTATCCACACTTGTCAATTATCAGACTTTGTAGCACTGAAACTTGTCGTTCCACCTGGACACAGCTGCATTAAAATTCAGAGAGTGGGAAATAATACCCAGTGCTGCCAGTCAAGTAGGAATCCTTTCCTCTGTTCAGCAGGAGCTTCTAGGTCTTAAAGTATAAGATTTCTAGGGAATACTTTGGGGTCTTTTTATGTGTGAAGGAACATAAAAGCAAGATAGAGATATTGCTGGAAGACAATGAGGAGAAAATATTAATCTTATACCAAAAAAACCCACCAACTAACAGTCTTTGTTTGGAAAGCACACTTGGATATATAGCATGTTGGAGCTTATGAGAAGGAAAAATTAGTATTCTAATATTTCCACATGAATATAGCATGAAAATACTTCTGGTGATTTACCCAGGGCCACAGAAACTATCAAGGCTACTCTTAACCTGGAGCAAGTTAAAGATATTTTTATTTCATGTCATTTATAATTGATACAAACCTGTCATACTGAGAAGTAATGGTGCTCAGGCTTTACAAACCCCTTCAAAGCTTTGCCTGGCCCAGCAGTTGAACACACCTGCCAAACCACACTGAAAGCATAAGGGGTGAGTGGTGACCTCTGCACCCTGCTGTCAATATCTATTTCTTGCTACCATGCATAATAGGGATTCATTTTCAAACCAGGGATTATTTCTGGAAATTCTAGCAGGGAACAAGTATTGGGCTCTGGAACTTGAAAAAATGTTACTTTGTTCGCCTCTCATTGGGTGTTTTTCAGCAATGGGTATGAAGCTTTCATGCTCATCTACACATGCCTGAAATGAATAATTTATTATTACACTGTGAACCTAAATTTCAAAGGAGGTGATAGAGTCATAGATGACAAACTGGGCCATAAAACTTGTTCATTCTTCTGCTGTCTTCATGAAATTATGTGATCTTGAATGGATGTAACTCCCTCTTTCTTTTTCTCTGTAGGATAGAGATTAATTAAAATGAATGAGAGACTTCTGTTCTCCATGCTGGGAACATGAAAAGCATCTTACGAACTTTATGAGGGTCACTTGGAAATAAATTCTCTCAGATATGTTAACAAAACATACTGAATCATGAAGCATCTCTGCTACCTTCTAGCCTCTGACCTGGTCAGTCAATTGAATCTTCTCAAAGAGGATGGTGAAATATGATTTATTCGTGACCAAGAGCAAAAAGGGAAAGATCTCTCATCGTATTGTAGGATGAGACTCACTTTGCCTCTAGAGAGGACTCCTCAGCTGTTTGTGAAGAGCAACCTATAGCTGATGAGGAATCACTGCTCATCTTCTGGACAGAAAATTTAGGCTTTTTACAGGTGGCTGTTTGCATCTGTAGTTATCCATTAACCAGCCACTCCAAGATAGGAGTGAATTACTGTCACGGAGATGAAAAACCAAGATATTGGACAGGCTAGAGGAAAGCAGAGCCTGGACTGGCAAATTTTCAAATACCCACAAATAATTTGACATGAGAAGTGGATGCCCAGTGCTTTGAAACCAGAATCAAAACCCAATGCCCACTCTCTGATTATTTTAACTGTGTAATTACCTTTAAAAGGAAAATTGATTGCATAAGCTGTCTGTCAGAATTGTTCCCCTAAAATTACGGAGGAAAAGTCAGAAGTCCCCAAATTTCCCTTTCAATATCCATGACTGCAGATCATGATAATAATGCAAAAATCTTAGCCTGATGCCTTTCCATTGAGATATATAGATTATTCTCGGAAAAATTCTGGCTTGTTTAGGGATGTGCAGGAAGTCAGGGAGAAAGTTGGGAGAAGAAGTCCAAAAGTCCACTTCCTACTGAAAGACCATTTTTCTCTCTTCTAACTGTAGTGGTTTTTTAAATTTTTCTGTTGATTCTTGATATAAATCAAAGTCTTAACTTCACCCTAAAGCTTTGTGTCTACAGCATCTGGTAAAGCACATCAGATAAAATGTATCATGAGATCATAAGACTGCCATTCACTAAGATCTGAATTTTTAAAATTTCAGGAGTATTGATAATTCCACTGTAAATAACCTCTCACAGTTCAGGTCACTAGGATAGACACAAAGTTTGGGGAAATTAAATAAGAAAAGCTAATAGAAGAAGAGCTCAGCTTTATCCTTTCTAGCTATGAAATCATTAACAATGAAATGTCCTTCCTTATAAAATCTCTCAATAGATTAATTTTAGATTGGAAAGATAAATACTTAAAAATTAAAGTTCCTTTAATTTTGAATTTGAATTTTGAATTTTACATTTTATCTTTTTAAGGGTAAACTAACAGAATCACAGAACTCTTTGGGTTGGAAGGGATCTTAAAGATCATCCAGTTCCAACCCCCTGCCACGGCCAAGGACACCTTCCACTAGCCCAGGTTTCGTCCTTAAATCAAACTTTTTAGCAGCTTGAATCATTTACCATGTATGATATAGATAATATCTGCACTTGCCATTGCATAGTATAAATATTTTCAGAACTTCGTGGTTAATATGTTTTGATCCCTGAAAAGAGGAGTATAACAGCTTGAATCTGCAGTCAGAGAGAGCTAAGTTATGGATAGCTCAGGTTTCAGATAGGATCTAAAATCATCATTAAGATGTACACATTTTTTTTATGCTGTGAAAAACCTAATTCTGTATGATCCACATTTTTGGTTTTAAATTAAGCTACGTTTTTATCATTATCAAGGTCTTTTATTGCGAGTCAGTGGGAGATTTTACTTTGGGCTGAAAAATTGAAACAAGGATCAAAAATAAAAATATTTTTCCTTGGTTTACTTCTAGCTTGTATTTTTGGCATGCACTAAACTCCATGTATGCCTCCAAGACAATAAGATCCATCATGTGTTCAGAAGGACAAAATCAGTTTACCTCTGAATAGTTTTCATTGCTGGTGAATCTCTTTTAATTCTATTTTTGAGTGCATCATTTGAATGAAGAATACGCCAGAAGGTTTATTATTCTTTAACTGCATGGTGCTTAAACAGTCATTTTCCTGTTTAAATACCGAACAGTCAGATGTTTATAATTAAATTCCTAGGAATATTATGTACTAGTATGACAGCCATTATAATCTCATTGGGTTGTATATGCATGTCCTAATACTTTTATAGTTCTAAATATGTAATTTAGAAAAACCTAGCTGGCATTGTCTTGAACCTAGGTCATTTTCACTTGTCAACAAATTAGATTAAAAGCCTGGAGTATTGAATTTATGGAGCTGTGAACAGAAAAATAAAGGCTTGATAGAATAATAAGAGAACACAGAGGTTTCACATTACAGAAAGTGTAAATGAAATATTGACTCCATGTAGCCTTCCTGTGTTTTCAGTGTGATATAAACCTGGTTAGTTGTCTCTATACAGGAGCTGAAAACTCCAGTGGTGTAAACTGCAATCCTCCCACTGACTCTTTCTGATGATTTAGGGAAAAAAGTAGCAGTTTCCCAAAATTACAAGGTGTAAAAGCAATGCTGTTGATGAGATGAATTTGTAAAGTTGAAGTACATGTTGTAAAATTTGCCTCCCCCCCCCCTTTTCTTTTTTTGGTGATTTAAGGAAAATGCACGTTTAAATATGTCGTTTCTTTTCTATTACATCCTCAGTGACTCAAATTGAAATACCTTTTGCACCTTGAATCTTTCAAGAATTACTTTCAATCCTTTTAAATAAATTATTACACTTTTATGATCTCTAATTAAATAAATTTAATATAATTTTACTTAGAAATAAAGCAAAGGTTGATTGAGAAGTCAGTGGCTTATTAGAACCTGGTTCCACCCCTATCATAACATGAATGAATTAACCACTGATTCAACCTGCCTGGTGCCTTGAAGGTGTGATCTGCCTTTGAAGTCCACTTGAGGGCAAACTTGTTCCTTGCGCTACTTTGCACACTGAAAAAAAAATGTATTAAAAATTTGATTTAGTTCACATGGAAAGTGATACATCATCTTCTGAAATGAATTAATCTCTCACTAAAAAGACCAATCACCTTCAGCTGCAGATAGAGTGCATCCTCTATTAAATCAGATGCATTATTCACTGCATCAAATATATCACTTGTTAATTAAGACTCTACATTTGTATCAAAGCCTTGAATCAAATACATCATCCATTAAATCTTATCAATATTGAATAAAATAAATTGCATGTTAAGTGGAAGCATCACCCAATTATAACATGAAGACTAATAATACCATAAACTTTTGCAGTGCTTTCCACTGCTCGAGTACATTCTGACTTGTGTTCAGTATTTTGATAATTTGAGATCTCAGGGAAATCTCAGCATGAGAGTAACAAGTCTTGATGCCTTTTTCCTTAAGGGCAGTATAAATCATTCCTAGATTGTTGGAATGGTCCCATAAAGCTGCGAGGGGTGCTGTTCCTCTCAGGAGAGGATCAATAAAGTTAGATCAGAGGAAGAAAAATTATGGCCCTGGCAAGTGTTGCTGAAGTGTTGGGCAAGATGCTCCATCAGTGACGTGGAATCAGTTAGTGACAACTGTGATTAACAGCAACCAAGCTCAGCAGTGTCCTGGGAGGGCTCTGGAAGGTTGAGTGTACGTAGCCAGTGGAGATGCAGTGAAACACTTGTTAGCTTTAACTGCACAATGTAGGGACTATCAGAAATGCAACACAGCTCCCTCCAGACTGATGCAGGGTGACTAGATGTTCTGTGATGATGTCACTGTGCTTCTGGTTGGGGAACCTGGTCACTTAGAATGAGTATCTCCATTTCTCTGGAGCTAGGGCTGATTGTCACCTGGAAGGTTTAGACTAAATCTCTCCGGTGAAAGAAGAGGAATCAGAGAATCACAGAATCAAGTGGGTTGGAAAAGACCTCTGAGATCATCAAGTCCAACCCTTGCTCCAACCCTGCCGTGGTTCCCAGCCCATGGCACTGATGCCACGTCCAGTCTGTCCTTAAACACCTCCAGGGATGGAGAATCCACCCCCTCCCTGGGCAGCCCATTCCAATGGCTGATCAATCCCTGTAAAAAATTTCTTCCTGATGTCCAACCCAAACCTCCCCTGGCACAGCTTAAGACTGAGCCCTCTTGTCCAGGAACAGAAGAAAGTAATTCTTAGCAAAAAGAGAGACACTTTCAGCAATAGCTCCCAAAGGCACTTTCTAAATACAATTCTTTTAAGTTCTGCCTGATTTTAAAGTTAACTCCATGTCAATATTCTTTTCCCTCTTTCTGTGCTCAGATTGGAGTAAGCTTACATGCTGTTTAGATTAATCAGCAATACTGATTATGTCTGATATGAAACTTCTCTGTGTTTTTTTCTCTTTTATGCCTGCTGAAATTTTAAGTCAAGTTTTTGTTTGTGTGTCTTCTACCTTCAGCTCCCAATTCTTTTGCAAGGGGAGAAGACATTGCCAGAAATGCAGTTTAATTCTTTGCTCTCTTTCTGAGCCCAAACCACCTGTACCCACTTAAACTGACCTGTTTTTCATGTGAATGTATTTTTATGGTTTCCCTATCTCTTCTTTTCCTTTTGTTAAGCATCTTGACCAGTTTTTCTTCTGTCTCCCACCAAAACTCATACTGTTTTGGTCAGTGCATCTCTCCCTTTCTAAAACATTTCCAACTCTGTTATTTTTTTGCTCATACACTACTTTTTCCTTATCTTAACATTTTTTTTGGTGTGAACGTAATTTCTTCTATTTTATTTATATGAGGACTACCAAATGCAAACATTCAAGAGCCACAAGCATTCCAATTACAAGATTATTTGGAGACAAATTAAATTTAAAAATTAATATCTCTGTGACTAAATTTTTGGGGTTAAGAGGGATTATTTTTGCTTTCAGTGTCAGTGTGGCAATTTTTCAGTCAATATTCTTTGATGCAGCAGCATGCAAGATGTAGAAACATATATCCTTAGCAAAGAAAAAAAACCCAAACCAAATCTAAGGGATTTAATGAAATTGGAAAACTCAGAAAAAAAAAACCCAACAAGTTCTGAAACATTTGTATGTACATCTGTATCTAAAAAAAGACCTTTTTGGAGATTTGTACTACATACCTGCAGTTGGAGACACCTACTATTTCCAAGACTGATTCTGTTCATCTCCAGAGCAAGATCCATTAAACTTAATTACAATAAGAAACCTCTTTCTGTTACACAAATAATATTCTCATGTAACCCAATTTAAAATAATTGCCTACATTGCTTTTGTTCAGAAGAGAAAACAAAAACTAAAAGAAGTGCTGACTTATTGAAAATAATTGTAATTATATTATTATGTTATATTTTGCTTGCAGACTTTCTGGTACTCTGGTTAGAATGTTTTTTTAAAAAGTGAAATCTGAGGAAAATGTAGTGCGTTCACTGGTACTAGAGAAAGATCTGGATAAAAGCTAATTTACAACTCACAGTTCGGGGCTGGGTAGAAATTACTTCAGAGAAAAATCACCGAGAGTTCTCACAGTTATGTAAATAATGCTATGTAAGTAACTTTTGTTTCAAATAACAGAAAATAAAATAAAGTGTTAAGCCAAATGGTCATTCTGTCTCAAAACAGGAACCAAAAAAATAGCTTCACTATGACACTTCAGTGATATTGCAGGACCTGAAATTAAAGGAAAAAGGTTCTGCCATATCAGAGTTATCACTTCTGTGCTGACTCATGGAAGAATAGAAGTGGAGAAAATTATTAGATTATCTGAGACAGCAAATACAAAATGATTTGGCTGTCATGACTAATCGTTTATTGAGGCCTTTCCATTCTGTCCGAAGTAATGAAATAATATTAACCAATTGCTTAATGTCCATCCAATTGTCCTTCAAATTTCTTAAGGAAGTGAATTGCATAAGATTTTTTTATTCAACAACTCCTAATGCCAAACTTTTATGTTAGTAAAGCTGTCTGGAGGCCCAGTTCTGGGGAACAGTTTTCAGTATCTTTCTGTAACTCATCCTTTGATAATAATAACAATAATGATGGCATGGAGAGCCTGGTATTGTCAAAGATACATGATAAACATTGAAACAAACTTTGCAAAGTAGTACTGTAACTTAACATATCAATCACAAAATAGTCTTTCTAATGGGAAGATACTTTGAAATGGGAGATATTGCACAGAAAAAAAATGTGTGGACACCAAGGAAGAAGTGAAGATTTGGTAGATACCGTGGAAAGAGAACAAAATACTTGGTTAAATCCTTTCTAAGAAAATAATTTCCCACAAAAAGTGTTTGCCTGTTTGTTCTGGTTTGGTAGTTTATACTTGAGCACCTACCAAAAAGAAATATGCCGCTTTTCAAAGCAGTTTGGGATTGGCTGAAGTAGAACTGTTGTCAGCCTTGATGGGACAAGCCAGCCCCTCCTGCACAAGCGTGTCCTGAGAGCAACCTCGAACGAGTGCAACGTGAGCTGTGAGGGGAGTAACTATTACTGGGATAAAATCCTCCTGGAATACCAATTCTACTGCCACCCCCACGTCCCAGCCACAAAGAAAAGCAAGAGAAACCAGAGAGCAGAGCAGAGGAATACCTGGAAGAGAACTCGGACACGGAGGACCCCCCAGTTCCCGCTTCCTCGGCAGCAAGGCCAAGGCAAAGGGCAGAGCAGCCTTTCCTTGGCTGGCCCGTTGTGACCAACTGTCTGATTCAAGTACTCCAGCCCGTGGAAATGTTGCCTGCTCTCTCAAAATAAAGAACAACAACCCATTCTGCGTGTGAGCTCTCCAGAGACATCCCTTGCCGTGCTGTTTGCATTTCAATAGCCGCGATCAAAAAGGGAGCTCTGGGGCTGGATCTGTGCTTATCCAGCTCCAGGTAAAGCCCAGAGCGTGGCAAACATTCCTAAAGATGCTCTTCAGTAAACAGCTGGAATGGTGCAAGGCTATTATGTAACCCTAGTGCAGTGCACCCTTCTGTTTAAATTCTCACCACCATCATTTCTCCAAGTACTTTGTCTGAAAACAACAGGACTCTACAAATTGTTGTCTGTTTGAGCTACAAGGCTATTAGAATAAAATGAAAAACCTTTGAAAAATCCCTCCACCATTTGGAGTTACTTCATCTACATTGCTAGTGATTTTTTACTTTCTGGTTCTTGTCCTGGGGGATAAGATTTCCCAGTAGTGTTTTCAACTGGTGCTCATTTAGAACGCTGTACCAGCCCCATGTCTGCAGGAAACTGTCCCAAATTTGTAGAACTGCAAGAAAATCTTTAATGAATAATTGCAAAATAATCCTATAGATAGACACATAGATGGATTTAATGCACTAGCACCAGAGACAAATACTGTATTGCACCTACAGATTACAGTGAATCAACTGACAAATACCCACATTGCATTTAACTGTTTAAATGTCACCTTGAAAGGGGTCTGAATAGAGTTTTCAGTGAAAGGCATTCCCTAATATTCAAATTCCCACTAGTGATCCCTTTAACTGTTTTAGGTGAGAGTATGCCAGTAAAGGTCAGTGGTTTTATTTACTCAGAGCGTTGTTATTCACAGGCAGAAGGTTTTTAAGCATTTTGGAATTCTCGCAAAATTTGGCTAAAATTTACACTTCGAGCAAGAGACAAGCTGAAAGGAGGAAATTACAACATTTTGGAGTTTTTAATATGTGAGAAGTTTGTCAGATACATAAAAGGATCAGTAGGATCATAATCCCTGCTGAATTCTCAGAGATATTAAAAATTGAGATGCCTCTCACAAGTGCAGTCATCAGCTTTTATACATAATCACCCTCTAAGTGTGATTAGAAGCCTGTTTCATGCTTGTAATACTATAGAACAATTGGGAGATGTTAACATGCATTTCAGTGGACATATATAGATGTTTGCAGTAAATATTTAAAGTAATATGACAAGATATTAAATTTTAATTAAAGTTTCTGGGAGTCCCATAGCTTTGACACGGTTTGTTCACTTATTTCAACATGATACAAATTCTGTTGGCACCTAATTATGAATAACCAGAGACTAGACTGACCTTAGAGAGTGGTAATTTAGATGATATTCTGTAGCAAGAGATGTTAGACAGGGAGGAGAAGGGATGAAATCAAGCAAAACTTTACTGAAAAGTGTGAGAAAGTTTAGGAAAAGACCAGGACTGGAATTGGTGCAGTTTTCCTGTATTTCTCACAACAGCACATGCCATTTCTGGAAGGAATTAAATTATTCTACATTACACAACAAGGAGTCAAGTGATAGCACGGAGATGATATGGGATTGGAAGACCTTTGATTTTAAATTGTTACTGAGCAGCTAGAGACCAAAGTATTTTGCTGTTTATTGTAGCCTCAGCTCAGAGATGTCCCAGTACTGCATGTCTCTGCTACAGAACTGCTATCACAGCGAAGCAGACTTCTCTGGACATGGCCCCTTCTGGTTCACAATTAAGGAAAAAAAACCTGCTAAACTGCATGGATGAGTTCCTGCACACATAGGCCTGGATTCATAAAGGGATCTGCTACCCAAATTGCAATGAACTGAGAACCTTAAGAGTCACAGCGATCGGTATCACGAAAGTAAGGAGTTCCAGTCTTTAGATCTGTCAAGTCAATGCCTTTCACAACTGTTATTTCACTTCTCTGAAAAGCAGATTTTTTGATCTTTTTCCCATGACTACAAATGTTGGTTTAGGACACAGCCAGGAGCAAAAAGTAGCAGAAAGTTTTTCTTTTGATCCTGCTACTGTTAGGAGGTAACTCCCAACAACAGCACAGACTTTTGTTTGGAGCTTGCAGCCTGAGCCCAAAGAGATACAGATGTTTTGGGATAACACCGATAGCTGCGGGCTCAGCTGGAAGCTGGAGGTAGACCACTTTTTTAGTTACATATTACATTTATGTTCACTGTATTTCAAAGTGAATTATGTAACTTGGTTTGTAATGCTGACAGCACTTTAGGAATGCTCTTTTTCCTGGGTGTCGGTGTTTACTGTTGGCATAGTGACATAAATTAGCTGATTACGGAAGAAGGAAAGAGCTGGTTCAGTAATACATTTCCAAAGGTCAATGACAATCTTCACTTTCCAAATCCCTTCAATCCTTATTGACACTGTTTGGGGCTGCTGCATTATACTACCTGCTTAAACTGTCTGTCTTTAGAAAAATATCTAGTGTACTGAGAGCTCAGTGAAAATTTAATATCCAAGGTTTGGGAGTCCACCTGTGGTCCCACATCCCCCATGTTATGCCTAACTCATGCAGGTATGGTATGCACTATTTAAGGTGAATTAAAATTAAGACAGTATCAGCTGTACTGGCCTCAATAAACAGTTTGAATGCTGCTTTATAATCTGTCAAGAGAAAAAGGAACAAAAAAAGAAAGGAGAGCTTGGAGCATCTGGTGCGAATTCACACAGCTTTTTAAGACTTCATTATTTTGATAATTTTGTGTCATAGAGAAATTCTGCCTTCAGATGCATACTGGGTGATGTTGATGTCAGTAGAACTGCAGTTATTCCTTAAAGATCCCCCTTTGTTTAAATGGTTATAAGGTCAGAATTTTTCCCTTGATTCTTAAATTACTCTCCCTGGTATGTACAATGCATGGAGATTCTTCTAGAAGTTTCTCCTAGTTGGTCTCAGGAATAACTTCCCCCACACTTTTTTATCTTTAAATGTAAATCAGCAGAAGAATATATGGCGACTCTGATTTTTGGAGCCCTTAAAAGCTTATCAGGCTGAGACATTTCATTTCTATGTGCACCACACTATAAAGATGGGAATAGTTAAGCTGTTAGTTAAGTTCTGGTGTCTAAAATTTAAATATGAGGGAGGTCTTGTCAGAAAAGTCTCTTGACTAAGATTTACTTGCTCAACTGCCTCAAAAAATTTTACACTTGTTAATCTTCCAGGAGTACTAAAAAAAGCTGATTTTCTCCCTGACATTTGGAGAGGACATAGAAGGATGGGAAGAATGAGTTTTAATGAGATTTCCTTGTGGGATGCAGTTATGATTCTGGTATTTATTAGGGGGCATTTATTTGAATATGAAAAGCAACCCATTATAAGACCGAGGTGATTGAATATATATCCTTTGCTCCACATGCTGTCATTCAAAGTTGCTGTCAGTTATACAGAGGCTGAGGAGTCCTTTTCATTTGGTTGTGAGGGGTTTTGTTTGGTTTTTTTTCTTTTTGTTGTGGTGGTTTTCTTCCTGGCAGGTGGAAGGGGGAAGAATTAACACATCATGAAATAAAGTATTGTCTAAGAAAGAAATTATTTGCAGGTTTCCTAGGATATATATGTGTGTAACACACCATTGAACAACTGTGATGTTCAGCATTTTTCATCTGTTGTTTTCCTATTTAAATTACTTTTTCGGTTATTTGAGTTTATCTTTACCGACCTCTGTCTTTTCTTAAGAAAATTCAAGTTGCAGGAGGGAAAAAGCCGTTATATTATTTTGTAAAAGTAGTATTTCAGAGCATTCAAGAGAAGGGACAGCACTAGAAATACACTGCTGTCAGGGGTGTTGACTATTCCAAATTCTCATTAGTCTTATGTTTGCTGTCTAGCTAATGTCTAACTGACCCAGCTAATTTTGTTGTAATAGGTATCAAATCAGTGAACTAACTGGGTTTACTCCAGTGTGTTTCAAGTCTACTTCAAATATCATGCATAAGCACAGTCCACTGCACGTTTTCAATTCCCTGTCAAGGTTTTGATTTATTTTGATTTTTTAAAAGGTGATGGCACCTTCTGAACAGAATTCCAGCGTGCCCATCTCCTCATGGTTAGCCTGTATGGTTCTGAACAACGAAGGCTCATATAGAATAATTTACAGTTAGTTACACGAATAATAAGGGTGTGTGTAATCAAGTATATCCAAAGTAATCTCTTACATTTTAAAAGGAACTGGAGCCTGAAGTTGTTAGGTGAAGAGACCCTGCAGAGGGCAGTATTATACCCTCACCAAAAAGGTCTTTCACTCCAGATGTTTGGCAATGTGATTATCAGGTCCCTTACACCAACAGAATAATGACTCGATTGAAGTCAAGGAAATTACATCAGTGTACAGGCCCAGTATTTCCAAATCACTGCATAAACTTGACAGATAGGAAATCAATAGCACACAATTCAATCATACCATTAAGCTGCTTGACAGAACGTATATATGAACAATTGATGAACCAAGTATTAAATGAAAGGCTTTGGCACTCTATGACTAAGTGTATAATTGATAATTATTGATTGCCATATGAAAACATTAAAGCACATTCAATGCTCCGGGGAGAACGTGTCAAGAGGTGACATCCAATACAAGTGAAGGAGAAAGGAAGGCTCTCTATATTAACAGAGTAATGTATTTAAAAGAAGTTTTCTGTAAGCCCTTTGCTTATTTCCTTTTGTTGTTTGTTTGTGTCTTTAGCTTATTTTTGTGTTATTTCCAGAAATGGAAAAAAAAACTCACAGAAACAACCTCCTGCTAATGTAAACAGATTTAGCAATGTAAACAGAAAAATACCAAACAGCTTCCTCATCAGGTTTGGATTTATAAAGTTTTAATTTAAAGGGGAAAAATTAAAAGTAATATCAGGGCAAGGCAAAGTGATGACTTCCATTTTGTTAAAAAATATAACAATTGGGAAAATATATTTGTACGCATTCATTTTCATTATAAAATGAGTGATTTCACTGAAATAAAAAGCAAAAACCTCTGACCATTAAAACAAGATTAGTCCATGACAAATGTACGAGGCACAGTGGATCACCAGGGGTCTGCAGGCTTTTCCATTGCCTTGAAAGTCAGGTAATTCATTTAACTCACAGACCACTCACATCCATGAGATGAAGAGCTGATGTGATTCACTGGCCTCTAAAGGTAGACATTACTAACTAGCTTCAAGCAGCAAAAAACCCTGCTGGGAGCAGCTGGGAAGTGCAGAGGTTTAGTGTTCCGAAACAAGTTTATTCACTTCCTCTCTCTGCAGCGCTGTGGGAGCGAGTTCCACAAGAGTTAACAATTACCTCTGACCCTAACTCATTGCTGGTGAGATATTTATTAAAATTATTTGCAAACCAAACGAAAGGAATTGTTTCTTTGCTCCTGCACAGGGAGCAGCATCAGCCTGGGAAGCTCTTGCCCTGTCTGGAAGTTCAGCCCCTGTCCTGTTCCCATCCTGTGTCTGCGTGAGCAGAGGTGAGAGGCTGCACAGGGAACTGCACCAGAGCAGCGAGGGCTGAAGACAAAAAGGACTATTAAAGGGATACAAGAGAATATTTCCTCTACCCATGCCACGTGCATTTCCATGTGGTGTGCACACAGCTATGCTGACACGGGGGAAAGGACAAGATGTGAGTGGGAGAAAGCCTGTGGGCAGCAGCTGATTAACCAGCCACGCCACTGAGTGTGCTCCTGGAGCCCAGAGTTCTGCCTCTGTGCACAGGGAGAATTTCACTGCTTTTCATAAGGCTGGACTCCTAAAGGCCAAGAGTGTGTATGAACTCACATCACTAAATGATCTTTCCTAATGTTTCCAGCACGGGCCCTGAGAGCACTGAGTTAGTCCGTGCCTGTCCAGATGACTCGATTTTCTTCAACAGCCCACCGTGGGATTGGAGTTTCTGTTTCGTGGCAGTGGGTTCAGGGCTGTACAGCCACTTCTCCTTCAAAAAGGCTGATGAGCTCTGGTACAGTGCTGAGCTGCTGCAATGCCAGAACCCTTCGAGCAGTACAGGCTGCTGTTGGGCACTTTGGCTGTGGAGAGGGATTATGAGAAGATATGAGTGAAGGTTTGGCTGCTGGAGGCACTTCCCACGTGAAGAGAGCAGTGAGGTTTGACTTCCAGGACAAATGCTGTGTCATGAGTCTAACAAAATTAAGTTTCGATAACACATGAATAAGGCTAATGATAATTATGTTAGTGTGGCTATGGAATTCCCTGGGTATTAATATTTCTTCTGTTTTCAAAATGCACCATAGAGAAAAATTATCTTTCAGGTAAATGTAATGTTTTTAAATCTGTAGAGTAAAAATCTTATTTCAGGAAAATATTCTTTTCCTGTAGCTATTCACTGAAAAATGAGTACTTATAGTTAAAAAACCCTCATTTGTGTTTCAGTCAATTCTGACATTGTCATTAGAATCATGACTAGCAAATCCTTTCTTTCTTAGACATAATTTGCAGTAGTGAACAAGAGGCAATTACTAAGTTTTGCCTACCCATTGTAATGTTTAAGCACCTATGCAAAGAGAAAGAAACAAATGTATTTATAAATTAAACTTCATTTTGTACCTCAGTGGCATTTACAGACTAATATAATTGAAAGTTATTTGCAGAGACTAAATTCGCAGAGTGGTACTATAAAAATATTTTCCTTATTTGGAGATAAATGATGATATAAGCATCTGTTATATCTGCTCTGCACTGCTATTATTGTTGCAGAATATAGAAGCTATTCTATAAATGCCAGCTGATGGAAATGGTTCCACTCTCACCATTTACAACAAAAAATGGAGATGACCAGACCTGTTCATTTTCCCTGGGATACTGAATTGTGGCTTTCATTATTGCTGCTGGGCCTTTCCTTATCCTAGCTGCAAATGCAGTCAAATGTTGAAAGTGTGCCCTCCAACCATCTGAGATGCAGTCCCAACTGCAACTTTACTGTGCTTATCAGAAGGAAATCCAGAGAACACTTAAAATGAAAAATTCTCGCCAACTTCCCGAGCATATCTAATTTTAAATTTCAGGCATGAAATAAGAATTAAAGGATGTCACAGCACAAGTCACAGTACAACACTAAAATAATCTGGGTGAGGGGGCTCCATTTGCTAAACAAGCTGTTTCTCATTGATAAACTTTGAGACAGTCAGCTCCACTTTGGCACGCCCAGGAAGAATACACATAAAGCTTTTAAATTACAATGAAGAATCATGTAGAAAATTGTACAGCCCGGCAGGAACCAAACGCAGGATTTTTGCTTTTTGCGCGGCTGCTGGTTGTTATTTGGTTTAATTAGTGCCAATATGAACGGCAGTGGAACTTCCAAAGGTCAATGGAAGCAAGATCCGAATAAAACACCTTACAGCTTGGCCTGCAGCTGAACGACTTCCACCTGCAGTTGGCACCTGCCATCGTGCAGAGCTTTACTGAACACTAAAATCAGTGATAATCAATATCAAGATGGAGTAATACAATAGCAGAGTCAATGATAAGCAGTATCAGTACGGAGTATCAGTAATGATGATACCTGGGCAGAGCCCTTTTGAGATCAAGGATTACTTCACTTTCTTTGAGGCGATTGTTTGTCTCCTATTGGCCTGCTGGGTAGAGCTTCAGTCTGCCTTTTGACACCTCAGAGATCTTTTTTGCTGCTCTATAGATAGCCTCACTTGATCCACTAATCCACCCTTTGCCACCATCACCGTGTTAATTGATTTGTTTGTGTATTTTGGTTGTATTACATGAAAATGCCAGCTACAGGTGGCAGTCCTTTGCTGTAATGACTATTGATTATATTTCAGTATAGTGGGAAATAGCATGAACCTGCTGACCATAATATTTGTGGAACTGAGACTGAAGAAGAAAGGTAACTTTAAAAGGAACTCAGTATTAAGTTTACATTTACCTAAAGATTTCTGAACAAGTCTGTATATATTTAATTTTATAATTTTTCAACCTAAGATTGTTTTTCTGCATTTCAGATCTGTATTAATTAAAGAAAAGTCTAATAATCACCTCTGCTGCATCTCTTGCTGAAAGTATGAGTGAGAAAATGTTGGTTAGGTTATCTACTTGGGGATTGTTTACTTATTACTTTTTAAAAATTGATATTATATATCAGAATAGTAAGCTATAATCTACTACAGACATGCCAAAACCCAGTGGAAGTTACTGATTAAAGTGTCTGCTTATATGCAGGAAAGGCACAGCTGACCTTAAGCATTTTTTCTTTCGGTCACTAAAACTTGAGTAGCATGGACATGAGCCAGGCCACCACATGGCCAAGGGATCAGTGTGGTGGATTTACCCAGGAACAGATGCAGCCTCAGAGACTGATAGTGATGTTTGAAGGAGGAGTTAGGTGCTGTATTTGACTTGAAATAACAGCAATAAATTGCACATCCAAGATGAAATTAAAGACATCATCGCTCTGAGCGTCCCTTCCACAATCTCAGAATTATGCTCTTTTTTTTGGTCATGATGAAAGTGATACTGGACTCAAAACCCAAGTCATCTCTGCAGTGATTGCTTGTTTCCTACGCCCCAAGTTTCGTGCAGCCTCGATGTACACACTTCTGGCTTTGTTCATTAACACACGCATTTATTCAGAATGAGATCTTACACTGTCCTATAACTGTATTAACCTGAAAGAACTGCAGTAGCAGAATCTTACCATCAATAAAAGCAGTAGATAGAAGCTGCACAATTTTTGGGATGCAGGGAAACACGGACCAGAAAGACCACTTGGTCATTGAGTCTGATAAGTGCTGCTGTAGCAGAAGTACAGAAACACTGCGGTAGCCACAAAATTAAAGCAAAACTTCATGACTTCTCTAATGATTTAGAAAACACAGCTATCCTTGTTCTTATTTTCTTTCCCCCTCCCTCCTTTATTTTGTAACAATCATAGCTGTCCATTATAATGAGGAGACAAGCAGGTTATGTACAGCCATGTTTGTATATAGAGATATTCCAGCTAATTTCCACGTGGAGCAGTGCTAGTCTTCAAAGACTAGAAATATTTGTATTTTTTTTCTCTGAGTTGATTTTCTCAGCTCTCCCTCGCTACATTAGTGAAGAGGTGATTCAAAGAAATTTTGCACTTCTGGTTTGCTTTCCAGACACGCATCGTAGTCATAACGAGTGTTTTACAGGTTGAGAACTGAGTCCAAGCAAGTGATTTATTCAAAACTATGCAGTGAGGGACACAGCCCAGGTTTCCTGGCTCACAGTTCGCTGCTCAAAGCACTATGTGATGCTAAGTTGCTTTAGAGGATACCTTTAGATGGCAGAAAGTTACCAGAGTAGAATAGCATCTCCTCCTGCTATTCATGTGCAATGTGTGCAGTCAACCTCTCCATTTTCTCATTCCTCAGGGGGTCCATCATCTCTCACCTCTTGTTTGGCAGACCCTACACTAAGTAATGCTGCACAGGGTTAAGAGAAAAGGAAGAAAGGACTAGAGAGAAGGGTTGGCAGCTGTGCTGCAAAAGGGAACTATAGCAATCCTTTTGAGTCTACGGAGTCTTTAGCATTCACACTTTACATTTTAGAAGAAACTTTTATCGTGTCTATCACAGAGACACCACAGGCAAGGAAATCAAGGGAAAAATAATAATTAAAAATGCCTGCTCCTCAGGACATGGCTGAGTTTGTTTTTAATTCTAATTTATTTTGGCAATTTTATTTTTCCTGTAAATATTATTTCATTGTTTATAATGTTTATAATGTATGAATTCAATCTGTCATCCCTCTTCCCCAAAGTTCAGCCTCACTTACACTTTGAATAAACTCGTATCCAACATTTACGATTTGCCAGTTAGCAGCTGTGTGAATAATGGCAAGGATTGCTGAAAAAGAAAATCCTTTAGCAAGGAATGTTGAAAGGATAGATTTCTGAGAGAAAACATGGGAAAGATGTAAATGCAGGTCTCAACTCTTATTCACCGCATCCTATTGCAGACATTGTGAGCAACTTTTAGGAGGTTTTTTATGCCTTTATGTTCTAATATATCACTCAAAGGCAGAGCAGCCTAAGAGGTTGCAAGCAGAAATTTGATGGGTGATTTTTAATGGGAGTAGCTTAAAGAGATTATACTGTAAATTCGCTTTCTACCTGACATCACGAACATCTTTGTATAAATAAGTATTAAAGGGTATGGCTTCACGTATATGGGGAAGGCTGCTCTCTACCTGTCACCTTAGGTTGCTATGTAGATTACATTTTAGAGCTGCAGAACCCTTTTTCCTTTTCTTTTCCTTTTTTTTTTTCAGTTGTGACAGAACCCACCCAACAAATACCATCAAATGTTGGGGAGGGTTGACAAGGGCTGTCCATAAGAAAGTGATATTATAGAATCAAGCTTGGATGAACTGCACTGACAAACACAGACCAGAGGGAAATTATTTGCCCTTTACATTTTGATTCGTTTGTGGCTGCCTTCGGTTTGTAATTTCCCTTTTTAGAGAGTCTGGATTTCTCTCTGGGAGCCTCCCTGACAACCTTTGTCTCGGCATTGTCAGTGGGGCACTGAGGTTCCAGACGAAGGACAATTTTGCTTGTGATAGGTGAAATCATTAGGATGGGATCCAAATCTGGAGGAACTGAAAATGAGGAAGAAACTCATGCTGGATGTTTGGAGCAGAACACTAGGACCAGGAAACACCTACAGAAGGTCAGCTTTATGGAATAGAATTTGCTCCAAATCCTTGTATCAATTATCCAGTTCTTATTATATATATCCAGTCCTTATTATAAATCTTACTAATTATCCAATTAATAATCCAATTCTTGTATTATTCTTGTATAGTACCAGTGCACTTCTCCCACTTTGCAAAGTATTGCATTTTATGATATGAAAACTAAAATTCTATTACATGCATCTGAGAATAAGCAATCCGTACAATTTTACAATTACCAATCAAAAAGAAACTGTCTAATTTCATAATTTCCAAAGAGGATTTTGCTCTTTTAATCTGGAGATGATTAGGAAAAAAAACAACCAAAAACTGGACAAACCCAAAACCAAACAAACCAACAACAGCAATAACAAACCCCAACACTCCACCCTCCCAACCCCATAAAAACAAACAAAAAACCCCCCACTAAAACCCCACAAAAAACAAACACACAAAAACCCCAAGAAAAATTCTTAATTTTTTTTAATAATCTATTATCAGTGGTATCCTAAAATCTTTCCTTCCATTGCAGATGTAGATTATTTTCCATCTCAAGGTTATTAATACATATATGTAATAATGATGCACATGCACTATAGTAATTTTTGGCTCATATGTCCCCCTGATTTCAATAAGATAATAATTAAAAAAATATACTGTGCTTTGAAAAAGCCTCAGTCTGACCCTTCTCCTTACAGCTTTTTTTTTTCCCTGATTGATGGAATTGTGAAAGAAAACAACAGATTACAGAAAAAATATGGTGAATGTCTATTATCATTTTATGAACTGTAATTCAAAAGTTTTCAATAGCTTCCTATTTTAAAACAAAACAAACAAAAAAAAGAAAAAAGGGAAACAAGCATACTTGAAGAGGTAAACATTAGCTATTTTTGACCTAGGTGGAGCCAAAGAAATGTTAGGCAAAAGACAAAATTTTAAATCGGGGAAATAATAATTGAATGACCTCTGCATGAAAAACTGTGCCATAAATTATCTTTACACTCTGTGGAAACATTCTCCTCTGCCTTTAGAGTAAATCAGACAATTTTCAGGCCAAACCAATTTTCTAAATCATAATTAGACAAGAGGCTAAAATAGGTCTTTGTAATGGAAGTGGGTTATAAATTTAACATGATATCCATAATTCATCCCTGAAGAAAGGTCCTTTACATTCTGAAAGCTTGGATAATATAACTTAAAGAGCTGGCCTGCTAAATGGTGTAACAGTCTATCTTGCTTAGTTTACTTTAGAACTTTGATTCATACTGTGCTCAGTTCTTTTCCCAGTGGGAAAGCTGGATTCTTAAACCTCTTTCTCACACTTATTAAAATAATTCCCTCCTCACCAGGACATCAGCCTTGGGCATGCCCAGTTCCTTTGCTAATAATTTTGTCTTTTTCAGTCCTTAGATGAGTTCTGCATTATAATCGACTTGTAGAAAGCTTAATTTTTGTGTGTATACACACAGAAATGCTTAAAATGCCACACTAACAGAGGAAAAGAATATCCACTGCCATTGAACAGCATGTTAGGCATTTAGTATACACAAAAAGTGGGAAAGAGATGTTTGAGTGACTATGACAAATGTGTCAGTAGGCAAGTGCATGCTTACAAAAAGCTTTACCTGTTAAAAATGTGGGTTGCAAAAATACACATATTTTACACAGCAAAATTAGAAAATCTTGATATTCCTCCAACCAGTCACTTGAATCTTCAGGTTTCTTTCAATATCATGTCAACCTCCTGATCATTAACATTAGAATTCAATGATGTTTCGCGATGGAAACACCTGGCCGAAGCCACCGGCCACTCACTTCACTCTCCCAACAGATTTGCCAAGTCCATTCCCTTTTTGACCTTATTTTCAGGACCTGTGTTTCATCATTCTGGTCTGATTCTAGGCCACAGGCAAGAGTGGCCCCATGCCAGCATTGTTTGTCTCACTCAGGGCTGGTTTGAGAATGTTGAATCAACATCTAATTGAGCAGACAAGCTGTCTCTATTTGCCCCTACGTATCCATTTGTGGTTTTTCATCCTACCGCAGAAAGACTTTCTCATAATAAGCCTTTGATTAGATTGGAAGCTCTTAAAGTCAGGTATTGTCTTTCTGCTAACTGTGTGTACAGATCGACTTCAATAAGGCCCTGAAACTTGTCTGGCCTTTGGTCAATTCTGAGATAGGAACAGATGATAAGTTTATCCGACTCCTGACTTTCAATACTCTGTTTTTGCTCTACAACACACTGAACTCTGCCACTGCTGCAGCATTTTTTCTTTCTGCTGTAATTGTCTTCCCTTGCTTATAACCTAGTGAATAATATATGCTCACATTAGAGTGTTTGGCCCTGTGGGAGGACGTTCCAGTCACCTCAGTGTTTTTTCAAACATGCTACTGTATGTGACACTATGAGATAAAATAAGTAAACAACCAGATTGCAGTTTGAATGGGTGCCACAGCTCACAGCTACAAATGCCCAAATAGAATAAAGAACCTTTCTGGTCAGGACTGTATATTTGATAATTGGAGAAGTATCTTGCACTTCAAATCTTTTGATTTAAGTGTTTTGCAGAACAATAAAATGAGGATTATTAATGCTCTCCGAGCATTTTACACATGAAAAAAGTGAGGTCCTCTGAGGTAAAACGACTCATACAAGGTCACACAAGAAAAACAGTAGTAAAAGAAACACAACTTGGCTTGTATTGCTATCTGGAATGAACCCTATACATAATAGATGAAATTCCACAGAAATCAACAACACCGAGACTTTACTTGTCCTGGTCGCAGGGCAGGAGGGCAAGTCACAAAACGTTTGCAATTTCCTCGAGGTGTAAAGCCTGTTACAAAAACCAGGTAATGTGGTAGCACAACATCCACAAAGGCAAAAAGTGTGCTTTAACCTAAAAATAGGAAGGCTCGTGGCTACAGACACCAGGGCACGATGCAGCGAACGTGACCCTTGGGCGAGCGACCTTCTCTTTGCATCACGCACCGAATTTGCCCCGCGACTGGAGGCAGTAAACTCAAGGACAAAGGGAGCAAGGACTAAGCCATTTGGCAATCTTATCATGTAGCTTCTGCAAAATATTCCCTGCAGTGTAGAATTGTTCGAAGTTGCACATGCTGTGTGTTGCTGAGTGAGAAAACGAGCTGCCTTGTGCTGAAGTGTATTGGAAAGAGAAAGAAACTCGGTGACCTGTTAATAGGTGTGCTGTGTGTGGGCTCTCCTGCCTGCAACTCCCTGGATCAGGGATCAGCTGCATCCTTTTCTTGCCTAAATTTTCCTGATTGTTGCAACTGTTTTGAGTCTGGGAGAGGAGCAGTTTTTAAACGTTTTTCAGTGGCATGTGACTCCTCCACATCTCGACAGGAACAACTTTCTTCCTGCTCTGTTCCCTCTTTTCATCCTTCACACTGGACATAGATTGACTGTTAATTAAACCCAATACAGCACTCCAACAAAGCTGGCTTTGAAATCCAATACTATGAATAATAAAACTAAAACACATACTCCAGATTATTTTAAAATGTTGCTCACTACTGTTTGTCAGCTATGCAATACTTCTGTATCTCTCTGCAAGCCTTGATTTTTGAAAATGCTGAGGAAATACGATTTCCACTTAGACAAGGTTGGACACAACAGGACTATATGTTCATAGCATATTCAAAAACTAGGAAATCATGAACCTCTGAACAAAAAAAACCAGCAAAAGTGGGCCTAGTGCTTTACTTGGGCACACACCCTGAGATCATCCAAGAGAATTCCAAAGGATGGCAAGAAATGTCCACCTGTAGGTCTATTATTAGGACCTCAACTTTCTATTGGCTGGTTTTCTTACTGGTCTGAAAGGATATCAAAGAGTCCAGTGGTGAGTGGAAAGTGCTTGTAGCTTCACCCCAGGAATATCTGCTGAGTAATAGCTAGAGAAAATATGGACACAAGGAGATTTTTTTCTGGTTGTTTTTCATTTGGTTTGCACGGTGTTATAGACGGGAAAAAACCCTAACAATTTAAAAATAATAATATCATAAAAATAACTGCGTAACTGGAATATCTCATACTTTAAATAATCCCCCCCTTTTTTTTTTTTTACATGAAAGAAGAAATCCTAGTTGCTTGGGGAAGACAGCACAGCACAGTGTGAAAAATAACATCTCATGACATGCTAATGCAGAGCAAATTTAGCATTAATACCTTTTTTTAATGAGCCATAGTTGTTGTTTTGCTCATTTCAATGTTGCATCATAGAATGTTCTACGAATGTTTTTCATAAAATAATGTGGGGCATTTTTAATATTTTTAATAATGGTGTGCTGAATTTGGATAGTTTCATTTGCAATTTAAGTAATGCTTTGTTCTGATGAGATCTCTGGAGGTGGTTTTGACATTTAAAAGTGATGTGAAGAGATTCAAAGTGATTAAAGCTGTCAAATGTTACCCTAATTGTGTGACTGCAATCTTTTCAGCCTCTTTCAGTGAGTGTATACATTATACACGCTGCACAGCACTTCTGTTTAGATTGAGGTTTTTTATTAATGCCATCCTGATTGACAGAAATTATTGCAAGATCACAAGTGGAACTAAATTAGTTTGCTGCTGCATTCAAGCAACATGCATAGCCATGAACTTTTAAGATGCAGTTATCTACTTAACATAGCCCTTCCTCCTTCCCCCCCCGAAGAACCCAAGAGTTATTATAGTGACAGATGATATCTTTCACATTTATACTGTCATACTAGTTCACAGGAATAAAAAAGTTTTGCCCATATTAGCATTATTTTAACCTTCAGTTTGTATTCAAAATGCTACTTGACAGGTCATTTATTTTAAATATGGTTCCTAGCTAAGAGAAGTATCAGATGTATTCTAATTAATTATGAACAAGCCAGATTTTCATGGCTGATATTTTATTAATATCTTGCTATGTATTCATGGAAGCTGTAATACTTATTGATACCTTCTTGTCTATTAAAAATAAGAAAGCTTCAAAACCACTTTGATATCTTTAGATATTCATGTCTTAGCTATCTGGAGTAGCACTAGCCCAATTATTTGAGAATATTTGGATGTGTAGTGGGTTTTTTTGAGGTAATTAAGTCCAAATACACTGCTGCCTTCATAGATTTATCTTGCAATACCAGTAGGAATAAAGAGTAAAAATATCCCCTTAAATGAAAGGTTTCATGAGGTTTTCTTAATCTTGCAGAATACTCAGTGACGTTGCTGGTGTGGTTTAAAAACCTCTGTGTCACAACTGTTCAAACCAGAATAAAATGTACTGTGCTTGTTTATCCCAAAATGAAAGAAAGAAAGAGAGAGAGAAAGAAGGAAAGAAGGAAGGAAAGAAAGAAAGAAAGAAAGAAAGAAAGAAAGAAAGAAAGAAAGAAAGAAAGAAAGAAAGAAAGAAA
>JAYRBT010000005.1:12527997-12540863 GCA_036023395.1 Myiotriccus ornatus
GAAAGAAAGAAAGAAAGAAAGAAAGAAAGAAAGAAAGAAAGAAAGAAAGAAAGAAAGAAAGAAAAAGAAAGAAAGAAGTAAAATTTAACTACTGCAGGAATATGTTGCAAAGAAGCAAAGACACAGCATAGAGACATTCAGTTTTCCTTATGCAGAGGGTGGAATGCCTTTCAAATGAACATTTCATTCATGTCTTTCTTGTAGGTAGCATGAACACCGTGAACAGGTGTAGGGGCTATCACCCTTCGTTTTCTGCATTATTTTTATTTTTATTTAAAAAACAAACCAGAGAAATATCTAAATATCGTGATTCTCAGCAGCACTAAGCTATGAGGCAAACAATGCTTTAAAAACTGCCCACCAACTGCTGCAAAGAGATAGGAGGTAATTCTCCAGGAGAACTTTCTTTTTCCCTCGTGTTGCCCAGTTAGATTTGTTTGCAGCTTTCTCCAGCTCAGTGACTCATTGTTATGTGGCTGCAGAGAATAGAAGAATTAACATTTGAAATGTTAATTGTTTTAGCAGCAAATTATTACATTGCTTACTCATTGGTGGTGATTTATTTTCAGCCTGTTTTAATGCCATATTTTGCATTGAGGGAATTATTCGTGTCAGGGATACCTTTGGAATGTTGGGCACTTTTCAGTCATGTTGCAGTCTCTTGACAACATTGTTAAGAATTAATTATAATTCATAATTATAATGGTTAACAATAAAGCTCAAGTTTCGATGGCTTTAACGCCTGATGAGGGTAAGTAATAAAGTTGGGTGAATAATTCATAGAGAATAATTTATTCGGTGAATTTGCCAAATAATGTCTGCAAACAATTCTTTAGCTTGTTTGCAAGCAGTTCTCTGTCAGGATTCCCATATTTGAAATCTGAGCTCATTAGAATGGACACATGGTCTTCGTGGTGTTTTCCTGCTCTCTGGTAGTAATTCTAGAACAGAGTATTTTAATTTACAGAACTGATCCTTTGCTTTTTGCAAAAAAAGGTTTCCCAGGATATTCTTTAAATTGAGCAATGAGGCCGTTGTCTAAAGTGCCTTTACACTAAAGATTAAATTAGAGGTATTTAGATAACTATTTTCTAAATTAGTTTTTATTTTTTTGTTTAATTATTATGGAATTATCATGGGATTTTTTAAAGCACAGCTAACTCTTTCTCACAGTCAGTGTTAGTGTAAAGTAGAAGCTGCCTGTAATGTTGCCTGCCTGTAGCTGTGAAGTGGGGAGGTGCCTGAAAATGTGCAAAATTCACCCTCTGCTGTCAGGTTTGATGTCACTGTAAGGCAGAAGACACATGGGATCAGTAAACTGACACCATGGAGCTAAGCTTAACTAAACTACATCCTTGATGAACGTTTTAATTAGCTCCTCATCCAGCTGCCTGTTATGGTGACCACGCTTGCACGTTATTTTCACACAGAATCATGGAATCATGGAATCAGCGGGGTTGAAAATCATCAAGTCTGAGATCATCAAGTCCAACCTCAGTTTCGTTGATGGGTAAATACCTCGTGCTGACACTGCACGTGGCAATTCCTCTTCGCCACCCAGGCTGCAGTACTGCCAGGGCTCCCCTGGCTCCGAGCTGACCTGTCTTACCAAGCACATCAAAATGTGGGAAGGGCAAAGGTTCCACCTCCCTGAGTGTTCTGTCCTGAGCAGCAGCCAAAGGCAGACGTTCAGGGAGGAATGTAGAAAACTGAGGAGTACAGAAAGCTCAATCCCTTCTCTGGTAGTTCTCTCAGCTTCCCCACTTCCTGAGCTGGAAGTCCATTGAAAACTGCCACTGGTAATTTTCCTAAATAACTGTCCAGGCTGGCAACCAACAAGCTGATGCAGCAAGAATTATTCAGTTCTCAATGAATTTTCACCCTCAGCACTCTCAGAAGTTTGCAAATCCCTCAAAATTATTACATATGTTTCTCACATGTCTGAGTAATTTCTATGATACTCATCGAAATTGTGCATCCATTGGGCAGATGCACTATCAAACAGCTTGATTCTGCCTTACAGATACTGGAAAATGCTTGGTGATAAAATAAAGAAAGATTTTTAATCTTAAGTACCACTTCCTCCTCACCTGTATGCAGATTTTATGAAAGCAGGCAGACTGCATGTGCCATCTGAGGGAAAATCAAAGAAACTTTCTTTGTGAAAGTTTACATTATTTACACTGTAATGAAAAATCAAAATTCTCCTCACAAGGGTGTGAAATGACACTACTTTCTTCTAGAAGTATATTGGGTAATAACTACTCATAGAATCTTTTGACAAACTCTTTAAGTTGCACTCAATTTTAATGTGTGGGCAATAAAGTTTGTGTATTGGGAAACAGGTAATACTCTCCTTTAGCTGGAGCAAAAGAATTAGGACTTTATCCCAGTAATATCTACTAAGTTTTAGAAAAGGCAGGATAAGATTACAATCACGATTATGAGGTCCTGCCTCAGGCTGCATGTATTACATGGGAAAACAAGACCTAAAAGAAGAAATAAAATTCAGCTACTACTGATTAACTTCTGTAAATATATGTGGATATTCATTTGGATGTGAAGCCACTGAACATGGAATAAATTTAGGAGGCTTGGCAAAAGTAGTGTCAGTGTGCTTAGTCTTTGGACATGGTACATTTGAAAAGGCACTACCTCAGCTCTTTTACCAGAGCTGTTCCCTTACTTTTGAATGCCTCAACCACCAAAATTGCCGTCCTGAGAAAAAAGTCTTACAAAGAAGGTCATCTTTCAGCCGAGGGCTGAGAACTTTAAAAGTTCAGGCCTTGTCAATCATTGAGAGATTTTCAGATCTTGGCATTGTCCGTCACACAGGGTATGACAGTCCTGATATCCCGTTCTTCCCAAGGTATAGGAGATCCATCAAATAAAAAGCTAGTTTGGGCTGAATTTGAAGACTTAAGAAAAATAAGGAAAAAAAAAAAGAAAAAGAAAAAAAAGGAAAACAAAACCCCTCCACCAATCCTATATATGTTAGAACATAATGCCTTAGAGAAATGAGAAAAGAGAAATTGGATGATGACTGATGAAATCCTCATAATCTATCCCCAATTATATGGGAAATTTGATTTTTCTAATGGGGAAACACAGACCCCGTGTCACTCACAGCGCAGATGGCTGTGAAAATGTGAAGTCTATTCATTTAAAGCAAAAACACATCCTCATATCAATAACTCAGAAGATGGCAAAAGAAGCATTTGCTACTTATTAAACTGCACTTTCCCAGAAATGTTCTGTTTAGCCGTCGAAAATACCCAGTGAAGGATGCACATTTCAGATCAGCAGAATCCATCCTTTGGGATGTGTAATTCGGAAAGGAGCTGCAGCTCTGCCCTGCCCGGTGCTCTCACCTGCTGAGCCTCCCTACCCCCAGCACTCTGCAGAATTATCCTTTCCTGCCTGCTCTGGCGAGTGGCTGAGGATGCTGCTCTCAGTTCTCTTCAGCTTCCAGGCACAGAAGGACCTCAGCAGGAAAATGGGGTTGATGGGTAGGAGCAGGAGGACGCTGAGTGTCCCAGAATCTCTTTTAAAATAGGGATTTTAAGCTCCTCTTGCTGTCAGAGAAGCGGAGATTTTAGGCTCCCTCTTTTCAAGCGAAGGGGTTGTCCACTCTCCTCGTAGAGAAAGGGGTGTGAACGGCCTGTAAAAAGCCCCAGGGCACCCGTAAGCCTTGGGAAGGTTCCAGATCTAACGCAGTTTTTGTCTTGCTTATTCCGGAGCAGAAAAGCAGTCCATCAGCAGGGGATGCACGCAGGTACGAAGCACTCAGGTAGTCGTGAGTCAGCGCTTCAGTATAAAGTAGGTTAGCTGCTGTCTCGGATATTCAGAGTAATTTTAGGCTAGTGGGAAAGAAAACTTGGTAAGGGAATAGCTTATTCAGGGTTCTCTGCAACGAATGACCGTGGAAAGTTTTTCAGACACGTTTCACAGAACAGACCTTGCCTCCTGAAAGCAAGGCCAGTCTGCAGACTGGAATCCCAGTGTGCTGTTTAGGTACGCTGCAAATATACACTCCAAAGTGTACAGTAATCTACGAGAGAAGGGAGTAAGAGCAGCTGAAAGGCTGGAGGGGGAGAGTGAGTCTGGGAGAAGATAATATTTAACACTTGTGTGTAGCATTTCATTTTCCTTGTACTTCACAAACATTGACTGATTAATAATCTCACAGCAATGCACTGAGTCAGGTAGCACATTTCCTTCCTATTATTATCCCCAGCTGGTGGTGCTGGGGAATGTATGGAACTAGATGGGGATGGAGGGGACACATCAAGAGCTGTCTGAATTCTCAGTAGTATCCCAGAGAATTCTTCCTTATTATTTTGATTTAAGCAAATTTTAGCTTTTGAAATCAGAGCCCATAGAGTGCCTCATTAACAACATTTTGCTGTCAGTGCTTCCATTTTTTTTTTTATTTCCAATTATAAGGCAACAAGTGAGTTCTTTCTTTGTGTACGACAGCAATGCCAGTCACTCGTGTTTGCAATGTATCTGCTGTTTCTGCTGGTGGAGGGAGAGGAAAGAGGCCCTGAGTACAGTGGTGTGCTCTCAGCAGCTGTCACTGCTGCCAATTACTCAGTTTTCATTTATAAAAGGCAATATGGGATCTTTAGCTTTTATAGTACCCAAGAAAGGCTGGTTGGTGCTTATTGATTTTATTTAGTCCAGGGGAGCTGCTCACACACAGACTACAGTGAGTTGTGTGCTTCCTGCTGCTAGCTCTCCTGCCACTTACTGTTTTCAATTATTTATAAAATCCAAGGCACATCACAGAACAGTTCAGCACAGTCCCTGAGACAGGCTGCTATTACAGTGCTCCATCCGTGTGCCTCCCATTTTTGAAACAGGAATTGGCACGAACAAATTGCCCTAATGAGGTCTGATGCATTATGAAGGCCTGGACAGTAAAAAAAAAACAACAACCAAAAAACTATACAAAATCTGGTACAACCATAACAAGCTGCAAATGCCATGGGCAGCCCTTTCCAAAGTAACCACCACTGGCTATCAGCAATTTAATGTGCCCTCCTGCAAATGATTCCACCCATTTTGTGTTTGTCTTAGCTCCTCTAAGTGCCTCGTGGGGAAAACGATACGAGGAGACCTGTTTTCTTCAGTGAGAGAGATTACTTCAAGGCTCTCTGCTAAAAATGGTTCAGAAAAGTAAAAGGGCTGTTTTTCTCCACTCAAAAGATCCATGAAAAATTGTCAGTAAGGGCTTCAGAAGAAATTGAATTCAGGCAGATGCTGAGAGGAGGGAAAAAAAATAAAGGAAAAGAGCTTTAAGGGGAAAGAGAACCAAGAAGGGATTCCTGGTCATATTTGTTTCCCATTTTTATCCTTGGAGCTGCAAGTTGTGAAAGAATGAGGAGCTGAACTCCCTACTGTTTCCCCTCTCAGTTTTGGGAGCTAAGAAGGGTCATCAAGGCTGTAGTCAAAGCAGGACAAAAGATCAACAGATGTTAAAGCAGTGCCTGTGATCCCATAAAAGCAGATTGGATAAAACTGAAATTTTTTTTTGGAATTTTTATTACTCTAGAAGGGCTTAAGATGTTCCAGTTATCTGCAAAGCTACACCAGGACAGAAAAGCAGGCAAGTGAGTTTGTTCAGTGAAGGGGAAGCAGAATATAAAAGAGCTGGTCAAAAACAAAAGAAGGTGATTAGTTCAAAAATGATTTGTCGACTGGCAAAGAGACAGAAGTCTGAAGTATTTTATCAGGTGTTTCCAAAATACCGTATTTTTTGCTTTCCCAGAATTGTGATCCTGACTCCATAGGGCCTGATTTGATCCCCAGAAAAGGATACAGTAAAACTTTATCCCTGATATACATTTTTTAAGCTTATATTCCAACTAGTATAGATTTGCTCCTTAAATAGTGTTTTACCTTCTTTTTTTCTTAGTATGCCCCTAGCAGAAATAATGCAAATTTTAGCAATTTTTCCATGAAAATTGCTGGAAAAAAATACTTCTAAAATATACTTTGAAAGCATATTTGCAATTTTTGTGTCACTTTTTAAAGGCATTCCTTAGTTTGTTAAACCTTACTCTGAGGTTGGCATAGGAATCAAGAAACTATAAATATTTATGGAAAGCTTTCTCAAGTCTCCTGTCAGCTGCAGTCTCGAGCGCTCAAGTGGTTTCTTCTTTTAAAGGGGACAAGGTTTTCAGCTGTGGTTTTCTTTAAGAGTCAGCCATGGATTTTGTGGTTCATACCATCTTCCCAGGATGCTGATACTGCAGGTAAGGAGTTGGCTCCTCCTTCCTCTCCCCTAACGTGGATTTAGGTGAGCTAAGAAGCCCAAACATACGAAGGAATGTGTTCCACACATTTAAATTCCATGTAAGAAAAGGAACCAAGACACCAGAAAGCCGTGCTGGAATGAGTAGAAGTTTCATTCATCATGCCAGTGGAACTTCTATTAAAACAAACACACGAGCAAACAAAACACAACAACCTTCTGCTTGAATGTAATAAACGTTCCAAACTCCTTGTCAGCACTTGTCCATCCAACAGCTTAATAAATCAAGTGTGCCATAGTCTGAATAAAATTTATGCAACCAGTTCCACCGCAGATTTAATGTTTCTCCTAAACACTTAAAACAAGGAGGCAAACTGTAAATGTGTTAGAACTGTAAGAGAATGTTCATGTGAGAGCACTCGCAATGGTAACATTATACACTTCTAGCTGTGATTTTTTTAAACCATATTTTGGTTATTGTATTTAAGATAATAATCTTAGAGGACATAAGGAAGTAGTTTGATCCCCTTTGTAGCATTTGTTGCAAAGTGAGTCAGTCAAAATATCAGATAAGAGAGATCTGGTTTGTGTTACAGTTTGTAAATAGTTGCTGCTTTTAAAGCCAGATATGTGATTCATACACTAAATCTTTTCTTTCCCAAAATGTACTAGAAAGCTTCAAAAGCAGTAAAATAAAATGCTTATTTCCTCCAAAGGAAGATATTTTTGAGCAAAGGCATATATTATACCGTGGACTTTTTGAAGCTGAAAAATATGGAATAAAGGCAACATAAGGACATAGAAGAATTTCAGAATAATTATTAAAAGCAGCTTCAGTCATCACTTGTACACTACAGCTCATGTATATGTTCATTCACACAAGTACAGAGGCTTGAGATAGATGAGGGGGATCTTCCTGTGTGAATTCACCTGCAGAATCACAGTCCAAGTAATTATGCATTTTGGACTGCAAATTATATACATTCATGGGCACAAAATGAAAAACAGGTCTAAAAAATAATGGAACCTCAAAACAGTCTACTCTAACAGCAAAAACATTATAAATTAAATTAATGTAGAATTAAAGAAAAGTTATATTACTGTGAGGATCACTACAATCTGTGGATTTTGCATTCTCAGTCCAAGTTTTTAGAAATCTAGTTTTTCTGTCACTAAATAACAATAGCAATAGTAAAACCAACAGTGACACTAATAGGGATAACTATAACATTAATCACGGAGACTTTTCTATGAATTTGTAAAAAACAATTTATGGAAATAGGAAACATTCAAAAATCCTATTTGTGTGATTATAGGTGTTCAAATTAGAGACATTACTTTTACTAAAACTATTGTAAAATCCTTCTAGCAAGGAGGAAAAAGAGTCACAGCATTTACCTTAAATTGAAGCAGATATCTTGAGACTTTCATTTTTTGTTTTTCTTGGAAAGAAACTGAACTAAACCAAAAAAAATCCCATTTTACCTTTGCTAGTTTCTGAAACACCAATGAAGCCACTAAGAGTCAGACAATAAAACTAAGCTATGTGTTGATGGAGCTGTTCCCAGGAACACTCCCACATTTGTTTACGGGAAAATCAGTCCTGTTAACTCAGACCATCTACTAGTTTTTTACAGAAACCAAATTTTAAGTCCAAAGGTCACTTGTATTTCTAGACATCAAAAACCCCCATTTTCCTCTCTATTTAAACACGTTCTTTTACTCTCGAAACAGAAATGGGGCATGAAGTGGAATTTTCTGTATGTCACATGGCAAAGATTGTGTAGAGGCTCACACAGTCTTGTAGACAAAGTGCACTTGGATGTCAGGCAAGTATTTTTAATAAAGTTGTAGAGATAGGTTTCAAAAAATCTGTGATATGGAGACATCATAAGGTTACTCATCCTCGATGAGCAGAAAGGTTCTATTATCTGGTTTTAGAGTATGCTGAGCACATTAAAGAGAAAAGTCTTGTCCTGCCAAATTCAGAGAGGAAATAGTGGGATCTGGATCCCATTAATATATTATATGAGAAATTCTTTTAGATGGGGTTTTCACCAAGACAACAGGATGGACCGTGCAGATGTTTCAGCCACTTGGAAACTGTCCTATCCATATTATGGAGGTAAACATTTCATTTAAGAACTCCTGCTTTCTCCAAAATTCAATCATTCTATCATTTCCAAAGATTTTGAATTTGATTACTATTTCGCCATAGACTTGACCATACTTGCTTGCTCAAGTCCATAATCAAATAATCCTACCAGAGCCAGATGTAATTCAGTATGCACTGTCTTGCAGTGAAATTAAGCCTTCATGCCATTTGAAAAGCTGTTTCTTCAGCAGCCAGCCAGGGACAGAGAACTGAAAAAGAAATGGCTATCACTAAGAGTGCTCATTCCACAGAAACCATCATCAGCTTTGATAAGCAGATAAAACCTGGTAAAAGTTTGATTCCCATAACCCCTCAACTTCCTGATAGCAAAATATTAATCTCTATGAAATGAAGGTTTTTAATGAGCGGAATAATGAAATTCTGCCCAGAGTTCTGAAGTTTTCATAATGACTGGGGACACCTTTTGCTTTGTGTACTATACTATAATCAATATTTCAGTAAATCATGTAGCTGATAAGGTAAAAGATACATTATACAGCTGAAAGTAAGTGGAAAACCTAGAAAATTAACTAGTTATTTAGTTTTACTGTGGCTAAACCCCATTTTTCTTTCCTGCTTGACAATCAATAAAGAAATGGTGATTATATTATACCACTTAAATATGCAAGACTTACAAAAATGGCATGGTTCCTAAACTCAAAGTTCACTTTTATGTTTATTTAAAAGCCTGTCAAAAGTTAGAAAACCTCATGACAGCTTCTCAGCTCTTAAACTAATGAATCTCTATTGTAAAGTTGGTGTCAATGGGCACAGGGGAAAGTCTGGTTGCTGTACATGTGCAACTGAGGGATCTCTTTTTCATCCAGCTGACATTCTTATTCAGGAAATGGAACAGGAAACATTTCATTAACAGTGAAAGAGAATAAACCTCGTGAAAAACAAACAAGGCACAGTCACAGGATCAGACACTGAATGGGCGAAAATTTTCATAGCTCCATCAAAAATAATGTCCCTGTACACCAGCTGAGGATCAGGACCTTACTTCTTGAATTAAGGTTAATTCCAAAATAGAAAACAAGGACTGCCAGCAGGCTTTCTGGATTATTGCATAGCTCTTACCTACACTCTTTTAATCAACTGAGTCCGAATTGATCTTAATAAAAATAGATTAGCATTCATCAATATATGGAGAGAGTTTAACGTAAGGAAAACATACCCTTGGATCATAAAACTAGTATCGTTTACTACGTGCAGAGGAAATGCTCAGCAAACCTGAGGCTCCTATTTGTGTGACTGCAAAAATTCAGATGGGACAAAACTACTTTTATTAAGACTGCTGTAAAAATCCTTCCAGCAACCAGGAGAGAAGTCACTTCAGCTCAGAGGATCTCCCTGCTGAAGCCTGGCACAGGAAGGGCTCACCTGAATGAAGTGTGATCTGGGGGCTGTGATACTCTCTCCCTGATCTGGGATGCTGGACTGAGGTTTGACACCCTCTCCAGTGACCCCCCAGTTGCTCGGGTTGCTGGATCCCGGCACGAATCACTGGCAAAGCTGTTTCCGTGAAGGTTCCCAGGGAAATCAGTCCTGTCAGCTCAGACCATCCACTGCAGCTGGTTTGAAACAGCAGAGCTGGTTTTGCAACCCTCCCCACCGAGCAATGGCGAGAGCAGCAAAGCTCCTCGGAGCGACAATGAGCGATTGCTGTTGGCAGTACCTTCCTAAACCACAACAAGTGCTTGCAGAGCGAACAGCTGCCTGTGGCCATCCATCCACCACCTCCTGCTTTCCTCAGCTCGGTGGCTGTGCAGCACCCGAGGCCTGTGGGCTGCCTCAGCAATTTAACAAACTGCATAATTATTGCTTGGGGGTTTTTTAGGAGGGACAGCGAGACGTAAAACCAATGTTGTTCTGAGCTGTTCGGGATAGATCTCTAAGAACACAAAGTGTGCCCTGTGCATACTGAGGAGATGGCACTTGAAAAATTGAGAGTACAATCTGGCCTCTCGATTTCCTATCTCATTAAAGTGTCTGTAATTAGAACCAGCCTGTTCACATGTTTTTTAAAGCGATGGATACACTATTTTAATCTAGGAAAAATCTGGTTAGTGTGCATGACTGCTCTGTTTGTGGATTCACATGCCCAGGAAAGCCCAGGTCAACTTTTACTAGGGCTAAATGGGGTTTACCAGGACGAGATGTCCACTCAAGGTCTACCCTAAATGCTGTGGATTTCTTTCAGGATCTGTAACTCTAGAAATGTATATTTTTTTCATTAAAAGACCTTGAGGGTTTAAAGTCATGACTGAACAGCTTAAGATTCACTGAGGTACAACCTGAGATAAAGACAGAAACATTCTTTGGTGCACTGTGATCTCTGATGTTAATGTAAAATAGATCACATTAAAAAGAGTAAACCCCGAAGAATTAATACATGGACATGAGCTGATAAGCTGGATTTTTTTTTTCCTTTCTCCAACATTCTCACTTAAAGAGATTTTAAATAGGTTTCATTCTTTTTATTTCATGTTTACTAAATAGATATATAAAGAAATGGAGTTATGACAAGTCTTTTAAAATTCAATTAATTTCTGTCATGAAATCATTTTTCAATAAAGACAAGGAAATCCATTCCCAGGCATAAGACTATATTTTATCCCTACTTAGATATCAGATATTACAGTCACAAATGCAAAGAACATTTCTGCAGGTCTCAATTTGAAAGTCTGCTAATAAATCTGAGGAAAAATACAGATTTTCCTCCTGTAGAGTAGCTCATTAACTTGCACTGTGAAATCTGAAATGTTGTTTAAATAATAAATTGAGGAGCCTAGTATCTGCCTGAGATAAAAACCTAAAAGGTACCAATTCTCTCTCTTTTTACTAGTATGCAGCATGATAAACATCACTGGCATGTACACACATATTCACTTCCTTTATTTAATTTCAAATCCCAAAACTGTTAGGGAAAACCAGAACATGAAAATAAGGGGTAATCCTGGGTTCAGAGTGACTGAAGAATTGATACCTAAAACTTTTGGAATCAGTATTAGAAAACTGTTAAAATTCAGCTTTTTTTTTTTTTTTTAACAGAGATCATGTCATTTTTTTAACGTCCAAGTTTGAAAACTGTAGTGATTTAACATTTACATGGACTTGAATGCAAATTTCTGGAGAAGGGAGAAATCCTAGACTTGGTCAAGAGTCTAATAAAGAAATCAAACTTCTTGATTGGATGAACAGACATAACATTAATTCTAAATTAAAGTAAATTTTTCAGTGCATTTCACCTTGAACAGAAATTGTAATTGAATCGAATTTTTGATGGAATTAGGACTTATGACTATGTTCTTTATATTATTATAGAGTTTAACAGTGTTTCTAAGACATTATGGCTCTTCATCAAAGCAGGGACCATATTAACTTTGCTGTGCTAAAATAACTAAGGAAGCCTTTCGAGTAGGTTTTGATAAATGTTTTTTTATTGATTGTTTGTTTTTTTTAAATCTGCCCTTTCACTGATCAATCTGCCACTTGTCTGTTACCTGAATTAAGACAACAAAGCAGGGGTCATCAAAAAAATAAAGACTATTTAGAGGACAGTTTTCAGAGACTATCAAGAGGTTTAAAGAAAACATTTGATGTGATCTTTAATCTTGGAGAGAAATATTATATTTAATATCATAGCATATACATTACTATTGTCTTTGTTAATGATGTTTATTAACAGTAAATTACTGTTAATAATTTGATCTACAAAGAAGAAAAAACTCACTGCTACAGAAACCACCTGGGTACTTAAGATGAATTTTAAGACAAATCACTTTTAATATTTTCTTTTGAAGCCAGTGAATAACCGTTTCACTATGAGTGAAGCCAAGCCAGATCACAAAATAAAACTAAAAATATGAAAGTCCTGTGGTGCTGCATAGCCAGCTTTGTCCCAGCATAGGTACAGAAACACTTAGAGACAAATAACACCCTAATTTTAATGAAATTGCACAGGAATAACTCAACTGAAAATTTCCATCGCTATAAAATATGCTTATTCTTAAATTGCTTCTGGTTCTGATCTGTTTTAGAAATGCCTGTTTGCATTTTCTAGACGGATTTGCTGCTGCATCTCCCCCAGATGAGTGTTTCTGAGCGTGTGTGTGCACGCACGAATCAGTGTGCGCAGAGAATCGCTCACTGTCAGGCGTTTGTTAGTTCAGAACCGTCCAAACTCCAGCTTTGAATCAACTCTAACACTCGCTGCACCTGAACAAGCACATTAAAGCACATGTTCTGTGTTAGCACCTAATTTGGCTTTAACTCTGCCTATGTTTCCTTCCACCATGGATCAGCCTCCATGAACACACAGAAACACAGAAAGGCACTGATGTTTCTCTCTTTCCAAAATACAACAGTGTGTCTGTAGATTATTAAAACAAAATGCAGCATAGATAATTTGCTTAGCTTTAGATGCTAATGTACAATATATTTTCCCAT
>JAYRBT010000005.1:12548930-12562728 GCA_036023395.1 Myiotriccus ornatus
CACTGGTTTCAACTGAAACACTTTTAAAGGGGCATTTCATTTTGTATATTTACAGAATACATTCCAGTGCTATCCAACACTCCCAACCATAAACCTGCTCACATGAGAAGGCACAGGTAGACCCAAACTTACTCCTGCTTCACACTGGCCAGATATCAGGCAACTTCAGCTTCAGGCTTTGGGCTAAAAGAGCTGGTTTTTTCCCATTTAGGGAAAATGAAAGGATGGAATAGACAAAGAACATATAAAGATTTTCTTTCTCTTTTTTTCCTTTTTTTTTTTTTTAATTGTATTAGATTTATGCTGCCAATTTATGGGTGGCCATGAATTCAAAAGTATTTTCAGGAAAAAAAGCAAATTTCTCTTTATATTCCTGGGCTTCTTTAATCCACTGCCCCCCATATACTAAATGAAAAAAAAAAAAAAGGAAAAAAATATTCTGTTATCCTCATGTGTGAGTGCAGAGACACTGAATTTTCTGTCAACTTTTTCCTTCAGTTAATGACACCAAATCTTCATTAAACTGTGTCACAGTCACAACTGTCTATGTCCAAGGTCCAGGTAATGTTCAACTAGAGCACTTTGGAGCACTTTTCTTATTCCAATTCTTATTGTTAGGAGGTACAGCAACGTATTTTTGAGTGGTTTTTGAAACCATGTTTATTTAATCAAAACTTTTACATTTGCTAGGCTTGTCTCTTAATTTGTTCTGTCTTTCAGTCATAAAGTTGAAGAGTATCTGATTTGTCATTAGGTGTTTGCTTATATTTCCTCTTTCTAGATCATTGTTGATGATTCTTTTCATTTTTATTCGGATTATTTGGAATGAATGTGTGCAATTGAAGCTTTATTCTTTTTGATCTCTTATTTTATTAGGCAAAAATCTATAGCAGGATTAGTTGGAATAAGATTAGACTGGCAAGAGAATTTTCTTTTTTCTATTATTCCATCTTCATCCCTCCATTTCCATCTTCCAAAAGAGATCCTAAAGTGAGCTATAAAAAAAACCCCACAGAGTGTGGGCACTGCCAAGGAAACCTTTGGATGTTCCTTCAGCCTCTTTCCAACATCTGGTTACTCTCTTTCATCTATATTTGCACCACTTGGAGCTTTCTTCTTACCCTCCTACAGATTTCCTGGGTGCTTTATTTACAGCAAAATTAAATTAGGACTATACATAATTTCTGGGGTTTTTTTTCAATATATTTTTAAAGGAGCAAACAGCCACCTTCTCCAGTAAGCCAGCTTGGCTGAAGGTTGAGTGAGTCAGAACCCTCCTAATTCAATCTTTCATTCAGTGCAAAGCATTTTAGCAGCCAGTAAGGGTAACATGATCACTGCCACCTCATCACGCTGGGTCATCTTACACATCTTACGTGTGATTCGTCTGCCTGAAGTTTGGTTGCTTTTCCACAGCTGTGTTAGTTGATCTAGTGAAAGATGCTGCCTCTCCCCTGTGAATCATCTCACACCTCCTTAGACCTTCGAGGCAGCAGCAGTGGGTGTTACTGCTGGTATATTCCCGGTAGCTCCAACGAAAATTAGAGATCAGAGGGAGCTCCACTGACAGACCCTGTTTGGCAATTAATATTAATTCAATAGTTAATTCAAGCAGTGAGTTGCAACACACAAAATTGGCTTTGCCCACATACACACAGGTTTGCTGGAGGAAAAACAGGACTTTTTCCCACCGTGCTGTTCTTGTACAGGTGCATGTGCCAGTGTCATTCTATGTTTTTCCTGTAGCCTGTTAATAAACAATATTCAAGCTATGCAAAAGAGTAAAATCTGATGAAAATCAGATGGTTTTTTTTTTAACAGTGTAAATACTAGGCATGCAACAGTCTAAAGTAGCAGTGCCTTTTGATTGTTTTCTCTGAGATATCACTTCGACAGCAAATCTGTGTGAATTCAGCAGAATTATTTTCCATTTACACAGTCTGGGGGAAGAACAAGGCCTTCACTCTCAGATTGCCCATCCAGCAGTAGATTAGGCTCTCATATTCACATGCATATGTACACACATAGATATTGATATGAGCATGCAAAGAGTCCATTTTACTTTTTTCCAGGTTCTGCTTATACAGATGTTAATTTGCATATTTGGAAAAGGTAGCTTTCATTCTGGAGGAGCAGGCAGAAAAATCATAAAACACATCTCATTTTATAACTCAGAGAGCCTTTACTCTACGTGTTGTTATTCTACAGTTGAAATGAGAGGGGGGGAAAAAACTCCCTTTCTCATCTGTCTCTGACATCAGTCCCGTAACTGTTCACAAAATAAATGTTATTCCTGCAAGTTAGCAGGCTGTGAAAGTGAGGCTTGAAATGGCTGCCTCGTTACAACCTTAACACCAACACCTCCTTAATCAACACTCCTTAACTCCCTCCAAATAAGCTCTCTATGATGTTATGATTTATTACATTGACTATGGCTTTTTTCCACTTTGCTTTTCAGGATCTCTTAGAAAGTTGTAATTTAGTTCCTCCCCACCCCCTGCTTCCCTTTAGTGAAGTGACTGCCTTTGATTAGATTTGCTAGGATTTAGTTCAGAGGGAATTTGTTTTTGTTCAACTTTCCAAAAAGAAAAAAGAAAGGAAAAATGTGTGAGTTTAAGAGAACGGGCATTAATAGGTTCACTGCCAAAATAAACCAAAACAAAATCCACAGTATTAGATCTTTGATGTCATTTCCTTTAATATTTTACTTACTACATAAAAGATAAGGAAAGAATTTTTTGCACGCCTAGTCTCTAAATTTACTTTTTGAGGAAAACCTTGAATCAAAAAGATAAGACTTCGTGGATTTTTGAAGCAGAAGAGGCAATTTATTCTCTACAGCACCTTCCAGAATGAACAACTATTTCTCAAGAGTTTTCCACCAATTATAAAATGAAACATGTCTTCTTATTTTGAACAATATACTCCTCCAATGTGGAACAGAATAGTTATGCTAAAGGACATGTTTCTATTAATACCTAGCAGAGCCCAAGACGAGCTGCAGTCCATCAAAATACTATTTCAGAAATAAGAGCAAAATCAGAAAATATTCCAGACAATACAGTCTTCTGCAATACATTATTAGCTATAACCTTGATCCCTAACCCTGTCATATAAAAAGTTTACCTGGTGGGCATATTATCATCTATCATCTTACAGTGTGATTTTTCCCCCCCTCAGATTCTATTGCATATATTGTTTTGATGCTTTTGAAACAGATACACAGCCAGACAAACCAATTCTCTTACTCCTTGCCTGCTAAAGATGAGAAAAATGTTACGAATCTTAGCCTATAGGCGACTTCCAGAGCTATCTAAGGGTGGGGGAGAGGTTTTAACAGCTTTTTGATTCCCTGCTACTTTTGTGACCGTCAGCATGATAAAAATGTTATTTGTTATTTGCTGAAAAAGCTCAGGTGTTGGATTGTAGTTGCAGTCAGTAGTTTGCTTGAGAAATCAGCCTTACCTCCCCCCCTTAAAATCTGGAGTAAGTGTAACAACTGCAGTTGTGAAAACAATTAATTATGTGATGTGTTCATTGTGATTTAAGTTGATAAAATAATGCAGTTCTATGGGAACAAAGTTTACTTACAGGTGGCATTCTGATGTCAAAGATTATTCTTTGAAAGAACTTCTGGAGAATACTACATCTGAACATTGCCACACTTGCCACATTCGCTGTGTGGCTTTAGGGAAAGACAAAGGTGAAAATTTCGACAGGATGCACAGCCCCTACAGAATGCAGATGTTCAGGAATGATAGATTTGATATTAAATCTTACATGATTCCACTCCCTTGCTTTAGCCATTTCTAAAAGAACAGTTACACCCCTACCCGCAGATATTTTCCCTACACAAACCTTTGTATTCATAAGCTTATAGAATAGAAACAGAACTGATTAGGTTGAGATCATAGAGTCCAACCCTGAAGCTGGCACTGCCAAATCCACCACTAAACCATGTTCCAAAGTGCCATACACATCTTTTTAAACACCTCCAGGGATGGGGAAATACGTATACTTTCTGTCTATTTTTATTTATACAGGTACATTAGAAAGCACTTCTGTATTTACTGTAGAGTTTGGGAAGTTAATGAGATGAACAGGAAAATTACATAATCAGGAGTCCTTTTTCAGCATTCCAGAATTAGCCAAATTAGCCAAATTTTCTTTCAAGGCTTAAAAGGGATGCAAACTTTGGGTACAAGGGAGTATCCAGAATGAGAGAAATAGAGGTATTTCAGGCTTGATTCTATATGAATTAATTTGCTCTCACATTGTCCTATTGCTTGTATCTCTCAAGAATTTTGTAATGGTTTCAGTGTCACCTAATATATGGATTAATAACACCAGCTAATCCTCCTTCAACTCCTTTTACAGAGTTTTTAAACATGCTGCATTTGAGGCTTTTTGCTCAACCTTCCCAGGAATTTGCCCACACTTTAGGGACATATCTGCCAAGGGAAATGTTTAATGAACTGCAAATCAGAAACGTTTATAATGCAGAAAGAAAGGCACTTTGAGTTTTCCTGAGTAAATGACATGGAAATAGGTCAATTACATAATATGAACAACAAAAATAACAAAAAGAAGAAACCTTCTCTATTACATTGTAATACAAAGCCTAACAGTGACAGAAGCTCGAAAATTCAAAGATGCAGCACAGGCAAGATGCAGCCAAGATACAGACATCAAAGTCTCAGGATTAAATTCCAATTATGTGTCTTCTTTCGCAAAATGACTCTCAGAATTCTTAGTCATCTAATTCTGTGAACTCCCTGTTATTATTACAGTGGCATCAAACCATTAGAAGGGAGGCTGGTTCTCCTTGAGGACAATTCTATTTTTAACCTGTTAACAGGCTGTTCTATGGTGCAGTCAAATTTCTTTGCCAAATGTGCAGATCGCAGTCTAAGAGCTAAACTTCTATTACAACTAAAATAAAAATCAGGAAATAAACACATTCAATTAAAATTTTGCAGAAGTACAGATTAAAAAGAAAAAGAAATTATAGCTTGGGTGGGATGATCCTCAGTATAGTTGTCATCATGCCAATAAAAATGGGAGCAGTATATATATATATATATATGTATATAATGCCATGAAGGAGTCTTTCAAAACTTTTATTTTCCTGATAATGAGACATTAGATGGGAGATTGCTTTTCCAAAGAGAAGGCTGAAGATCCTTAAAAGGATGCCATATGAAAATGATACATGGTGGTCATCCTTTCTGCTTAAACAATCCATCAACCCTTCTTGTGGCAAAGAAAGGGAGTTCCTGTGCTTCCTCCACCCCTCCCACCTGAGAGCAGATTTAGTGATAAGAGCCTGAGAAGACACTCCCAAGCCTTTGGGGGGCTGGTGGGTGGTGAGAGCTGGCAGTGGAGGTCTGTGCACTGGCACCTGCACAGGAAACTTTCTTCCTGCAGTGCCTCACTGCCCCAGCTGCAAGAGGAACAGTTCTGCCTCGTAAATAGATGACACATCTACTGCTTCTAATATTAGAGACCTGGAGATCAGAATCAGAGAAAGAGAAAATGCCAAAGTGCAACTTAGCAGGAATAGGATAAAATTTGGGAAAAAAAGGAGAAAGAAGGGGAAGTAACTACGAGAGTATTAAGGAGAAGCTACCTATACACCTAGAAAAGAAAATAAACCAACTATGAACTTACTCCTCAAAGATAGGGAGCTACTGCAAGTAATGTGCCTGGGAAGCATCAATCTTCCAGTCAAATATCCAAACCACCCACTTAAAGGAGTCAGCTGAGGAAGGGAAGTGACTCACAGGAATAGTGGATCCTGGAAATAACTCTTTTGGTGGGAGGTTCCGTTTGTTTTTTCCTCTTTGCGACCACAAAGAAAGAGAAAGGAAAAAAAATGTTACCTGGGGATTTATAAATGAATGTGAAATTAAGGAGCCTGGCTTAGAGCAGAAAATACAGTATGCCATTGCATTTCCTTTAGCTTTGGCTATGTATGAATTGGGTAATGTTTGCACTGACCTGTTACTCATTGTAAATGTACAGACTGGGACAGATAGCAGCTGATTTATAAACATCTGTATTAACATTATTATTAATTGGGAGCAAAATCTAAAGTTTGGACTATCTTTCACCAGCATAAAAAACCTAGTGATGTCTCTGTGCTTACCATTATAAATAGGACTTCAAAGCCACTAATGCTATGTCAGACAAGTTAATGACCTAAATATACCTTTTTGAGAAGGATGTGACACCTTACTCATCATTCATTCACCTGGCAAAACTGACTGTAGTGCTGAAGGCTGCATAAGTGACCTATTACTGCAAATATAATGGCTATCACTTCTGTTCTGTGCAGATTATGAATCTACCTTTAAATCAATTTTTTTGCCGAGCTAAGTGGAAAGCAAGCATGGGATAAATACCTGTCTGTCATGTCAGATGATACACACCAAAATGATGGTGGTTGGATTGGCAAGAAAGCCTTTGGTGTTTGTGGTGCCTGGGACACCACTTCTAAATTACTACAAGTATTTCCAGCGGTCCCCAGAAGTTACCTGAAAAAAAAAGGACAAAGGGCCTGGTAGTGGTTAAAGCCCCTCTCTGAAAACACCAAGGACGTGCCTCCAGTGCAGATCTTTTTTTGGTATCTAACATGAAGATTTTCCCTGTCGATGGGCTAGATGGAAGAGGATCTGCTATTCCTAAATTACTGACGTTTTTACAGCCTTTTGGGGGGTTTACTCAGGTTGATGAAATATTTTATAGATTTTCATAGTTTGGAGACATGCAGAAAAATTAGGACTGTGCAGTACCAGCTAGAGGAAATTAGCAAACAGACTCAAAACTAGTTGCCACAGGGTACATTGAGGTGTGAGTTTACTTAGAGCATGAGCTATTGATTTTAAGTTGTAGCTCTATGCATACTTTTAGTTTTAAAGTAAGGGGTTTTGTTTCATTATTTGCATATTAATTTCAGCCACCACGGTTCTCCTTTCTGACAAGGCTTGAACAGATCTTGTGATTGATTTAAAAAAATTGTAAAAGCTATGAGCTGAAAAAAACTTGATGGTGCAGAATGAGTTTACCAATAATGCTTTAAATGCTCTGGACATTAAGAGAAGATTGTAAATTCAGCACCTTTCACAGAAAACAGATGTGTCCAATCATAAATACATTAGTCAAAGTTTAAAATAGTCAAACTTATTTAAAAAAAAAAAAAAAATACAATACCTGAAACCTCGTGCACTCAGATTTAGCCTGAAGTAAATATTCATAGCTAAGTAATAAACAACCAAAAATAGGTTATATAATAGAAGTGCTGACACCGTCTTAACTACATCCTGGAGTTGCAAAGAGCGATGCTATAATGAGTCAGACTCATTGTGTCTCTCTCAGACATGGTTTCATTTTTAGAAGTGCTATACTGCTGATGGCCCACATTTGCATTACATAAACTTTCCTGATGAAATATCTTACCATTTCATCTGAAAAGTATGGAACAGAGATCACTTTTTGTTTAATTAGTTGTGAGTTTGCCTAAAGGCTTTAGGAACCAGAAATTTTGCGAGCTTGTTTTTACAAATTAGTCGTGAAGTCGAATCTGTCTTTTCTGTTTCTCCATCAAGGTAATGTGCTTTACTCACGTTTATCTATTTTTTTTTTCTAATGAGCTGTTTCTGATAGTCAGCTGCTTTTTCTGCTCCATAGTTCACCGAGGGCACCATGTTATCTGCATTATTCATTACTGTAACTGTGGCACACCTTGCTTGGAATCTAAACAAAAAACAGTTCCTAGGCATAACTCTACGTCTTCTATAAAAATCATGAATTATGTAATGCACAAATCTCGCCACAATAACATCACTTCTTTCTCTGTCAAAACAGCTATTTTTATTAAATATTGCTCATCTGCCATATGGACTCCCCTATCCAAGTTAATTATGAAACTGAAATATGGCAATACCCTCTGAATCTGCAAAAGAATTCTCCAATTAAAACTAGTTTAGAACACCTCATATCCAAAATAATTTTAGATGATTTTGCACATCAAGAACAAGAGGAGTTTTTTTAATCATCAAAACATTACACAAATACCCATATTTATATTTGCTCAGTGCTCTACATAGAATTAAAAATGCCTCAGTGAACAAATTGTATCATTGTTTAGAAAGCCATAGTAGATGCAGCAGCTGCAGAACAAATGTCAATAAACAGCTACAAAGCTCTTTATTCCTGATTGCCAGTTCTCCTATTCTTAGATTGTTCTTAATGTTATATATATATATATATATATATATGCTGTTGAAATGGGTAGTATGTGAAAAAATATTCTGAATTTTACTTTCAGAATTGTTCTGCTATTAACATTGCTGAAATTACAGAAGATTTTCGTTTGAACAGGGTGATTTGCCTCCAGGAGGAGAATATTTATGTGGTTAGGCAGGTATTTGCTATGATGAATTAAAGCAATCATTCATGGTGGCACTGAGCACACTTTATGCTGAAGCAGAAAAGCATGATATGTAGCACACTGGAAATCAGCCTAAGCAATAGTTGGTAAATAGCCACATACTGCCTGCTGGTTTGACATTTGCTGAATACTCCATGTATTTAAATAGTGCTCCTTAATAATAAAAAAGTCGAGTTGCCTTCAGGAATGTCCTCCAAAGGGCACTGGTCCCACCAGGTGTGAAATGTGCTCTGCAGTTCTCAGCTGCATTTCGTGTGTGTTGATAACCCATGGTGACCACAGAAGTCTTTTCATAACAAGACTTTGTAGCATCCTGGTCACAAAAAGGGATGTTCTAATTCAGCACAAAGCTCTCCTAATGTTTTACTGCATCCATGCAAAATCCTACATAGGGATCAAGTCCTCACTTTTCAAAACAAATCCAGGCTGTGGGACAATACACAGAGATAATCACAATTATATATTCTCACAGAAGTCTGAGAGTTCATTAGAAACTGAGCTGAGCTTTTCCCCACGTTGTTGTCACCTGACTGCTCAAAATGACCCAGTGAATGTGCAGAATGTGTTGAATGAGGCAATCCCAAGGAAAGGGATGGTAGTTCTGGTACCTTCCGGTGTCACAAGTGCTTACTCACTGTGTGCTCATCCATACATGACTGGATGGATCTGTAAACTGGCTAATTTTATTTTCCTAACCTAATAGATAACTTCCTTTTCCTCTCTTCCAACGCCAATTAATAATATAATTGGAAAGTATTCTAGGATACACTCTTGAGAGTGAAGAAAGGCAGAAGGCTCTGATGAAATGAGAAACGTTTGAAACGAAGTACCGACGATGTAATGCATGTGGTCATTTATAAGCCTCAGTTCTATCTGCCACTTTGATTAAGAGGTGCAGAACAAACACTTCTAAATGTTTCTGTAAGACTACAGGCAGCATCAAATACTTCTGGTAAGATCCATAGCACTGCTATTGGAACATTTGATCAGTGAAATAGAAAAAAATATAGAGAGACCTTCTACGAATGATCCAAAGGCTAAGAGACATTTTAAATGGTGAAAGAGAGAGTTGCTGATACTGTGTGATTCTCTCAGCTTTAGAAGCCGAGTGTAAAAAAGATAATGCACATTTTAATAATGGCACATACTAACAAAGCAGCATATTTTACAGAAAGAGGAACTATCCAAGAACTATTAACCATGAAAAAGGATTGGCATTGTGAGAAATAAGTAGCTGTACTTGATTTCACACAACAAAAGGCAAATGTGGTACATATATAAGTGATACTCTTGGTCAGCATAGACAGTTATTTTGCACTAATCTCTTCAGAAACCAAACAGTGACGATTGAAGACGCTGGATCTGAAGAAAGTTCCAGATTCTGGAAGACTGACCGAGGTATTTGGTCTAGATGCAACAAACACACCTTTAATAGCACAGATAATTGACATCTAGAAAAAAAGCTGTGGTGAAGAACTTCATTAATATAAATCTTAAAATAAATATTAGATTTTTATTCCTAAAGATAACCTGTTGTTCAAATGGGAATTAATTGAGTGAAACCTTATGTTTTCCTTTAAACAAGAGGTCAGATTAAGTGATCACAGGGGTTCCTTCTGCCTTTAGAGAAAATGAATCTGTGGTCCCCAAGTCCTTCTTTAACATCATAATGTATATGACACACATGTTCCAGCTGAGCACTCACTTTTTCAAAGTGGTCCCTGTGGATTATCTCAGGACAAAGATAAAGAAAGCTTTTGAACGTGTCTGAATGGGAGCTGTCTCCTTTATCTTTTAATCCAAAGGAAAATAACTTATCAAATGGGTAAATCTGAGGTCAGAGACTTTCTAGAAGCTACCATTAGGAAATTGTCCCTAACTCTGAGCCACTGGCATAGTCAGCTATAATTACCAGCAAGGTTATTATGCATCCACAATGACAAGCCTGTATTTCAACCAAAAAATACTTAAGCTTTAGGGGTATCCTAAATTAGCTTTTTTTTTTTTTTTCTTTCCCCTTGAGACCTTGAGGAGCAGAGAATACTTTGGATGATGAATGAAACATCCAGCCCAGGAAAATGTAACAGAAGCAGTGAACATATTTCGGGTGGAAAACAGAGAGTGACAGACCTATTTTGAAAATCTGAATAAAATTCTGCACCAAAGTCTGTTGGGTATTTGAGCATTGGTATTTGAACTGAAGGAGCAGAATATTTTCAGTGCTTAACAGGCATTCCCCAGCTCTCGAAATAACTTCATGAATTTTCTCAGAAAATACAGAATTCAATATATGGATTGGTGTGCTGGAATTCTTTTTGATGTACTAACTGTCTTTTTTACTGACCATTGTCTGTCTGTAATAAGGAGTATGAATCATCACACATGCACCTTTTATAAGCTGACATGCTTTTGAGAGACATTGCCCAGACATGGAAGTGTATTTTAGGCACTGAGTCACTAACCTGTAATGGTAGAATATTATCCAGCACTCCATACTAACATGAGTTGTGTTGTAGTAACTTACCTCAGTGTTTTTGACATATAGAGAAGAGCTATTAAATGTACAGGATTTCTTTCTAGAGATTGCACATGCAGTGACAAAGTCTGTGTAACGTGAATTATTTGACAGGGGACTGATCTGGAAATAGTTGCTGAGGGCCTCTTTCATCTCTTGGAAAGCTCAAAAGAGGCAGAAGTGAAAATAGGATAAGATTCAGCTCAGACAAGGATGGGTGATAACAATAACCTGCATCCCCCATTACAAGCAAATGGTTAAAATATTTACCTGACTATTTCTAGTTGCCTAAATACAATAAAAACAATATTAATAGTTTCGATGAGGATTTTTTTTTTTCCCCCCTGTAGGAAAAGAGAAATTCTGTACAACTGATGTAACTGATGTCAGATAAACAACACTGCAGGTCCTCCAAGCTGAAACTCTCATTGTTAATCTTAGGCATTCCAAAGGGGCCTGCATTATCAGGTCTTTATATTGTGAGCTAATAGAGGCATAATACTAGAGCAAAGCAACAATGGAAGAACATACAGTCCCCTGTGGCTGCAACTGAAGCTCTAAAAACCCGTTTTTCATTTTTAAACTGTTCCTCTGGGCGTAGGTAATGTTCAGAGAAGCATTTTCAAGAGCAAATGAAACTTTAGAAGCTTTCAAATGCGGTTGCAGGAAACCCAAGATGTCGTCTGTGACAACTCCTGCATTCCCGGGAGCCTCATGGGAAACTGCAGCATTCAGAGCTTCCCTTGCTGCGTCACAGCGCCTTGGAAAAGGCTGGCCATGTCTTTCTAGAAGATCACTGTAACTTTGAAAGCTCAAAGTCCTTACCACGACACAATAACAATAATAAAAAAGGCTATTTTTGGGGGGAGAAGTTTATTCCAACCGGATCAGTTTTTGAAGATAAAGGAAAAAAAAAAAATAAATGAAATTGCAGTAAAGCTGAGCATACAAAGCAAGTGAAAACTGGAAGGGCTTGGTGTTCCAACCTGTGATATTCTTACCAGGGCACTGATTAAGCAGTGCCTGTGCCCAGAGCTGGGTGAAGAGCTGACAGGCACTGCCCAGTGGCAGATGCCTGAATGAACACGGACTGCAAGTGGACAGAGATGCAGCCAAAACCTTTCAGATCTTACACATGCGTCTGCTTTCTGGGCAGAACTAGACAAATACTGCCAGACTGTGAATTTTTATTCACGATTTCTATCTGAAACGTTATTTGTGAATAAATAAAGGAAAAGGAACCCTGCAAACGTTGGATTTGCAACCTTCTTGGGATTCCTGAGCACTCATTAAAACACTTGAAATCTTCAGAAGTTAGAAACTTCCACCATTTCTCAACTGAGCAGCTTCTGAGCTCATCCAGATTCTGCTGGGAACTTTCACAGGACGACAGCAGAAATCCTCTTGTTCCTTCAGTGCAGCTCATTAGTCTTCAAAATCAACTCGGAGCAGCAATGCCAGTTCTCAATTTCTTTTCATCTTTCTAAAGACTTACCTAAAGAAATGACCAATCAAACACAGAATTCCCTCACAGAACAAATGAGAAGAAGGCATATTAACTGCATGATCGTAGATGCCTCATTTCTTTTGGAAAGGATGGCAATACTCGTAGAACATAATTTCTATGGCTAAAATGAAACTGGATAAAAGCAACTTTGAGGCAAATTCAGTTTCAAAACCCTTTAAAATTCGTTATGAAGTGATCTTTAAAGACCTTTTCATCCTAAATAAATCCTAATTTGTACACCTATACCTGTACAGCTGCAGATATGTAAATGAAAGAAGACAGTCATATGTGTTTCAAATGGAAAGTTTCCGGTAAAACTGTACAACAACAGACACAAAGAAATAAAAGTTGGGAGTCAAAAGCATTTTCTGCAAGGGCACACCATTATAGGATAAGAATTTCAAAGGAGATAGAGGGGGGAAAATCCTCTGAAATGCGTTTATCAGTGAATGACCCTGATCAGCTGTGTTCCATCTGAGGGAGATCATTACTGCAGACGTCAGGGTTGTGCAGGAGACAGGTTAAAAAATGGGTTTCAGATTATTGACACTTACTTTTTTTTATTAAAGTTTATTTACAGCTGGGGATAAGAGAACATAGGCCCGGAATTATGGAACTTTTTAAAACTCCAGAGATTATATCTTTGAAAACCTTTGCAAAATTCTTTAAGTTTGTATTTCTTGCATTAATCCTATCTGAATGGATGTCTTTCAAATGTAATGCTCTAATTCTTTCAAGTTATTATATTTTAATGTGTTTTCCAAAAGAAATCTGTAAAGCTCTAACTCCTTTAAGGTGAAGCTTGCTTTAGGAGAGGGTGTATTTGCACATAGACTAGGAAATGGAGAAGCACACTGGTGATGCTTGACTACTTGCAATAACAATTTTAAAAAGGAAATTCTAAATACTGATTTCTGGTGAATTTTCTCAGCCAGCTGCAGCTCATAGTTATGTCCCCAACTTTTGTTTCTCATTAATAAATATTCAATAGAAGAAAGGCCCAGGTGCAGACACATTTCTGTTCTGAAGAGCTGATGTAAGAATATATATATTTGTTGATAGTTTCTGAAGGCTGTTTAGAGCTAATGAGGGAAATAAAAGATCATTCAAAATCAGATGTTGTAATTCAATACTGCTAATTATAGTAATTCACTTACATCACTGTCTTCGTCCTGTCGAGCCTCTGTTTAAAATAGGTAATGTTAGTTTATAACTTGCATGCACTGCTGGCAAAAGATACTCAAGTATGAAGTAACCAAACAACTGGTGGTCTACTGTGACTTGCAGTGCTGAAGGGACCAACTTTTTGACTCAATCTTCAATC
>JAYRBT010000005.1:12564482-12585240 GCA_036023395.1 Myiotriccus ornatus
CACTGTGATCCCATACATGATAAAACATATGTACCCACAACAGATAAGCATTTTTAGAGACATACAATGCACAGCACAAGGCATGACAGGTAAACACAGAAATTATCTTTTGCCTCTGAATCCACGTTTAAATCGATAGTTAAAGAAGGACATTTTGCAGCTCTTGGATCACGGGAAGATTAATAATTTCTTTTTCTTAAAAAGTACATTTCTGCTCACAAATGCTGGAGTACACCAGCACATTATCTAACGATCTGTCTTTCTAGACAAGCTTCTGTCAATGCAGTACATCAAATGATGCAGCTGAGACCAGGACAATTTTTGCACAGAGCTGAAGGGAATACTCTTGATCCATTTCAAGCATTACTTGACACATTTCAGAATCACAGAAGAGGCAGTCGAGTCCTGAACGTTCTCAGCTTATGTCTCCTATCAAATGAGAACAGGGAACTGGGTTTTTTTCTTGCATATTTTTGTAACCCACCAACTGTTTAGCTTAGCTGGTAGCCACACAAATCAATATTTTTTCATGCTGGTGCTAACATATCTGCTGTGTTCCATGGATATTATCTCTTTGCTTTTTAAAAAATAAAAAAAAAATTAAAAAATAAAAAAAAAATAAACCAAATCCTTCTATTTCAGCCCGTTTTTTGCCGTAAGCAGACTCTTTTTATTAATTTCATTGATTTTCGTATGGTGAGGCGTGGTTTTTATGTTTGTTTTTGGTTTGTTTTTTTTAAAGCTCTTCGATTGCAGAATCATTTCTGGAGAGCACTGTTTATTTACTTGGTTACGAGGTGGTGAGCACAGATACCGTGGCAGTGAGAGCCAGGAACAGCTCGCTGGTGTCCCGGCTCGGCAGGGCACAGAAGCTGCATCTGAGCTGCTCAGGGGTGGATCTGCAGCTTGCATAAATTGCCAGAGCTCTTCTGATATTAGCACTGCAATGACGAGTTGCAGCATCTGAGGCTTTGCCCCTTGAGCCTGATACGAACCCGGCGACGCCAGCGTCTGAAATGACTATTAATATTATTATTACAATCCTTAAAATTTTGTTTTTCTCAGTTGCCCCCCGAAATTTATTAATAATTTTCAACCTACATCACGTCGTGCATCCAGCATTACTCCCTGCACTGTAGCTCTTCCTTGTCTTCTTGCTGCTCCCGGTGTTTCAGCGCACTCAGGAGTGCACACAGTCCCTCGCATACCTGTGTTCCGCATTGTTTTGCGTAATTCCCCACTCTTTTTGCTTACTTTTCATTTTTTCTTGGCTGCCAAGCACAAGGTTAAGTGCTTTGTGGATCGTCAAGTAAATAGCAGGGGCAGGTCAGGATGAGGGAAGAACAAAGGAATTCTTTCAGACAAAGCCATTAAGGGACCTTTTGTGAGGGCTCCCTCAGTTGCTGAGTGTGTTTCCCTTGCCTTGTCATTCAGGCTGGTGAATCACGCAGATGCCCATGACCAGAAGATACGGCACTCTGACATCCAGCAGATTGCGCCGAGCAGCCTGGAAGACTTTGTTATTCAAACCACGAGGTGAGAGACCAGCGGCAAACCACCTGCCCACCGGTGCGAGCGGCAAGGGACGATGGGCTGGGGTCAAAGGCTGCAGGTGCTGAATTCGGGACAGTGCTTTCACAGCTTCATCAAGAACTGGCCGAGCCCTCCAAAAGCTTCGTGCCATTTCAAGGATTTTGAAAGATGTTCCATTTTCGACACTGAAAATGGATTTTGCATATCAAAACCAGATTTGCAACTCGCCTGAATGGATTTCATTGAACCAAACAAGTCGACATTAAACGGTCAAACAGCTTTCTCAGTGTTTTCCTCGCTAAAATTTAAAAAATAATGACGTATTTGAGTAGGTTTTTTGGAATAACAATGGTGACAGAACAGCTAATTAATTTTAACTAATATTGTTCTTAATTGTTGCTTTGCCTGCCTTTGAAGACTAGTGATTTATTCTCATGTCAGTGAATACAGAATGAAATGTTTAAAATAGAATTCAACACATAGCAATACATTACTCAAAGACAGCAATGCTTTAAAAGTGATCAATTGGGTTTTTTACATATTCTAGTAAGCACTAAATCATTACACATGAATGCAATTCTAGAAATCAGTGTCTGATCCTGAAGATAATGTAAGGTTCTACAAACCTCAATCTAAACACCAGTAGCTGCTATATTAGTACAATTCTTCATTAAGAATTGACAATAGATTGATTAAAGCAAACTTAAATTGGTGCAGTTTGCTGTGGGTACTTCCCCAAATGACTGGATTATGAGGATCTTCAAAGACTTCATATTTCTCACAAAGATAAAGAATTTATAATACCATCCATAACAATGACGTCTGCACTGAAATATATATAGCAATTGTAATAATAGCTTCAGATTAATGCAATACCTGGAGGTTAGATACCAACAAAGCTAATGGAGGTTGGCATGTATCAGGGCAGCAGTACTTCCACTTTCATCAGGCAAAAATGCCCACTTCCCTTGATCATTACCTTATAATTGTATTTTAAATTTAGACAATGTTGTCATGGTTAATTGCACTATTTAATCATCCAGTCCCTATATTTTAATATTTAAAAAGCCAAAAATAAAAATACGTACCAATGAAACTCGTTTCAAAATCAAAAACAAAGGCAAGGTTTTGCTTTCATTAACTGAAATCAACTAAGCTCTTTTATCTCTTTCTTCCCACTGCAATAAAAGTCGACCTGAGCCCCCTTTGAAACCAGCACAGTGTGATCTGCAGAATGAAAAAATGTTGATTGACTGGCCCTGCATGCAATAATTTGAAATGAGCATAATCTTTTCAGGTAAAAATGGAACAGTGCGCTGTTGATATATTATGATCATGGTCCCTTCCCACTGCCTCGGGCACGCAGCAGAGTGGAGAAGGTCGGTAACCACGGCCTGGTAAATATGACACAACCATCTTTTTTTTCCATGCAGCTTCCAGCTGATCTGCAGCGTCAGACATTTTCTGCAGCTGTCCTGGACCTGCTGCTGCTCTCACAGCTCTGGGGCTCAAAACTCTAGATGTAAAATTCATCTTTACCCATAGAGTCAAAAAAACAAAAAAAAAGGAGAGCTGAGGAACCGAACGCCTGTTTTATTTACCCATTCAATCAGTGAAATTATTGCATTACAGACCCTTCAGGCCTGTGAAATATCAGACTTTACTTTCACAGATATTCACTATTATGCTGCAGAAACAATAAAGTTTTCTTTACTGTAAAATGTGTCGCTTCTTTTAAACCAAAATACCTCTTGCTTTTAATTTTCAGTGAAGCAAGTTTAAAAACTGTATGAATATTTAATTTGAAAATAAACATTAAAAGAGACGCAATGAAAGTACTTTTTCAATAATGAAACTGAAAAATTAAATGTAACATGTAGAAACTATTAAAAATACTTTGCTAATTCTTGCATTTTAAACTTCTTTTGTAGCTGAAAGGTTTTGAAACCAACCTGGATTTGCAAAACCTTTCCTGAACTCACAAGTAATTTTTTGCACAGTTGAGTCAATTGTTGCTTTTAATAGTAGAATATTAACTGTCACAGCCTCAAGTCCTTTGTTTTCCTTTACTTTTTTCCAGTCAAACTTCCAGGCTTTGACTTTATCCTTTGGCATGCTAACATTAGGTCTCCAGAATAGTTTAATAAGGACCTTCTCAATAAGACATTATCCCACTTGTGGGAATGTTCTTTGACGTTGTATTCTGTCCTCCTCCCTGTTCCCCACCTGGCTGGTAGGCACAGGTGCTGTTTTGTTCCTGTTTAGCTGCTGCAGGCCCTGTGTCAGTAGAGCTGAGTTACTCTAATGTTACTGTAAGAAATTGGTATTTGAAAATATGAATGTAGAGAGATATGTCTGGGATGGAAATAATAATAATAAGTTATATAGATCTTAGAAAGAGGGGTGCTGCAAAAGCAGGATGCTAAAGTGAGGGGCTGCTAGCATCTGATTCTGTCCCATAGGTATGAACCAGTAGCCAAACCAGAGATAACATTTCTTGCAAGAAAAACATGATTTCATGACAGGGAAAATATTTTTTCTGCTCAGCTCTGTAAAGCTCATTGTATAACAGAGATATTGCATTTCAGCAGCCTCAATCAATGCTGTTGTCTTTAAGGGCCTCCAGTCTTACCCCCGGCAAAGATTTCACTGCAATTAGTCTGTTTAAACAGAGCCATTGAGAGTTTTCTTTGTCACAGGACTTCTGGAACAGGCCTTAAGGCAGCTCTCTGAGAGCCAAAGGATAATAGTTTCCCTGCACAGCAGCATATTTCGACTGCAGTGTAATTAAACCAAGCGTTGAAGCCATATCTGACAATTGGTGGGATGGAAATCCGAGTGGGAAGGTCCTGAAACATTTGAAATCGCAGATTGAACGCTGGGTAGCATTTTGGGCTGAGGTCTGCGCTACAAGATGTAAAGCTGCACTGGCTGCTGATTGAATCCCTGTGTGGAGCAACTGCCTGAAGAGATCTCTGCCTCACCTCTGGAACACTGAGCAGCCAGCTAGTCCCACTGAACTCCTGATGATTTCTCAAAGCAGCAAGTGAGCCACACACACCACCAGTGATCCAGAACCTGTGAGCTACTGTGTGTCATCTTCCTGCAGGAGAGTCTGCTGAGGACACCGAGGGAACAGAAGCAGCCCCGAGATGCAGCAGTGCAGGGTGTCACACAGGGTGGCAGAAGGTTGTGTGGTCAGACTCTGGTGTGTTCATCCACAGCAGTAACCAGCGACTCATACCTTCTATTGCCGAAATGTGATTCCACAGCAGGCTATCAAAACGCCACCGAATGTGTACCAGCTCAGCAAGGATGACCCTCCTAATAATGCAGTCCTAATTCTGATATTCTTCATTCACAGTCACTAACATGGTGACCTGTCTAAATGATTGCACGCGTCACAAAGATGCAACTTGGAAATCAAAATCATCCTCCTCCCCAGCAAAACCTCTAAAATTTTTTAAAATTTCTGGAAAATGTCCAATACAGTAAAAAGATATTCTAGGCACAACAGCACCAAGTATATTTTTAAAAGATGATTCAATTAGCACATAAGCATATTTAAATATTTCATGCATTTACAGAAATATTTAATGGACTTAGATTCGATGAACTTCTAATAGTGAGTAGAAATAAATTATTCCATCCTTACTGTCAAAGCAATTTCAGGTTTTGTATTCATCCTCTGTTGAGCCTTTTAGCTTATTTCAGTTTTTAAATCACACACAGTAGAGCTTTAGGGGCCTGCATCTCTGTGATTTATAATACAAAGGAACAATTATTTCTGCAGGTAAAACTGTGTTTTTGAAAAAGGTAAGATAAACAGATGTGCCCAAAGCCTCCTTAGAAAATCATGGAGAAATGGCTAAATGTATTACAAATAGCAATAATAATAAAAAATACAGCCATCAGCTGTCTAAAGTACTTTGTGTACATTTGTGTGTCTACCTCTACGATTCAAGTGGTTATAAAAAACCTGAGAACAGAAAGCCAGAACCTTTTGGATAATCCCTTAAGCCCCCAAACAATAAACAGGAACAGGTTCTGACATGTAATTTATCAAGCTGTGAAGTTTCTATTCTTATGAACAAAAACCTAGTAAAACAAAAATAAATGAATAATGTGAGCATAGTCTTGGGAAAAGTTGGATTTCTTAAAAAAAAAAGCTTTAGCATCTTTTCTTCAAGCCCTTAAATCAAGGCATTTATGTTAGACCAATAGATAAAAATGTTTTAAATGCACGCAGATGAACACAGAAAAAAATAAAAGATCAAGTTATATTGCTTGAATTTGCAAGAAGTTCTGGAGTTACAAAGGTTTCCTTGTTTGACCCAACATTTTCTTGGGCATCAGAAAAAAGATGCCTGTAGCACTCCTGAGTGTGAACACTGTATTAACTGCATTCTGAACACCCTGAAATAACACAGGACTGGAAAAAGGGAGGTTACTAACACTTGTGAGATGATTTTTTTTCCTAGTCCATGGGAGTCTTCACCATGCTCAGTGTGATCTTGATGGTATTTATAGTATTCCTTATTAAACAAACAAACAAAAAAGCTACCACAAGAACATCTGTCCTATGAGATTAATTGTTATGTACTCAGTTAAAATGAAACAAAATATAGCCTGGTTTCCAAGTTTTTTTTTAACAAAAGCTTTCAAGACCCATTCTCTTGACTCAGTTTTCTCTCAGGCAAAACTGCTCTCAAAGTGCTGCTGGTTTCCCAAAAGAAAACCTAAAGTGTGCGATTTTAGTGTTGGTAATACTTCAGGAATAATCACTTTTCTGTTGCCTTTGCACATGTTCTAAGTTATATTCAACTTTTTGACTCAAAATGGAAAGAAAGAGGCCTTGCCTAATAGCTCTGTAGGAAGGTTTTCTTTTACGTTCTGAAGTGTCACTGACATATTATAAAATATTTAACTGATGAAGGTTCCTGTCACAGAATCTTTGGACTGATTATCATTATGTGACATGCCACCCCTCAGCTAATTTTCAAAGGATGTGTTTTGGTCTTGGGCTGATTTTGCCCAAGTGCTGAAAGTCACTCTCTTAGGTTTCCCCTTTCATGAAAAGTGGGTTTGTTCTGATTTTGACCTTCGTGTTAAGGACATATTTATTTAACTCTCCTTTTCCGCCCCCCCCTTTGCAGTTAAGCTGCGTTGTGTTCACGCGATCTTCCAGCCACAGCCAAAGGACTCCTCTCACAGTCTGCAGTGACACGTCTGCTGAGAATTGCACTTCCCTCTGCACAATTAGAGCTTCAAATAGTCCGTGTCACACGTAGCCGAGGCCTGTGACAGCTGCCATTCAGAGATACACCCCCTGACAAAGGGAGATTATAACCCCACAGATCACACAGCCTTTATTATTTGTATTTAATTATCCTCCAGTGGGAAATAAGAACGGCAGCTTTCCTTGTGCTTCATCCTGGTGCAGGGTTGAAGCTCGTAATCACATGGATATTTCCGGCTTCCTTAAACAAGATTTTTCCCTGTTTGTTCCCGATCTTTGCAGCCTCAGGGTAAACTCTGCACTCTTCCATTATTAATTTAGATGGTTACAATCTCCTGGCAAAATAATTAGTCAACACGTGGCAAACTTTTGTAATAAACTAGATATAAAATGAATAATTAAGTTTCTTGTTAAATCGATAACATTGATCTCGACTTCTCTTAAAATCAGATTGTAAGAGAGCAATTTCTTCTGCCTTCCGAATTTTGCATCTGAGAACGGAAGACTGACATTTGATTTCTACTTGACAGATATTGGACTTTAAATAGGTTTATTTTCTGTCAAAGGTGAGGCAGTGAGTTAAGGAGCAGATTTTGTGGCTGCACTGACAGAAAACATCTTCCAGTTCTCTAAAGTTGGCCTCAGATCACCAACATACCCAACCTCATGTTGTCACCTTTTTAGACCTGAAGTTCTCAGGGTTATGTTTAAGACAACAAATTAAGTCACTGAAACACAACCTGCTGTTTCCCAGTTGCAGTTGCAGCTGCTGACACGTTCTTGGCACTATTGCTGCTCTCTTGCTGAAGAATTGTTCCCAGGAGGAAATGACATTTAATTGTAGGCTAGGGTTACCTGAGCCTGGTTTGATACATTCGATCTGCCTGCTAACTGAATACGTCCTTTTAGAACCTCTTGGAGGATTTAATGACAGCGGGAGTTTGGTCATCAACATGAAAATTGCAGTTTTGTCTTTGAAAAATCAAGGCATTCTTTGACATTCACTAATATCAGCCTGCCTTATCTTCCGGCACGAGAAGTTCGTGCACCTGTAAGAGTTCCTCTTGGGGATGTTATTTTGTCTTGCCAGAGCAATGGTAAGTGATCAGTGCAGTTAAAGAGCATACCTAAAATAAACTTGAAGCTACAGGACCCTTGCAGGAAATAAAAAAACTTTTCTGCTGTAGCCAGTGGAAGTTGTCAGGCATCCACTGCAAAGTCACAGCTGCTGTCACCTCACTGGGGAACTTGGTGAAAGAAGCACAATTATAAACATGAAAATCTGCCATTTAACCTTAACTATATTTTTAAATAAGCTGACTGAAATAGAAAATGCTTCAAGAATAGACTCGTTTAGTAGTCCAAAATAGTGGAAAACCTTTCAGATTGTACCTGGTATGTGTAACATAACTCTTATACCCATTTTGTCTATTGGGTACAGAATGTGTCTCTTTTCCAGGCTGCTTTGTCTTCTGCTGTCAGTGCCAGGTGTCACTAATGCCTGCATTTACCAGTGGAAGCATCACCCAGAGCATATAGACTTACAAAAGGGGCAAATGCCAGCACAATTCTCCAACCATCTGCTTGCCTGGGACTTGCATAGGAAATGTGGCCAAACCTGCACTCTGCCTTGAGATTACTGGATACCAGAATGACTGTTTGGCACAATTAGTCGCCAGAGTAATTTAGGGAAGCATTCAGACTTCTCTAGCTGATGCCAGGAATCTGGTCCCATGTATCTGGAGCAGGACTGGGAGTGTGAAGGTGACACACAGCTAACTTTGGAGCTGACCAACAAGTTGTGCTCCGTGTGTGTCATCAGCTGATGACCAGACCCTGTATCAGCCTTACAGACTCAACACAGAAACAACATTCCTCTTCTGCCAATGGTTATGGCTGGAAGGAAATGAATCCTATTCAAGGACTTAACTACTGAAATATTATATTCTTCATTTTATCTGTAAAGCTTATAACCCTTCTCTGCCATACAGTTAGAGAAATTAAACTGAACAGGACAATTAACCTCAGAGCATATTCACTGGAATATCCATTCAAAAGCCTTGTCACAGGAGCAATGCACCATTTTCAAGTAGGAGTTCACAGGAAATGTTTTAAGAAAAAGCTGGAAACAGAATTTTTGGGGCTTTGGACAGTTTTTAATTTTATGTGCTAAGATATGAGAAATTTTCCTCCCCTTTAAGCAACAGCAACGTCATCTTTGTGAGCTGAGTATGCAGCTACCATAGCTTTCCCTAATTGTGTAGCTCTGGTTACACAACCTTTCTTCTACTGCTGCCTGGAGTACAGACCTGCTCCTTGAGTCACAATCTGTAAATTTAATATTCATTTTCTAACAGGAGCAGTTCCACCTGCAACACTGTAATGCCCTGGAATGAAGAAATAAACTTCAGCTTTTCACTTGTACCACAGAATGGGGTGCCCCAATGGGAACTCTTCTCAAAAGCCAAATAAAAGTTCTCAACAGATGATGGACACCATTCAATGCTAAATTAGAAGGAAAACTCCCTGCAATAGTTTCCTGATTTTGAATCTTGGCCAGTGACAGTATTAGTTTTTAACTGGAAAGGCAATAGGTTGGGTGGTTTTCTGAAAGAAGTTATGGAAGAAAAATTCCCCTAACAAGACCCTGACTGGAAGCACCATTTCTACCTGTTCACCTACAAATTGGTAGGAGGTGATTCACTAGTGAAAAATTGAGAACCTGAACAACACCATCCTGTTCTGCCACCAGTCTGGCCTTTAAATGTAATTTAAATGTTTAGCTGTGAACATGATGCTTAACATTGTGGTGTTCTTACAAAGGAAACGTTTTAGGAGGTGTAGGATATGCAGAACTTCCCCTAATTATGCTATTTCCCTAATTTGCTGTGTTATCTTACACACATTTAGGTCTCAGGCACAAGAATTGAAATTCCCCAGTGCCAGTGTATGCCTGTATATACACACACATATAAATATATATACACATATATACACAGACACACATTTTGAAAACTTCTCAAGTAATACAGCCAATTCAGCTGAGACATTATAGCAATTCTCAGGGGATTTATCTCCAGTAACAATCACTTTGGCCTGTTACAGGTCAGAACAATTCAAAGGTATGGAGGTAAGAACAGGAAATAGGACTCAACCGTTGTCCCAAGGGAATTTTAAGGTGATGAACAGGTTTATTTTGTAGCATACAACAATATTAATGGTGCCATTATGTTGTCCTACTAAAAGCATAAAAGCAGAGTAGCCATTGTAAAGCAAAATAATATAATCTGGCTTTTTACTCAAAGGATTTATTCAACGATTGCAATAAAATATACTTGAAAAAGATATCTTTGTCCTATATATACAGTAAAAAATTCAGATACTTTACTCATCCAGCACCATCTTTATGAACATCTCAAACTCTTGGAGACATAAACCATTTTAAGTATCCCCATTTCCCACACAGTAGGAAATTAGTTTATTTCACAGAAGAGGAAGGTGAGATATTAGTGAAGGCTGATGTCTCCAAGCTTGATCAGTTAAAATAAAGCACTTATTTTGATAATCAAACACCTTCTTCGTTCCTGTAGTTTTTTTAATTGCACTGACCATCAGCTTTCCTGACATTATTTGTAATCTAGAGATATATTAAAAAATATTTTCCTTCTTTATGATTTTAAAGAATAGAAAGCCGGTGAATAATATAGGAATTTACATAATTGACATTTTTTTAAGTGCTTTGGAATTGCTTGTGAAGGAGGTACTGTTTTGAGGTTGATGGTTCACTGTGATTTAAGAAATAATTCAAATAATTAAATATTATATCAGATAATGCTCTAGATGTGTAACACAGGACTCACTCAGGACCTCAAGACAACTTTGTGAGACTAGGGACAGTTTCATTGTCGTGCTGTGGTATTTATTGTGTAATTTTCTTCTCCTTTCTCAAAAAGAGATGACCACAGTTTTATTTACAAGTGTGAAGATAAGAGAGGAGGAGAATTACATGAAGATAATTTTTAGAAAAAAAAAAACATTATTTCCATCTTATTTGAGCCCAAATTGCTGTTTCACTTTATTTTGATATTTCATGTTTCCTGTGTCTCTAAGGTATTTGCATTCCAAGAATGTGTTTCCCATGAGCATTTTTAAAAAGATACACTTTCACAGTTTTTGAAGAAGAACCCTCTTTTGATTTTCTTTTTAATTTTTTTTTTAGCTTCAAAACATAATAATGTGGCTGTGGTTTTCAGATAATATATGTGGTTAGCAGGAAGACAGGTCCTTATAATAATAATAATCAAATTAAAGCCATGAAATTTTTACTGAGACCTTCACTTCCTCAAACAGCATTTCATCTAGATTTGGACACATTATAATGTATATACAGAGGGAGTTAGACAGAGTTGGAAATGCATAGATATTTTTAGTGCATCATTATAATTTCAATAACTTATTTATCACTTTCAGTGGAGGCACCATCATATATCAAGTACAGAAGCAAAAGCAAGGGTATCAATCTCATTCGAAATTCAAGCCTTGAATACCATATATGGAGCAGGATGTAAATTTACCTCTCCTAACATGCAGTGAAATGGCAAATGCATCAGCAGAAGAACAGATGAACATTGAGTGGAAAACAGTCATTACACGTTAGTAAAACATTGTATATTATTTGCTCAGTGGTTCGTAACTATATTCATGACTTGGGTGTCTCACCTGAAAGAACAGATGGGAGAGGGGGGGCAGAAGGGAGTGGGTTGTTTGTCTTTCCTTTTTCTGTATTTCTGAGTCCCCTCTCTTGTTTCCTTTGATACACTTCCCTACCACAAACCATTTCTCAACCACTTCATGATGTGAGTTCATAAGAGGTTCATAACCCAGTGGATAATGCATTACATTGCTAAAATGTAATGTTCCCTATCCTTAAACAAACAACTAAAAAACAAACAAATAAAAAAACACCCAATCTGTCTCTGTTTAATGTTTCACTGCTGTAATATCTTTATTTCCAGTGTTGATGAAAGCAACCATGACCATTCATCAGCAACCAGAAAACTGTTACTTTATTTACTCAACCATTTACTTATTCTTTTTGTTCCTTTTTTCCCCTTTCTCCCATATATGCACTAGTTCACTTTCCCAACTGTTAAAGTCTGTATTGCATCTATTCTCATGTGACAACTTACTCTGTGATCATCAGTCCAAATTTCAGGTGAGATTTCTTGGTGCTGGAACATTATAATCCCCCTCTGGTCAAACCAGATACCATCTGTTTACGAACAAGTACCTTCATTCCTTTTCACATGAAATCATTTGTATCCAGACATAATTCACTTGAAATATTTGCAATACTAATGCATAACTTTCATTCCTTCTATTCTTTTTATGTTATTTACTGAAAACTTATAACCAAGGAAGTCTTTGATAAGGTGATAATGCCTCCCCTCAGTTTTCTAAACTTCTCTGTCTCTAGTGTTAGGGATGTTCATAAGAAATATTGCTATAATGATTGCAATAATCACAGAGTGCTAAGTATGTTAATGTAATCATCTGGCATAGGCCATGTCTTCCAGAGGAGACCACTGCTCACTACACCAGGACTGCTGCTAATGACCTTTCCTCTCCCTTTTGCTGTGAGGAGGACAAATGACTTCATTTTGTGACACTGGGCTAAACAGCTGAGTGATGAAGTAGCATGAGGTGAAAAAAACATTCAGCCTAAAAGTGAAAGTGCAGAAAGACTCATCTGGAGGCTTTGGCTCATGGAGAATCAAGCACATACAACTGATGTGCTCAACCAGATTGTGACAGTGGAAGCTCCTCACAGTGCTGCTTGCACTGGTAGATTCAGATCTGAAGTTGGCAGAAAAATTGGTTAAACTTTCAGCACCAGATAAAACGCAAATGTCAGCTAGACTTAATAGAAAACTGGCTGTTAGCTACCCCTGCTTTCAAGACAGGGGAGACACTCAGGGGATGGTAAACACAAGAAAAGAGCAGAGATGTCTGATAGGTGTGCTGGTGTGAAACTTTCAGCTCAGCACATCTGCTGTGCCCCACGCTGGGATCCTGTTTGTGTGCACCTTGCCCCTTAGTCCCAGGGTACCCACGGATTCTTGGAAGGATGCCGGGGTGTGTGGTCATTGCTGGCACAGCCAGGGACCAGGGCACGTTGTGGAGGGTCACCTTCCTGCAGTCAGGCCATGTCCGGGACATCTGCACTGGCTCCAGCACTTCTGATCACAACACACACCAGCACAGTGTGCACACAGAGCTCAGTCACTCAGACTGCTGGTGACACAAAACCTCCACAACAAATACGTTAATTTAAATCATCTTCTGCGAGTGAATCATTCAAACTTGGAGCCAGATAGTACTGATGTTTGCAAGATGGCCTTATTAGATGCTATTTATTTCTGTATTAGAGAGAACAATGTGGATTGAAGTCACAAAAAGAATTACAAAACCCAATTTATGGATTGCTCCAACTGGAATCCACATTTCTTCCAGGCAGACAGACTTTTCTGTTGTTGTTGTTATTAGCTTAATGAGGAGCATAGTCTCATTTCATTTCCTTTGGAACTTACTTCTTGCTGCTCGATCAGTTTGTTTTCATAATGCTGTGTCTCATCCAGCTGGATTTTTGCCCATTCTGGCATCATATTGCTCAGTTAGTTTTATTGCAGTTTATGGGTTGTGCAGTTAAAAATGCCCCCTCTTCTTTAGACATAGTAATTTATGGTATTTAACATATTGAAGTGGCTTCTAAATGTGCCATCATTCATCCTCTTAAAAATACAACAACCCAAAACACCACCAATGTATGTCTACCCATACGCACATTCACACATTCAGTATTCATATTTTGACTAGTGTGCTTTGCAGCACTTTGACAGTTTATTCAGCTGCATAAACCTGGGCAAAGGATGATCTCTGTAAAACTGTCCTTTCATTTACTGACACTTAGTTCTTCTACCAGAATCCTCCTTGACTATTCCTTTCTACCAGACCCTCATCAATAAAAAAAATAAAATAAATTTTGAAAAACCTCTACTTTTTAGCTGCGCAGATTTAAGCACTGCATGAAGGTATAACGCAAAATTTGCCCCTCAGTGCTTAATTCTCTTTCTTGGCTCTGGAGACCTAGCTGTTCCCAGGTCTGTCATCTGATTCCCAATTATTTCTCACTCATGCACATTCCCTCTCCTCCTCCAGGGCTTTCTCTTTTCTAGGCTGCGTCCTGTAAGTAGAGATTTCTAATTCTTGACTCTTGTTCCCATCATCATGACTTGTCCCCATCAGACCTGACTGAAGAGCGTTCTGCACAGCTGTGATTTCAGAAAACAAAGCACCAGGGACTGCAATTACTGGTGTCCTCAGCATGTCGAGGCGTGTACTGGCAGCCCCTGAAACTGTTAACCCACTACATACATGCCCTACAATTTAAGCAACTTCGATCACAGAGTCTGTCAAACGGCTGATTTGCATAAGTAATTTGAATAACAATGATATTTGATTAACTGTGGAATGTGGACTGAATTTTTCTTGTCAAAAATGTAAAGATGAAGACATTTTCTGAAATGTCCAGGAGAGTTTCACATCATGGACAGAGGTACACAAGCAAAGCTTGCAGAGACATTTACTAAGAAGCAACTTACACTAAATCTGTAAAAATATGCCTCAAGTAAAGCTGTGTGTGACATAAATAACATATGTCCAGACAAACCTACTGCACAGGTGCGAGCACAGATCACTTACAGGTTCTGATATGCTGGTTTTGCCTGTATTGTTTAACTTAGGTGGTACACAAGGTGGATCAGGGCAAATAGTAGTGATAATTTTAAAAGAATATATTTTATTGAAATTATATCTAAAGGACAGAAGAATATATCATTAAAAAAATTCATAGACATTAACCTTTAATTCAAATTTTTGTTGCCTAAATGATGCCAAGATATGACCCGTAAGTGACTGACAAAGGTAGAAATAAGAGAGGATAAAAAAAATAGGAGATAAGGCTAATTTACTGAGACTATGTGTAATTGAAAAGGGTACTTTCAAGATTTCAGGTCTAGATTTTGATATTAAAATGGACTTTTTAGATAGACATCACTCCACCTCCATGTTCAGATTATGCTGGGAAGGAAAACCAGCACACCAGGCCAGAAAGCACCTGCAGTGGGAATTCCTCTTGGACATCATTCCAGGCAATGGGGGAACCTGTTGGGCACCCATCAGTTCAGATACTTCCCCAGAAAATTCTGTTCAGTCTGTGTTATCCTGTTGCTGTTAATATCTTTTAATTCCTGTGACATTATCCTCCCTTGTAGAAGTTTTCATAAGGAATATTGTGCTTTTTACAAACCTTTGGAATAGCCCTGACATTTTGTGTAAAACTGCATCCTTTGGGGTGTTTCTGAAGCTCTCATCTGGTGGGAGGATCTAATTCCATTTACTGTGTAGTAGACCCAAAAGTCATATGGGTTCATGCAGACTTTACACATTTGTACGGAAACATCCCATTTGTGCTGTGGCAATAGTTTGTTTGGGACTTTGCAATAAAGGATTTTTAACTTTTGCCTTGGGTGACTATGTGCATTCTTATATTTCCTGAAGGAAACACAACTGAAAGCATGATGAAATAGTCTATATTCTTATCATATGCCCTGACTTTTTCCCTTCCTATAACTAAGATCACTGTAAGGGGCAACAGGAGCAGGGATTAGGTTACTGACTGTAATCCTATGGACCAGATACCTACAGCACAACTTATGGAAAAGTGAAATGATTGGAGGCAAAGTGGAAATGAAAGAGTGAGTGCCTAATGAAACTATTCTGGAAGAATAGAAGTGAAGTACTACTCAGGTGTTTATGCTTTTGCTCCCAGCCTGGCTGCTGACATCTTGCAAAGTGGAATAGTTCCCAGGACTTCTGGGAAGGCAGGAAAAGACGGGCCCTGAAGAAGGCTGGAATAAACTTGCTGCCTCCACCTGTCAGAGTGTACACAAGGGAGAAGGGCTGGTAGTACAGACCAGCACAAGTGAGGAGACTGGACCAGGAAACTTAGACACAACCAGAACCATTAGGTCCATTTGCCATCCTGAGCTTATAAGGCAGACACAGAGGAATTCTGTTTTCCCAGGCAGACCTGCAGGAACTAACAACTGGGTCTCAGGCAAAGGGGTGGCTCCTGTCTGCTCTCTGCGCTTGCCAAGTTCTTCACTGCCTCGTGCATGGGTGAAATAAGATAGCTGACTTCTTTGCAAAGCAGATCCATTAAACTGCCAGAAGGAAACTGGAATATTACATACACCTATAAAGTCTCCTGAATTTACTGTCGTATTGAAACACTGATTTATGCCCAGCACTTGGATGCCACTTTTACATGTTATACCTTCAGTGCATCCTGTACTACTCTGTTGATGATTGAACAGTGGGATACCAATAAATAATTATCAGATGGATATCAAGAAAATGGATTTTTCCTTATATTTATTAGTATACTGAAACTAAATAGACTATAAATAATTTAATGAGGATATTTTATGCAAGTGTGCCTTTCAATAAATTTTGGATTTTTTATTTCTATTTTGCCTTTTATCGACACATAAAGAAATTCATTTGGTTCTTGAACAATAAATCTATAAAACTTGGTGTTTATATGCATATTTCAGTGTTGGCTGAGATTGTCAGAAGTAACAGCTAATCTTCTTTATGTAGCAGGGTGCTGAGTAGGCTTAAAAGTCCTTTGCTTCCAGAATGCAATGTAATTATAAGACATGATTACAACTGATTATAATCAATCAGCATAGTCTTAAGTGTAATTTATATTGCTGCAGCTGTGGTTAGATTAAATCTTCATATAAAATACAATTTCTCCAAGATATGTAAAATTATTTGAGCAAACCCAAATACAGTAAACTCATAATGCCATAAATATAGAGTAAATGATGCCAATTATGTAATAATTTAGTGCTGTGTGTACCACAAAATAAGCTTCCCCTCAGAGAGGATATTCCTGCTTCAAGACACAAAATTGTCCTTCTGTTACTGCGACAGTACGACCTTCCTGGCCTTCTGAACTCCCTTCCACCGTTTGTCACATAAATTGTGTCATTGGCCAGCACCAGAACTACCATGGGCAGCAAGAGCTCCAGCATTTCCAACATTACCACAATACACACACACACAATAAATTAATGCTTTGTTCTTTTAAAAGATGCCACTTTTTTTTTTCAAAAATGATAGTATATGAAATTTATAATCAACAACTGGTGCTCAGAATAAAGCTCTTCGCTGTTAACTCCCACGATTCTGAATTCTTGCCTAGAAGCCCCTTTGCTCAGTTTACTGAGAATCTGAAGTAAACCCATGATTTTGTGCATATAACACAAAAAGTGATTCAGATTTGCTTAAACTAGGGTATATATCTCCCAAAGTTTTCTCAATTAGAAGGAAAATGCATGTGTTCCCGTTAGGAAAATAAAAAAAACCCCAAACTCACAACTAAAAAAAAAAAAAAAACAACAAACCCAAAGCGAAACAAGCAAACAAAAAAACCCTCCCAAACCCTGTAGGAACTTCTAGTAGGAGAATATTTATTGCTTGCTTTCCTCCAGAACCGATGTGTCATGACACTGGTATATAATTTAGAAGTAGCATCCCTAGAGGTGTAGGGTAGTTAGGACAGAAACAATTTGTAGCGTTCAGGATTCTCTGTTTTGAGTATGAACTTCAAATTTCCACAGCAATTAACTTCTTTAAAAGGGAATTAATATTCTTGAAATTAGGATACAACATGAAGATTCTGTACCCTAATTTTTCCAAGCTTAATAAAGGCCCATCGAAAAGAATTTACAACAGTGTGTGTTCAAGAACCTGGAAACTGAGCCTATTTAAATCAGATGTTTCTAAACAGAACAGAGGGACTGTGCACCATAACAGTGCACAGAATAATATAAAATGTATTATTTATATATAGATTTTTTTTTTTATTTTAGGCAGTGACACACTATCAACTGATATTCTGTTTTCTCTGCATTTCTATCTATGCTGTCCGTGTATCCATAAGGTGTTTATTGATAATCCTTAATTTATGAGCTTGATCCTCACAAGGAATTGCTGTCCCACTCGATTATTTTCTTTTGAACATTTGTGATTGCTTTAATTCTTTGTTGTTCTGTTCTGGTTTGTACAAATAATAGAACCTATGAGAACTTCCAAACCAACAAAATTTTATGAAAATATATACAGTCCATCAAAACACATCGAAAGCCAAAGACCTGAGGATGTTGGCTGCCACTGAAAGAATCAATCTGCGTGTTTAAGTATGAATGGTCTGTGCCCAAATAACATTTTTCAGTCAGACGAAGTATTATTCTAAATTCCACAAATTTCATGGTCACCTCCCCCTCCTATGATAATATTTAAATGTAGTTTTAGTGTAAATATTTTTAACCTGCCATTTGCAAACCCAAATGCCTAACAATGTTCCTCTTTAATTTAACTACACTGTACCAAACATGGCATAATTTCAACATTTAAATTTGAGTGTTCTTCAAATTTCCCGTTATAAAAGTTGTTTTTCTTATTCAGTAATGAGTCTGTGTTTGAGCCAAGCAGCTGCATATGAAGGCTGCCAGAGCTGATCTTCATACACTTTACAGTTAGCTGACTTTAAATTACTTTAGGTACAGAAAAACCCATTTTACTGCTTTAAGAGGAGAGGTCAATATAATGTCAGCCAATAGATAGAACCCTTAAGTAAGAAAATGTTTTCTGACGCTTTACATTTTTAATATTCATGGGTTTATGCTTAATATATTTGCTTTGATAACAGCCTAAACATAGGAAAATGAAAAAAAAACCACAACCCACCTCATTTTTTATGGAAGCCATTGTTAACATTTTTACTTGCTCTTTTTAAACATTTTCTGGCTGCTGAGAACATCTTCAAGCAATCAGGGTGCATAGTAGGTGGACATGGGTCCAGTACTGATGACAGTGGTGACAGTGAGGGTAATGAACACATGGACAGAACCTGCTGATTTTGGGTTTGTTTTGCCTATTTGGATCTTCAGTTGCTTAAAATGCTTTAAAATTCACTTACAAGAGATGGCACTGCTGAACTGGAGCTGGATGTATCTCTTGAGTCAGAAAGCACCATCGGCTCTGTGTATTTGTAAATATTCAGCCGTGGATATATTTATTAAGTCCCTTCACCAAGATGGTCGTATTTCTATTAAAAAAAATAATAGCCCAGAATAATCTGTAAATAATTTACGTAATCTCAAATATGGACTCGCCGGCTGTAATGGTGGCAATGACATGAAATAATGTTTTTCCCTTAAGCATTAATATTCTGAGTGCAGTTAAGTTTGTTCCTATGGCACTCGAGAAAGTGACCACAGTAGATGGCTGGTGAATGTTAAACTTCATATGCCCCATCTACTAAGGAGAAATAAATGTCTGATAACAAAATTCACACTGAATTATTTCAGAAGTTTCTTGCCTATATTAATAGTGAATATGAGAGAACAGCTACTTATGTTGTCTAAAAAGGATAAATGATAAAATGGTGCAACAATGACAAAGGAGAAGAACAGCGTAATTTTAGAATTGTTGCAATACTCTTAGCTAAAAGTACATCTTCAGTCATCTTTAAACAATTCTTATTTATCCATAACAGGGTCACAACCTCCTACTTATTAATTATATTAAAAATCCCTTAATTATCTCTTAGTGAGTTATCAGAACAGTCTCCATGTCCAGCATGACATTTAGATAATGAACATAGCATTTTAATGGCATCACTAATATCCACATGGATTTATTTAGCATATGCTTAAACCTCTAATTTTCAGGGGCTCTTAGAACCTTAAAATCAGCAGGACCTCTGTCTTACCAATATCACTGCAATCAGAAGTTTTACAAGAAAGTTTTCAAAGGGCAGTAGTAGTTAGATTTTCATAGCCAGTTTGTAAACCAGCAGATCTTGTATTAAAATGTGAGGGATCAGATCCAAAATCCATTTCCATTGACTCAGACTTTTGGTAAACTTCATAAAATTTAGATCAGACCTTTCCAGCCCATTATCTTCACAGAAGAGATCAAGAGAAGAAATTATAAAAACCCATCTTTTGTTATTCCCAAGAACTTCTAACTAGTAGGAGTACTATGGTCACTCTTATTTTTTGGTTAACCCATATGCAGTAAACTCCTTGAAAATTAATATTCCAGACCACAATTCTATGTGTAAGTCTAAAGGTATTTAAGAAATGCTCTGCTTGACCCGGCAGGTACTACCCATACCAGGTGTCAAGGGCTAAAACCAAAAAAAAAAGCAGCAAAAACTGTGCTGTTATCAGCTCAGGAAAAACAAAGGAACAAGTAGGCTGAATTATTTTCTCTTGATTACTAAGTGCAATGTGTATGTTTTGATTTCTGTCCCTTAAAAAGGGAGGTACAGCAAAGACACGTTTTTATAAGTTTTAGCACCATTCATTGCTCCCATCCCCTTTTGTTACTCCGGCAGTTGATTTTCCCACAGACACACTTAAGTAAAATAAAAGTAATTGTGTTGCCCCTGACACAGTTCAAGTTATCACTTGGGGGCTTTTCAACCCTCAACTGACAGAAGAAACTATTCACAAGGCTTAAAATATTCCAAAAGTCACTGAGGCTATGTCTTATGAAAGTTTGATTTGAAACATGCTGTCACTTGCTTTGTGGAGGTTAATGTTGATATAAATTGAAAAATAGCATAGACAGTAATATATAATTTATATTTATGCTGGTTTATTTTATTTAAAAACACTGGAGTTCAAGGGACAGAATTAAGTTGGACAGAAAAGCAAATTACCTGAGATGGAAAAAAATAAAACCATTCAGCACTTAAAATGTTAAAGACAAAAAACAGGACACATTGATGCTTCTTATTACTTTTGGATAAGATATTCCATTTGAAAGGAAACATCAAAATAC
>JAYRBT010000005.1:12585340-12596590 GCA_036023395.1 Myiotriccus ornatus
GACAAAAAACAGGACACATTGATGCTTCTTATTACTTTTGGATAAGATATTCCATTTGAAAGGAAACATCAAAATACCTTGGTGTGCCCGGTGCTCTCATCCCAAATCTTTGGGGCCGAGCAGAGACTCCTGAACACCAGAATCCTAATTAGGGGGGAGGGATATGAGTGCAGCTCAGCATATTCCCAGTAACTAAAAACATGCTTTCCTCTCGAAAATATTTTTAATATCTGCAGATAGATTACAATAATTACAGCCTATTAGGGTTCTTTTATTATTTAAATCTTGCGCTGGGATAAAAGAATAGAGTCATTACATGTAATTATGAAGAATTTAGATAAAGAAATTATTTGGAAGATATGTCTCTGAGAACAAAAGGAGTAGTTTCTCTGAGTGTATTCCATACAAAAAGAAAGTATTTGTTTTATTACTGTATTTACTCATTTACTACCTCATTATTGCCAGCAATTTTTTTTTAATTCTCTTCTGTAGAGTAATGGCACCATTTCCTTCTGAAATGATAATATATTAAGAAAGAAGGCTTCTAAAAAATATTAAATTCAAGTTTTCAAAATAAAGATGTAGTTTGACTTTAGGGGAAAAAAAATCTCAATCCCAAAGCTGAGCTCCTGAAAAAGCAGCTGAGAGGAAGTCCCAGCAGAGTGTTCAGGAGTTACCTTGGGCAGTCGGTGTGTGGAGAACCCAAAAGAGACTGAAAAGCGTTGACACACAGACAGGATTCCGAATTTGAGCAGCAGGGTTTGGCTGCTGAACCTGGGCACCAGTTTTTAAATAACTTCCTAAGGTCCTTCCTCACACACATGTTTTTGAAAACTCACTCATGGGTCTGTAGGAAAAGCAGAGTCATCTGCAATTAGTCAGATTTTATGACACATTGCTGTTTTTACAACTTTGGGGTTAAAAAAAATCAGTGTCTTAAGGTGCTTTAAACCTAAAACACTTGGGCTAAGCCCTGGACCTTTTAAGGCAGGGACAGATAGCATATTGATTTTTTAATGGTACCAGAATTGGACTCAAGTTTGAGAACATGCTCAAGTTCTCTATATTTATTTATAATATATTTATTTTATATTTTATAAAAATATGAGTCCCCAGTTTACAATCCAATAAATTAAGCAACTTCTGGAAGATGGAAATAATTCATTCCCTTCTCTCCCATATTCCATTTTCATTAGTGTTGAAGCAATGTTTGATGCAAAAAAATTTAAAAACTAATGCAGTTTTTGTTTGATTTTCACTTCATCCATTTATATATTTATTATCCTTTCATGTGAAGTGCGAACAGCAAGATATTTTAAAAACCATACATGGCTCTGGTAGAACATTTATAATGTTTTATATTATATACAATATATATAAAATATACAAAATTATATATTCTATAATTATGCCATTGATTATTGTATAATTGATCATATAAAGGTAAAATATATTATGCATAATATATAACATTGGTAATTATGATATATAACTATAATATATAATAATATAATATTGCACCCAGAAAAACCTTTAAAAATCATATAGAAAAGGTTGCAAATTTCTGAGACCTGAAATACCTTCACGAAATATTATTTCCTGTAGGCTCAGGCCTTCTTGTCTCTGCACATTTGTCACCCTCTAAGTAAGTATCTTAGCAAGAGGGAGACACACACCTGTCTTCCTTGTGCTGCCTTGACTTCCCATTCAAAAATAAATCCAATTATTTGGGGACATTTAAATTTTTTCCTCTGTGAAACAGCAGGGGACTTGCTTGGACACAGAAGAGATACAGAACTCTCCACTGTGTGGTTTGGAGGAAATTCCTGGGGGCTCATGATCCCTGTGTGAAGTTGTTTTATTAGTGGACCCGGTAAAAGCAGAGCATGTCACCACTGCTTTGAGTAGCTGACACGAGGTAAAATCCATTTGCCTCCCCCAGATGGGCATTTCTGCTGCAATCAGCAGGAATTAGTTATGTGCTTATTATTACATTTAGATTTGTGGGGCTTCAATCCGTGCATGTAAGCACGTTTGGAAACTCCTCATGGCAATGTAACATTTCGCCACCTTTCTTCCAACGTTGTTTTGGTTGTGCTACTTTGATTGCTTTCTTAAAGATCAGTCATTCTTAATCAACTCTATTTATGTGATTATTTAAATGATACATAGTTATGCAATTAGTAAAAGTGTTTAGTCATCATCTGTTTTGAACATTGAATTACAATTTGAAAATTGAACTTGTTTATTTCATGGATATTTAAACATCTTTCTCAGGTGTGTGGCTCGCATTTTTTCTGGTTCTACTGAACCACGAAAAAAAAAAGACAAAAATGAACATACTTCTTCAGTGTGTTTTGATGAAAATGCATCTACAAACATAGTAAACAAAATTACAGCACAAGGCTGTACCCAAATGTTCAGCTGAATATTGTATTTCCCACCTAGACACCACGAAACAAACCGATGGTGCAAAAGCTCCTGCCAAATCGTTTTTGTCTCAGAACTGCGGAGAATGCCCCTACGATGGCTCAAGAATTAAAGTCTAAATATTTTGCTGGGGAGAGTTTCATCGCATCAGGCACAGCTCAACTCATCGCACCCGGCGTAAATGAGACCGGGACGAGATAAGATGAGCCCACTCCATTTCCACTGCTTATTGCAGCCTTGAATCTGATAAAAGACTTAGCACTGATCACTGGGGATGTTGAAAAGCACACAAAGGAACGCAGGCAGGAGATGCCAAATGATTGGGATTTTTTTCTGCAAATGTATTACATTACAGAGGTTAAGTGGGCAAGGGAAAAAAATGCACTGAATATTCACCTTGGAGAGTAGATAGCAAATTTGGTTTTCAATGTAATCATGTTCAAAAATCATTCTGTTTTCACAGCTGCATGCCACTGCACACCATTTTAAACTTTGCATTTTGGCACTGGGAAGGAACAGAAGGTTAAAACGTGCGGAACAAAGATATCATTTCACCTCCTTGCCAATACTGCACTGAAAGAGGCCTCACAGAGGCTGGGCTGTGAATTTAATTAAGCATCCTTTTAAAGGGTATCAGAAGATGGAAGAATTTCCTTTCTGTTCCTGTGACAACTTCTTGGAGTGCAGTCATTAAGTATTGGTTGGGAGAGGAAGGAAGATGAGGGTGATGGGACAGATGTACAGTTCCACTCTCACTGCTTGCTGACCACATCACCCAGCCTAGAGAGGGGAAAGGTGAAAACCCCAGTAATTTACTGTCGGTCTAACCCAGCTACAAATCACTGTTTACCACAGCTCAGAAGCAGATTCACACGATTCATATCCAGAACTCTTCTTGGGACCGTGCCTACAGTGGTGCTGTCCAAGTCCCTGTGCTTTGTGGATGGCATGAAAGGCTCAGTCCAGCCCTAAGCCACCCCTGACAAGTTATGGAGAACCTGGGAGTGAAGAAGTCACCACTCTTTCTGAGTTGGTCCTTGCTCTGTAGGAAGAATGGTCAAGGTCTTATGAAGATTAGCACACAGACATAAGATAAAGATGACTCTCTTTTCCGCTGCTCAGAAGTCCAGCTGACAAAAGAATTGCTTCTTTTCAACTTTGCTTCCCACAATATTTTCCGAGTCAACTTGACCATTTCCCCTTTTGATATGAAAGTAATTCTGCAAAGAGAAATCACTGAACCAGAAGACATATATTTGGTCTCTCTGATTTCTGGTATTCACGACCAATTGAATGCTTATAGAAGTAAGTGAAAAATAAGCCCATTTGATTCACTTCTCATTTTAAGTTATTTACAATACAGAGTATGCTGACCAGCACTTTCTGGTGCAGGGTGAAAGTATCAGGCTTGACTCACGCAGATAGCTGTGAGGAAAAAGCTGTGACTATACTAGGAGTGTGTGCCTTTGCCCACTTTCTAGAAGAATAAAGAATGTTGTTCACACCAGGAATTATATTAAGTATATTCTTCCAACTCGTTTTTTTATTTGATTATAAAACTGAGATCATTAAAAAGAATCTCCCATGTAAAGTGTTTTCCTCACAAAACATGACATTTTTTGCAAGCTCCATTGCAAAAAAACTATTTGAAATATTTGTTTTTCCATGCTTATGTTAATTTATTCAGAATACTGACTTTTAACCTTTCTTTCAAAGCAAATATGATCTTCCTTCATGTGCAAAAGTAATGTAAAAATGAAGTCAAATTCTGTGGCATCAGTAAGGGCCAGTCATCAGCTGGGAAAGGAAAATTAGCCCTTTATTCTGACTGGTTTTTTAGATTTCTCACTGAACTCAAAGGGTGATTTCAAATAGAGCAGAATATCTTTGGGAAGTACAACTATGCACTGAGTCAGAGAAGAAAACCCAGATCTCAACATGACAGATATCTGAACAAATTAACTGCAGAACACTGGCACAAAAGTATGAGAATGTGTGGAAATGTTTTACAGGAACTCTTAAAAGATAGAGACAGGAAGCAAAATCATCTCTGCATTAACTTTTATATTGTTGCAGCCAGCGTGCCTTAGGACAAGATTTAGGATAAGAGCATATTTATATTCATTCCAGAATACATTTTTTAAAATATCCTCTTCTAAGTTACCCCTTCCATTTCTGCTAAATGAGTTTCTCCTTTCCCAGACATCCCACGGAATACCAGAAATCCTAATTGATCCTGAAACTGTGCAAATAAAACTTTTCTTTAATTTAATTTGGAATAGAAGTGTCTTGACTTCAGTAAATACACGGAGGCTGTATGAAATTATGAACCTAGCCCACAGCATCTTAAAAAAAAGTGATTTTGCTCAGGAGATCCTCGCTGTAATTTTCTGATATACAGTCACAGTTGGAGAGATCCCAGCTACAGAGAAGATCATGAAAAATATTTTTAAATTCAGTCGTGTTTTGTGTATTTATTGATACCTTCTCTGAGATTTATCTTTCTGTATCTTTCCTCAGAGTCATTTTGATGTTACCCGTATTTTGTATGGGTAACTGTGTTTATCAATCTAGAAACTCTAGAATTGAAACCTTCCATACCCCCAGAAGAAACCAAGATTTTGGAAAATAGTTGTAAGGACTTGGCAGCAATGAGTGTGGTAAACCACAAACCAAAACATTAAAGCAAATATGAATTAGAATCATGAGAACTTGGAAAAACTGCCCGTAAAGCCAATGTTTAACTTTCAGAACTCATAAAACCCAGTAGGAGCTTAAATGGAATTCCATAGCATTTATTACCTTGTCTTTAATGGGTTGGTTGGTTTGTTTGTTTGTTTTTTGTGTAGTTTTAAAATATCGACAACAATCATCCGACATGTTTCCTTTGCAATTAAAAATCATCTGCTGAATGACATCAATATACATCAGGTGGAGATAAAGCATTAGAAGGAGTTAAACCTCGAGATTCTTATTGCAAAGATAATTTTCTTTTGCGTAAAATAATTTGTATAAAATACAAATCTTTTATCGTATTTTAGTCAGAAGCATTAGGGGAAATATTAGGTAATGAAAAAAGGAGTAAGGATTAAAGACCAAAACATAAGCATTGCTTTAAATCTTTTTAATATTTATATTATTTTTTTAGGATAAATATTTGCATATTCATACACATTATGAAAAAAGGCCTGTGATAAGAAGTGTCGAAGAGCAGAATAGAAAATGTAAGTTAGTTCAGTGCAGTTTGTGACATGGAAAAGTTTGCATGTCCCGTTGCCAGGCTGTTAATATAATTTAAGAAGCTGTGCAATAGCAGTCACACAGGTTCCCACACTGACAGACTGATCATTTTCTTTTATATTAACAACTGACCAAGTATCACCTACATGACATTGGAGCAAAAGATCACCCTAAAACTGAAATTATACTTTTTGTAATAACTATTACAATTATAATGCCTAAATAAGCCAGAGGTAGAGAGGTACTGCAGTGCTCATTAGAGACAGATGAAGACTTCTTCAATTATTTGTTGATTTCTCTTTTTTTTTTTTTTCCCCAAGATTTACTACATATAGAGCTGTAATTGCAAACAGCTTGGTTATGAAAGCAAAATAAATTAACTACAGCTGTGTAAATACCAGTGTCTGAGGAAAAAAATGAAACAACAGAAAAAAAAGAAAAAAAAAGGTGGAAAATCAAGTTTGGGTCAAGCAGAAGTGGAAATTTTAAAAATCTGGATTAATTTAGGCAGAATTCAAAAAATATTTCTGTAGGCTTGATGAAAACATAGTATTTACTTTTAAAAAAAAAAAACCAATATTTAACTCTTTAGAACATTCTTATCTATTTTCAAAGCTGGCCAAAATGGCACAGGCGTGGTCCTATTTGCCAAATAATACATAAATTCCTCCACTCCTGTTTTAGACCATTCTGAATCACGCTGTATGAAAGCACAGATTTTGGACACGACCTTGCTTCCTTTCGAAGCAGGAATTTCTGCTTTCCTACGGAATAATGTCATTCCAAACATCATCTGCCTCCTGTCAGCGCGCATTTCCCTCGGCGGTTCGGCGTTGCTACAATTACCCATTATGTCGGCGTTTCGGTCTCTTTTGAACTCTGTGATACATCCAGTCGCTACAACTGTTCCCAGATCATCAGACAGCTTCGGTGCTTAACGTGGCCCGTGGAGGCCGGGAATAAATTACCCTGGTTCAGGGATCCCGCGTGAATCGGCACTGCAGGATTGTCCGCTGTGGATTCGTGTTGTTACTCAGCGTTGCATCAAAAAAGACATTCAGAAATTGCAGCCCTGGAAATGGTAGGGCTAGAATGTAAATACCCCGGAAGCAATGCTGGTTATGAAAAGGAGAATTGATGTCCCCTGGGAAAATATCCTTAAAGTCCCCCTACGTTTAGGATCCCCGTTATCCTGGCCTGCACTAGGTAGATGAGCAGAGAGGGACAGGATGCAGGCTGGGTTGGGCCAGGTCTGTCTCTAACGGTAGGACACCTTGGGTTATACAAATCTAGCATTAGCAAACTCAGCATGAAGACCAAACAAAAGGTTTTGGAGGATGGAAGATCTTTGGACAGTGGCCCTGAGGAGAGCCAGAGAACATTGCAGCAACCTCAAAGCCTGGGGCTTAAGTGTGGACTCCCCACAAGCTCATGGGCTTAAAAACCTCACAGATCCCAGCACTTGGGACTGCTTGGAGAAGATGATTGAGGTTCTCTCCAGGGGAAGCCAAACTGGACCTGAGACACGGGAATTTTACACTGCCTGTGACAGAATCCTGGTCTCAGTCCTCACCCTGGAGACTGAATGCCATGAAAACCCTCTCAAAATACAGTATCTGTTTCACAGAAAAAAAGAAAGCTTCCATTTCCCTTCTTGCCATCTGTCATGTCTTAAGCACAATCATTCCAATTTTATTCTTGAAAGCTTTCATTTCTGTTCTGTAAATTTTTAAGAAAGATTTGCAAATTGGTACCAGATATCATACAAGCATGAGGTATTTAAGGAAACAGAAGAGTTCTGAAAGATTGAATTGTAAACAAAGTTTGTTTAAGTAATTTTGTCACACTTTTACTGGGATTCATGTTTGTTTCTCCAAGCCCCAACATGTATGAAAATGATGATAAATGGTAATAAATCTGACTGTAACACTAAATACAGGTGTTCCTTACAGGCATCCAAAATATCGGTTAACTTTTGGAAATTTTACTTATTCTACCATGAATTCATGGAATTTCCACAGTACTCTGTTTCATCTGACACTTCACACCCGAGAGAAAAATGAACATAATATAACAAGCTGGTTTGGTTCTCCAGAGTACTTGTGCCATGGTAGTTAAATCACACACTTATTTGCATTCTCCTGTATAAGTTTATGATACTGCATCAGACTTTGCCTTTAAAATTAATGAGCTAAGTATTTCCAAGAGACAACCTTCCAGAATTTTACCATATCTTCTAATGACGTCTCCATGGCCTACACATGATCTCTTTGAATTAGTCAGTCTTTGTTCAATAAAATCAGCCTGATGAGAGTGGACAATACATTTGAGGCAAAAGAATACACCCAGGGCCAGTTTCTCAAAACTGCTGACTATAAATGGGAATAACCTCGAGTTTGTATTAGCCAGTTATTCATGTAAGGGAAATATTTTATAACAATTGGATAAAAATTGTCCTTTTCAGTAGAATGAACATTTAATGACATTGAACAAAAAAAATGTGTTTGCCTTTTTTAATACTTTTGTTCTTTAAATAGATTTGTTTTTTTTTAATTTATAAATGATTATGAACTATGGCCGTGCACTTAAAAAAAATTTAGGGTTTTTTTTTAATACCTGCAATACTGCATCCACTTTTAACCTTGGAAACACTTCCTTTGAACCTGCTTTTGTAATCAAGGACAGAATCATATGCTGCATCATATGCAATACACATCAACAATGAAAACTGCAAGGATTGTATTCTAGACTTGAACTTTTCTCTTCTGGACTTTTCTGGGTCATAGAGGAGATTTAGAGATAAGCTGCTAATGTAGGTAAAATTCAGGATATCTGTGACTCACTTGAAATAATGCCTATTTTAGAATAGAAATAGCTTTTACTTTACAAATCACCTCCTGATTTACACCAAACAGCTCATCTACCTGTTGGAATATGCTTTGTGGAGACGAAAAGGTAACACATCTCCTATAACAAGACTGAAAAGCAGCAGTAAATTAATGAGTGAATTCGAAGTAACAGGATTTTAACCATGCACATATAGAATTGAATTCAGATATTGAGAAAAAAAGAGTGCTGTGCAACAGAAGGCCAAAAGTGAGGTTGTTCACTGCAATGCAATTCTCTTCTTATTTCTGTTCTCTTCCTGTCACCTGTAGACAGTTTTAAGGGAAGCTGCAGCACATTTCTACCATGTCTTTCTCTGTTATGCCTTAGTTGAGTGAATAACACATTAGCCAGTCCTCATTTTTCCTGTGTGTACATCGACAGCAAAATATGGAAAATAAGTTTATGAATTTTCTGACTTTCACAGTATTACCAATGCCACTGGCTGCACAATTCTGTAGCTGGTAGATGAGCCCTAAACTTGCTGAGAAAAATAAAAATAGAGAGCGGTTGTGTCAACACATGGCAGTTTGTTATGGGAACACATTCTCTTCAGTGCTGTATCTAAATTCTCCAGATCAATATGTGATTTGTGGTTCTTCAAATACTCAATTATCTCAGGTTTTGAAGATCTTGCCTGAAGACAGTAGAACGAGTATTGATTTGTCTTTAATATAATACTTTTTGAAAGTGGTGCTTGAAACAATTTCAACTTTAAATGTCATGTTTTCCTATAATTATTTTGATCAAATAAGTATAGCATTTGATCGTTATAGGCATGGGTAATTTTGCCCGTTTTTACAGAAAACATGGGAGGTTCTTTGAAGAAAATAGTTGTTTAATCCTTTCTATTTTCTCCCTTGCTTACAAGGTAAGACAAATGATAGTTCTAGTGCAATGATCTAATGTGGCCCTAACACAGCAATACATTTTGGACTTCTGGGTTGTATGTTAACTCCAGCCACGACTGTGGTGATGAAACACTGCAGAGCACAGTCAACAGAGGATACCAAAAACTGGACATTAAATCACTGATAGTAGGTAAATAAATGGCGATGCTTATTGTTCCCTTTTCAAACTGAGAAATGCTACAAATGCTGCAGTAAGTGGAAACACACATGCTGAGATAAATAGCCATTTCTCAGTTCTGCTTTTTTAATGACAAGCATACCCTGAAAGACTTCCTCTAAGATTATCTGGGAGATGGGTAATCAGAAGATGAAATAGTACTTCATTACTCCTTCCTCCAAATACAGCTGGAGCAAACAAGACTGTAATTACAACCCCTCTAGATAAAACAATTCATGGTACACTGGGATGTGCATAGAACTCCGCTGCTGTTTTTAAAAAATCTCCTCCCTTTGGTTCTTTACTTTTATTCCTCCTTTAAAAAATCAGTGAAAAGATTTTAAAGAGCCAGGCCAGTGACACTGGAACTATGTTTTCTGTGGTGACCTGCTGCTCCCTAATGCAGGACACAGGAGTCCTGTGGCCACACAGTGAGAGTTGTATGTAGTCAGGTCGAGGGATTTTGTAAATCAAGCCATTCAGAACGGCTTGGCCATTAATAGTTTTTATGCATGGAAATAAATTACTCTATAGCTAAAAGAGACAGTGGTGAGCAAAATGCAATCTGTAAGAGCACCTCATTCAGTGCTACAGTATTTCAACTAAAAGATATATAAGTAGGATAAAATTCCTACGTCATTTACTTTATTTATGTGATATAGCATGCAAGTAAATAGTTGGCCCCCTCATACTTTGTGCTGAAGTTATATCGACAATTAACTTCCTTTGTTCTTGATCCATGTGAATGGATTGAATCCCTTGGATTTATAGGTATCCTCACTTGGCACTAATGACTGGAATTTCATCCGTGATATTAGATTATTTTCATCCTGAGCATGACTTTATTTGCAAGCCCACTTTGCATCTTCTGTTTTTAAAATCTGAATACGTATGGAACTGGGCACTGCACGTTCCACATCTCTGAGCATCCCAGTCTCGATTGTTGGTACGCAGTGCTACGAAGCAAGGGAAGCTCCATCGCTACTCTTTGCTGGAGGGCTGAAATGATTTCACTACTCTATGTATAATTCATTGAAATGTTTTAATGGTCAAAGAGGCACGGGGAAATGGGTTGTACAGTGTACATATGCTCAGTGTGAGGACACTGCTTTTTTTCCTTTGTCCAGTTTTGGCTCCAGGATTTTTTCTGTGAACACACAGATTGACATAGGAAGGAGCTTAATTTCTAAATCTGATTCCTTCTGTTTGTAATAAAATCTTTATTAAATAAGCAGTGGAGTAAGATCTGAATTAATCATGAGCAGCTAGATCTACCAAGGCACTTCTGTGCCACGACTGTGACAGTGGCAGCACACAACAGTCAGGCATCTGCTCCCCGTGTCTGCTCCGTGCCCCGAGCAAGGTGCCCAGGCTCCCACTGGATTTTATGGAGGCACTTGGACCTTTTGGAGTGAGGCATGTAATGGCTCAGCTGCTGGGGAGAACAGGCTAATGGTGGTGGTAAGAAAAAGCTGGGCACAGCAAAAGCACCTGAAAGTCAGTTTTGCTCAACTGTTCATCACATTTCTAATCTTATTCTGGCTTAATTGTAAATTAAATCGAACTATTTCAATCATCATTCCTTGAACAACACAGAGAATAAAATGCATATTCAAATGAAAATGC
>JAYRBT010000005.1:12596690-12624003 GCA_036023395.1 Myiotriccus ornatus
GTAAATTAAATCGAACTATTTCAATCATCATTCCTTGAACAACACAGAGAATAAAATGCATATTCAAATGAAAATGCGTATTCAAATGAAAATGCATATTCGCATCACTTGTAAATAACAGACTTATTATTAATTACCAGCTTCTTTGTAGATATATTTTTCTTTATAGATTTCCACTTATTTGTCTACATACATTTCAATACATACATACACAGATGCCTATATCTATAGTATAACAATTGGTGATCCATTTCCTTTCCAAAAATTACATATTTTTATTTGGATTCAACTAATTTAGGAAATGTGGAAATCAGGTCAGCTGTGCAAACTTCGGAACCTGACCTTTCTGAAAATCAAATATTTCAGAAAGATGGGGGGTTTATTATTAGAGAGATATCTGGGAGTCTGAATAGTTTCTGTGCAAGCAAAAAGATGTTCATGTTAGTGAATTTATTTTGCTCAGTGGAAACACTGGTGCTAGATTCATGTGACAAACATTTCTGGAATTACATCTAATATGAAAATGTTCTGTACTTTTTAGCACTGTGGACACTGATGTAAAATATTAACCACTCAGCACTGTCAGATGTGAAGAGCACTAAAAGTAAGCTCTGCATGTTTCATTAACTCTGTTTCCTTGAGAACTGGAAGTGTTGTTTGAGTCCAGATTTGTTTCTAAAAATCTAGTACCTAGAAAGATGGAAACTTCTGCTATACACAAGATGTTCAAAAATTATTCTTTTAAATAGATGGTTTAGAAAAGTACAATTCTCAAGCTAAGGCGTTTTGTAAAAAGAAAAACAAAAAGCTGTTACAAAACTGTTTCATTGCTAAGCTATAAACCCCACCCAAAATATATATTTTAATAGAAATGGAAGCCAATATAACAGATGAAGCGTCTCAAAATGTAATCACAAACCCCATTACTGTTGGGAGTGTTATACTACCAGGAAAAGAAAAACAATATGCACACAAATACAGGTCTAAAATTTACCTCCCTTAATCTACTCAGCAAAATAGGAGTTAAAGGTCACACTGAAAAAAACCCCATTTTACAATAGCAGTTGTTGGTTGGTTTGTGGATATTTCTTTTAAATGAAAATAGGATAAAGCAACATACTGTGCTTTATTTTATTTTACGTTTGTAAAAATTGCTTATCTTAATGCTGAGGAAGTAAACTGCAGCTGGAAAGTGTTTTAGGATCACTAGTTCTCATATTGACAAGGGTTCATCCCAGAAAACACGTGGCCAGCGTTACAGTTAAAAGCCTTTAGGTGGGTGGAGGAACGATGCTTTGAAGAACCGGCTCTATCCTGCCCAGCATATCACTTAAAAAAAATCAAAATTTGCTCTTGTCTACTGCTGGCAGTGTAAAAACTCTTTTATTTCCTTTAGAGAAGATGCAAACTGCAGAGTCTGAAGAACAATTGTAAGAGCAAGAGGCTGGTTAGTCATGAGATTCTCATAGGTGATGTTAAATGTTAACAGCAAACAAAGAGTTTGTTCTTAAACAACAGGACAGTACTGAATGGCTTTTTAAATAAAAGAGTAGACTAATATTACTGGAATTTAAAATAAAGTTTAAAAAGAAAAAAAAGGGAAAATTAAACAAGGCTCAATTAAAAGAGCATAACAGAAGTGATGGCATCTTCTCTTGAAAATCCTTAACCACAGTTTTGTAGGGATCAGTTTTCAGGGTGTGAGCAAAAATAACCAAGTGTTTGGACCAAATATTTCTGAAAAAAATGCTGACAAAATTATTTCTATTTTTCTCCGGCTCACAGTGAAAATTTTAGGGTTTTGCTTCATTTTGAGCCGTTCACAACTCACATCTACAGATGCAGATGAATTTTTGATGAGGAGCAACAGCGGTGTCAAAGCCTTTCCAGCGAGTGTAACCTCAGCAAAGGATCCCTTCCAGGCAGTTTCTCTTCGTGTCCAGCATTAGACTGCAGATCCTCACAGAGGGGAGGGCTCTGTGCTTCACCAGTGACATGTGGAAAAGCAATCAGACACTGGATTACACGGCTGCCACTGTCCATTTGCCTCCTTTATCTCCACTCACTCTCAGCTCCTGCAAGGCCTCCCTGGTAATGACAGTGCCGGGCAGAGCAAGACAAAAAGGGCAGGAAAGAACAGTTTGGGCTTGTGTAGACTTTGTGTTTCCCATTTATTTGCAAAGCAGTTAAATTTTTTTTATCCTTAATACGTTTCTTCAATTATATACTCGAAGAAATATTTGCTAAGTATAGAGGTTACTTTGGACTTGTAAAGGTTACTCTTAAACTGGTGGCAGGTTTATGTTGTTCAACATGACTAGCCACCTACTAATTCATTTTCCAATCAGGTGCCCCAATCTTTCTAGATTTATAAATATTATATATTTAATATTTACGTAATATATTATTTGCTAGAATATATTAGAAATACACAATAATATATTATATAAATGATATAATATTTAAATAAATTTAACATTAATATAAATATGTAATGTTTATAAATACGAGGGACATCTAAATAAACTTGAGGAACTGTTTAAGGAAGTGGAATGGCTGTTGGGTGGGGAACAGGTTTTGCTGAAGGATCCAGGTGTGAACTTGCCAATTCACCTGCCTGCAGTTTGCCCCTTCCTGCCACCATCCATAGGACACAGGTTAAAGCCAGTGTCTGTATGTTTATTTATGTGCCTCCAGCAGCCAAGTAAGCAAATCCCATAGCAAGAAAGCAAATAGCTAAAGAATTTTAGGCAACCTGGGTTCCCATCTGCACATGAAGAAGAATTGTCTTGGCTATACCCTTGACACTGGAAAAATAATAATAATAGGATCTTGCCTTACTGAAGAATTAGAACATAAGCCTCTATATACTGTATTCAGAGGAGATTTTTCCTCCCAGTCAAAATGTGTCGTATGATAATGAATTTTCTTAACTGTAGATGCAAAGCCTGCAATCCACTGCTTGAATTTTAGTGGTTTAGGGGCAGAATTCTGCAGTTTTTTTATCATTACTTCAAACCAGCAGTGCCATCTTTGGGGAGCACGGGAAGGGGGGTTTTATCTTGGTTTGTTGTGCTGTAAACATGAAAAACCATGAATAGACTTAATTTTTGCTTAGAACAGAATAAAACTATGTATCACTGTCATTAATTTAGGTTCTGTGAGCCATTTTACATTAATTTTAATAAAGATGATACATGCGCTGGAGGGGCCTTGAGAGTAGCAACAAATTAAATAAAAGAAGAGAAAACTAACATGATTGTAACACAGAGAGCCTGTTGTGTCTTGGTTTTCCTTACTGAACTTGTAAAGTGTGTAACTTCACCAGTAGCAAACTCATTAGAATGACTTTCATGGTCATTGCCTTAGATACCCAAACACAGAGAAATAATTACATAAATGTTTAGCTGTGTCATTTAGCCTTTTATATAGAAAATATCACGAGCTACGAACGCTGCTTGCAAATGCTGCAGCTTGAGAGTCAAACTGACCTTTCTCAGAGCTTTTTCCATTGACAGCGTACTATCTGAAGGAATAAGTCGTAATGATTTTAGCTTTGTATTCATAAAGGAGTAGAAGATGATTGCTTCATGTAGAAATAAGCAGATAGGAACTCAGTGTCCTCTGCAGCTGATGAATAAACACCCAGAACTGTATAGCACTCTGGGGACTGTGGAAAAAGGCAGGATTATCTCTCTTTCCTTATACTCTTTTCTTTTTTACTGGCCCTTAACCACGAAGGACCTTTGACTGCAGAAGGAGGAGCAGCTTGGTAAGGTGTCTTTCAGAGTCAAATCTGCTGCTCTGATCTTTCTCCCATTTTTTGCCTTGCAAGTTCAAGGTGAATGTTTCCCTCAAAAAGCCACTCTCAGCCAGCCCTCTGATAAGGTTATTGAAAACAAGTGATGTCTGCTTTATATAATGTTTTCCCTCCTTTAGTTAAAGCACGATGCATTGCTAACGTGACTGTCAAACCAAGGAAGGGAGCACTTAAAAGAAATGGTTTTTCTCAGGGTGAATCTGAAATTATGCGGTGGAAAGTTCCTTACCGGAGAGGTAACAAAGCTCCAATGCGGATTTTTAGTATCTTGGATTGAGGAGGAGCAGCGAATAAAACATATCTGAAGACTGTATCTCATATGTATGTGTCAACAGAAAAGGGAAAAAAAAAAGGCCCCAAGAGGACAGGGCTCAAAGAGAGTCAGTTTGCTTATCAAAGGGAAGTTTTCTACAACTCTTTTTTCTAATGCTTTTTTTAACCTCATTTTCATTAACTTTACTACGTGTTGCTTCATTTTGCTGGGAGGATTCACAGCGCAGTAAATCACACAGCACTTTTCTATTATTCCTTCTGACATTTATTCTACTTTTTTTTTTTTTTCATTTTAAAGTCACCATTTTTCCTACCCCTAGCAGGCCACATCCCGTTCCCATTTAAATCGAAGCCTCCCACTGACTTCGGTGGGAATTGAATCAAATCTATGTTCCCTATGCCACGTCAAATTAATATTTCTCCTTAGAATTTTCATCCTTCTAACACTTGCAAGGCCATTCTTTAGCTGTTCCTTGGCAAAGCCTTTTTGTTCATACACATCTTCCCTTGAAAACATCTGCTGTCATTCTAAATATAGTATTTAGCTCTTCAAGTAGAAGACATCGTGGCAACAAATTAAGGACTACTAAGAAAGTAGTTTTCAGGCTATGTGCATCTTTGGTCTCCACTAGGTTATTCATTCTGCAGTTTACATGATTTAAAAGCTCGTTAAATAAAAATAATTTTAAAAAAAGGGAATTAAAATAATTGTCATCTGTAATTACATAGGAGAACATGCACTTGGGGAAACTTCAAACTCACTTTGTGATACCAACGTTGGCAACCCAATGATGAAGAGGAAGTCTTTCACAACCAGACATTACCCCATCAATCAGTTTGCAGTCAGGAGAAAAATTGACTTTGTCATGATATGGTTCTTAAAGCAAAAGTAATAAATTCTATCCAAACAGCAAGCCTACAGCGTAGCTAATTTATTCATTATCCACCCCAGAAAAATAATTAAGTCATGCTTTCTTTCCTGGCTCTTCATTACAGTTTAGCCTTTTTCTGCAGCAGTCAGTGACTGAATGCTTATTAAAATAAATTAGCTGCAAAACTTTTAGCTCTGTCTTAAAGAAAAACTAATCCACTTTTCTAGTGGAAACAACATTGATTAAATAAACCGAGTTTCATGCCGAGACAACTAATTCCTTTAGCCACAGTTTCCGACCTTAAATCATGTTGTATCTGTACTGGTTTGAGAAGTATATAATGAGCTGTGAGTTTATAACTGGTACTAACCTCTTTCTGTATGCAGTTCGGTTTTTTTAGCCTGGGTGATTTTAGTGACGGAACGAAATCAATGCACAACCTGTAGATATTCTTGTAGTTGGGTGTGTTTTTCTTCAGCCTGCACACACCCCCTCATTCAGACACACTCTGCTTTTCCTCTGATCCAGCTGTTGCAGACAGGCTGCCTCCACATGAAGTAACTTCGCTGAACCAAACTGTTTCACAGTTACTACACAGGAATATCACTTTAAGAAAATAAGTATATACAAACTTGCTCGTGTCTCACATCAGACACATGGAATGCTGAGTATTTAAAATAAGATTTGAACCTAGTCCACAGACAAGCTGAATTAATGGAAACAATTCTTTCAAACAATTTGTGTTTCACATGAAAAGTACATTGTACAAGGCCAAACAGGCAAATACATCTGAAGGAATTGTCACAATTTGACCTGTGTAGAATTGCCCACATCATTACTTTAAAAAAATATAGAGATTTATACTTCTCACAATAAATATTCTCTTTAACACCACCAGCAGTAATCAGACAACAGTTTGCTAAGTAAGGTAATCTAGTGATGGGTCAGTCAGACCACACACACAACAGCTCCCACAACAAAAGAGATAATAAGAATTTGATGTGAAATAATGATTACATTAATAGAATAACTAGGCCAGGGACAAATCCATCACCCCTTCCCAAGACCAACCTTGTCACAGGGCATCAGAGGGGCTGGCTGATGCAGAAGCACAGCTCAGCACTAACTGCAGCCTGAGGGTGCCGACATCCTCTGCACACACAACAATCCCCTGTGCTCTCGTGCACTTCCAGTGGCTCTGAATATTTATAAAACCCTCAGCCTCATCTTCAGCACCCCATTCAGCTCCTCTGCTTTAGGAAGGCTGTTTTTCTAAAGAAGCCCTGTACATCATGGATCTTAGTCCCTGTAGTCCCTCATTCCCAGCTGCCAAAGCTTCTCGGGATGGCACAGTGTCCCTGCACAGAGGAGAAAAACAGCCTGCTGTTTGAGGTTGGATTTGTCCCAGTGCACAAGAACAATTTTGATGAAACAGGGGAAAGAAAATAGAAAAATCCCCTCTGCTGCTTATGCTGCTGGGTCCACCTGCCCTGGGCAGGAGGCGAGGAGGTCTGCGAGGGTTTGGGAGTGCCAGGAGTGTTCACCGGGCAGGGCTTGCTCTGGGGTGCAGTGGATGCATCAGCAAACAACAAACCACCCGATGGGCCTTGGTGACTGCTCCATCTCCTGGGCTGCCTGAGGCAGGGATGCAGGGATACAGGGATACCCTGGGAGGGTGTGGCACTGCCCTGCTGCTGGGGGGGACCCTGTGTCCCCAGAGCTGGCACCAACAGTCTCCCGGCCGCAACCTGCGAGACCGCATCGCTCCATCCCACGCAACGACCCCTCGGAATTCCTCTTTAAAACCCCACAGGCGCTGCAGGATCGGCAGAACGGAGGCAGAAAACATTTTCTTTGTTGTCACTTCCCCTCTCTACCCCTTTCAAGTGCTTCCCTTCCCTTTCCCTGCTCGTTTTGCCCGAGCCAGGCTGCGGGAGCAAGAGGGAGGGAAGGGAATAGGTGTGCTCTGACACAAAACTCCTCTTCTGCAGGCAGGAGCTCACCCAGGGACTCTGGCTGAGTCTTATATCAGTTATCAGTATCTTATGCTGATAACACCTTTGGCATTTCTTTACACTGTGGTTATAGCTGTATCATACAGGATGAATAAATTCCACCTATCTACAATTTTGTTTACGTAACAGCAATAAGCATATAAACAACCAAACCAAACATTAGTAATTAATTGTAAAGAATCTTTCAAAACATAAAAATAATCTCTCTTTATTACACCAGTGAATTATTCTGAGGAGGTAGCTTACCTGTTTCAGGTGAAAAGCAGGGGCTATGGCAGAATTTTTTTGTTGTAGCAATATGTTCAGTTCTTCTAAGAGCTTAATAGTAGAATATATATTTACTCCATGTATTGATACAGCAGTGGAGAGATTTACATTTTTCTAGAATTGATTTGGTGTTAATATTTTCCCCTGAAAACTCCATGACCTTCAATTACACGTGTATTTCCACAGAAATATTTAAAGATGGTTTATGTGATATACTTCTATCTTGTGTCAACTGGAGGCCTCTAACAAACTAAATAAATGAAAAAATGTCCTCTTTGTAGTAGTTCTACTAGATATTCTCTTATCAATGACCACCCATTTAATTTGGTATATGGCACTAGCTTTCTGTTCCTTATTTGAATAATCATAAATCTTATCATTAATTAGCCTTCAAGGTAAAAAAATTTTGATTATTATGTGTAAAAAAAACCCCAGTGTTTTAAAGCATAATTTTCAAAGTATTTTTTTTTGTGGCATAAAGTAAAAATGATTACTTTCTGGTGGACCTAGATATTACATTTTTCTCAGCCCAGGTTCTGTGTGGAAGCAAGCATTACAGAGACAGCACTACAAGATGGCAGGAAATTTGTTGTAATACTTTAGTCAGAATATGTTTTGAAAGCAAACTGGTTCTGGGAACTTGGTTATTGACACTGGGAGGAAGCCTGAAAGAAAGGATTACTCTGCATGCTAAGTGACCATTTTGTTTCCAGCCTGGTTTATGGACCTAAATAAAACAAGTTACACTTAATATACATGCAGAGGGTGCCTGAGTTTTGGCAGCTGCCTTAGGAAGTGTAAACCATGGAGGTGGACCACGCCATCAGGAGAAGGAAAACAAATCCCTTTATACACTCATCGTTAACTAAATTGTTTCTCTGGCAGGATTTTGAACAACACACTAATTTGCTACAAATATTCACAGAGTTGAACTCCAAAGTGTGCAGCCAAGTGTAAGAAAATGGGTACATACATAAAAGCACGTGTGTGCACAGTTAAATATGTGTACAAAGGTGCACTGTGCATGAACACACGAACTGTGGGCAAGGAAGGAACGTCTTTGGGCCAAGATTTAGGGCTCTGGTTGGAGTCCAGGAGCTCAGGTTGTCTTCTTGCACTGCAGAGTGGCCTGTGAGCTCACAGAAACAAAAGATGACAAGATACACTGAAATTATAGAGAAGTAGTATAGGATAAAGAATGAACACATGGTGGTTTTGTGCCATTCTCGTTCCTACTCTCGAATAGTTAAAAATGTTTTTCAAAAAGTTAATTTATTTTTAAGAAATCACAAAAATCTGACAAACCTGATACATTTAGTTTTGCAGATCTATTCCCTGATACTCTTCGGGACTGTTGAGAGGAATGAGATCTGACATTCCTGAAATTACAGGCTTGAAATAGTAATTCCACTGCAATTCTTCCACAGATGGGGGCCCACTCTGCAGACTGGGGTCTGGGGGACCCAGAGCCTCCCTCTGGAGTCTCTGGATGGCTCAGAAGGGACCATATGGAGACTGGTTTGCAAATGAGGCACTTCAGACAGCCTGGCTCTCTCCCATTGTGACTCAAATTTAGTGTGAACACATTTTCAGGAGTTTCAATATTATGATTTCCGAATCACTGTAGCAGTCACATTGCCCACGGAGTGAATCTCAGCTGTGTGTGTAACAGAATCCCATAATTTACTGTCCCTGGGATCCCGACCTTGGCTGCTGTAGGGCCTGAACTCCAGCACACAGGTCAGCCCAGGCTTTTAGGGGCAGCAAAGTGCAGGCTCTTCCTGCAGTGCCCTTGTTTCTCACATCCATCCAACGGATCCTGCCTCCACGACAGGAACTGTATTAAAACAGGTGCTCGAGAAAATCTGTGCTGGAAGCCACTCAGCAGGTGCTGAGTGTTTGCTTCTCCTAAAATTAGGACTCCTGACTTGTTCAAGAGCGTGCAAGTGCCCCAGCTTCATAACTGCTAGATGAGGCAAGCCCAATAGTTGGAAGAATCTGTCCTTCACAGTCATATGTTAGCATTCATTAGTGTTATTATCATCAAAATGGAAATTATTTTCTTTTTTTTTGAGTGTTATTAGAAACTAGGCATTGGCTGGTTTGGTGCTGCAGCTTACAACTCTAAATACTTTCAAATTAAGAGACATGCCGCACATTTTCAGTGAACTAATGTGCAATTTGTAACAAGTGAAATATATCAAATGAAAATGATTTTGCAGTGATCTAAACCCAATTAACCTCAAAGAATGTTATATGAACATAGACTGTGAACGATTTTAATTATAGCTGGAAATGCTATGCAATTATTGACCAAGTTTGGCAGAGACATTTTATGTTGCCTACTGTTACTGTGTACTGTTAGCTTTTTAATTTGGAAGCAGAGAAAGTTAATGTCAAATCACACTGGTAATTTGAAGAGTCAGGGACTGAGTACTTGTTGACCACTTGAAATAATAATTTAGCCAATCTTTCCAAAATAAAATTTCCTCTAATGAAAAGGAAATATACCATAACTATTATACTACATGTGTGTGCTCGACACAAAATTAAATGAAAATAAATTAGTAAAGGAACAGATATCTAGCAGTGCCAATTGTTGCTTCTAATTATGAAATTGTTTGCTAGTAATCTCATAAGTCTACTTAGAAGTCTTCAGTTACATAGAGTTCTCTGGAGTCTGCAACTATATTTTCAGGAAAAACTATGATCTGAGGATGATATTTTTATAGCAGCTGGATAAAGTTCAAAATGGTTCCAACCACTCCTCAGTACACAGAGACAAAACAACTGAGTGCAAAGACTTCCATGCTTGTGATGTCTTTATTCCATGTGAAAATTCAAAATAGGCAATACAAATTATCCTCATTTCAAAAAAAACCCAGTGCATGGAATTGTAGCTAAAATAAAACAGAATTTAGAACAAAATTTAACATCAGGTTTCTTTTTTTTTTTTTTTCCAGAAGAAAAACCAATCACTTCTCTGCACTGGTTTGCTGTTTAATTTAAACACTTACAGAAGTACAATAATATTCCCATTTTACAGAGAAAACTAAGGCAAAGAGAAATTTAGACCCTGGAATGCAGGATCTGCTAAGGGATTCACTGCAAAGCTGTGTTCTTGCTATTAAGAGGCTGTAGACACAGCACGTATTTGGTGCTTTCATGTTATACAAAGCTCTTCTTGGACTGCACAAGGTAATGCTGCATTTGACACAGAAACAGAATAATTTAAGTTGTAAGGGACCTCTGGAGATCATCTGGTCCAACCTCCCTCTCAAAGTAGAGCCAGCTTTGAAGTCAGAGCGAGCTTCAAAGTTAGACCAGGTTGCTCAAGGTCATATACAGCCGAGTTTTGAATATCTCCAAGGACAGCGATTCCACAACCTCTCAGGGCAACCTATTCCAGTACTTGGCCACCCTTGGGTTGAAAACAAAATATTTTCTTGTATCATGTTCTACTGTTAGCCCAACAGTCTTCCAGTAGAAAAGTCTTGTCTCATGAGGTAAAAAAAGAAACCTTCAAGCTAATTCAATTTGTTAATTTTTATTTTTCTTTTAGTTTTGTTTTTCACTCAGAGAAGAAGTATATTGGCTGCAGAAGGCACAAGAAAATGTTTTATGGACAAGCTCTGCTGCTTTTGGAGGCCAGCTATGCTTGAAAGATGTTTTTACCAGCAATTGTATGGAGTCTGTGTTGCAATTATCCAAGTACTCTCGTGATTTTATAAGCTAATTAAACCCAGGAAACAGCATTCAGAAGCACTGAATTTGAAAATAGATTCATAAAGGTGGGTTTTGATCTCTTACCCAGCAAATTTTTACCCTTGGAAGGGTAAATGGAGTCCTAATAATCACAGAGAGCCATTTGTCTGCAGGGCAAAAGGTTTGATCCGTGTAAAATCAGCAGCAGAGGTGAGGAAAAATGGAAGAGGAGATTAAGAACTTTTCTCAAAAAGGGGCAAGCACAATCAATAGGCAAATTGACCACTGGACTTGCACAGATTGATACCAGTGGGAAAACCTGAGCCTGAAGGCTGAGCAGAGAAGACCACAGGAGGAACCAAGGACCCCTGAAAGGTCTGGTCACAAACCATTCTGTGGATAATCAAATGGAAGGGAGTTGCTTGCAAAGTTGTGGTTTTCCCTGCTCAGATCTCTCTCCCATGCTTTGCTCATGAGGAAGAAAAAAGAGATTGGTTAAAAAAAAAAATGCAAATTTTCCAGTTCATTTAGTCCACCCACCTCTAAAGAATAAAATGAGGTGGAATGTTAGAAGCATGCTCCTATTACAAGGATTACACATAGATGGAGTGCAGGTTGGTTAGAATAAGAAACTCCTGGCTTGAAATACTTTCCTAAATGCCTGGGTAGTGTTTAGAAGGATATTCATGGCATTGTGAGTTATATTCTCCTATAGCAAACATAAATCAGCTAATTAAAGCTGTAATCAGATGTACTGACTCCTTCCATCCCTGAAGCAGTTAAAGCTGCTTGCACCAGAGTCTGAGGTTTAGGACTTTAATTTGAGATTGACAGATCATCTTAAATTTTACTTTGAAGGAAAAAAAAACCAAAAACAACAAAAAAACTTCCCCCCCTCCATGAACTCTGTGAGCATTATAATAAAATAACCTTGAAGAGACAACTTAATTAGTATTTAAGTGATCCTGAATTACAATGAAATTCCTATGGAAATGTGAACACCCACCTGAATATCAAATAAAGTCACAAGATCATTGCCTTTACAGTAAATATAATTTCAGTTCATAACAACTGGATTTCTTAAAGAGTATAACATCAGAAGATAATACATAATTTCAAAGATTTAACCACAGGCATACATGATGCATTGGCTTATGGGAAGGACTGGGAATAAGCAAGCCTAAATGTTTAGTATGAGCTGAGTTCATGCAGGATGACCTTGGAAAAGTCATTTTCACCTCCTTGTGCTTCAGCCAGCCCAGCTGGAATATTGCATAAAAAGCAAAGGACAATTGATAAGCAGATGCTGTTTTTTAGGTTGGCCATGAAGTGACACACATGAAATTCTGGTAGGCAGAATTTCACACTGAAGGGAGAAAGAACAGTGCATGCCATTGTGTTTCTTTGTTTGTCTGTTTGTTTCGTTGTTTGGTTGGGGTTTTTTGGCTACATACTCGGGTTACACATGGGGGAAAAGATGTTTTTAATGGAGAGCTGTCCTTCAGTGTTCTGTTTCTGCCCCTTTTTTATCTCCATACCAAGGTGCTTTGCTAACTGTGGAGAAACAAAACTCTCTCAGCATCAAGTTGAGCCCAGAAAACATCGTGACACTGGCACAGGCGCGCTGGTTCACGCTACAGATGAAGCCTGGCAGCCCAGGGGACCCGCTGCTTCCTCTTTTTCCTGAGATGCCTTTGCAGCAGGAGTGCAGTGAACTCTGAAGTGAAAGCTGGAGAGAAGCAAATGCTCAAGAAACAAACAACAAAAACAAACAAACAAACAAACAAAAAACCCTTCCGAAACAGAAAAGCTGCTGGAAACACAAACCCAAGCCCATTCTCCTCTCAGGTTTTGCTGGGAGGTTCTGCAGCCTTGCTCTCAATCTGTGCCAGTGGCTCTGCTCTGCTCACTCGCTTCAGGATCTGCAGTGAAACAAATCCTGCTCTGTGTGGCTGAAAACTGGGAGACACATAAATAAGTAATTATTTTTTTTTTACATTTTGGTGAAATTTGAGCTGTTGCATGAAATATTTTTTCTCTCCTCTTCTCAAAGAAAATTAAAAAAATTAAAATGTGAAAGATAAAAAGCAGCAGCTGAAACAGAGGAGACAAGTAAGGAACTTGCAGTCCTGCAAAAAAGGACTTTCTAGATTAGTGGCAAGTGGTTTGGGGAGAGACATTTGGAACAAAAGCAAGGAGAGTTTAGCAGGATAGACTGGATTTTGGTAAGGGTGAAATACATCAGTGATCTCCTGGGGATAGCAAAAAGAAAGAGTGAGAAAAGGTAACGAGGTACATGGCTTTCCTGTCAGTCTGGGAAATGATCTTCCAATATGTGGAAAGGCAAATTTGATCCCAGTGAATGTGTACTACAGATTATTAGGGAGCAATAATAAAACAATCAAATGGAAATGGGAAAAAGTGGTCCCCCCTCCTCTGGAAAAAAAAACCAACAGTCTCCAAATGTTATATTGAAACCTTAGTGAATACACAACTGAACCACTCAAAAAATAAAGTAAATGAAGAAAAGAAATTCATCAGGGAAGAAGGAAAGGCAATGTTTGACAGCAGCACACTGAGGTCAAACCTACCATGATTGATAAGACACATTCTTAGCATGAATTTTAAAGAATCTTCACGTGTTCTTTTGATAGCAAATAGCAACAACAAAATCCCAACTCATTTAAAATAATACATTTCAAAAAGTATTGGTGTCTAACTGCATTTTCCCAAGTTTCCAGTTCCATACCTTTGGGCTGAGATGTGAAACGATTCCGCTCCTCGTGACGATTTTTGCAGTTCCCCCACGGGAGCTGCTGGCAGTGCTGCTGTGATGTAACAAAAACTGAAGTTACCTGCAACAGAATGAATCATTTATGAACCAGAACAGCTTTGTGACCTGCCTCAGCTACTCACGTACTGAACTGGTGGTGAGGATGAGGAGGGTGGTGATGAGGAGGAGGATGGTGATGATGCAGAGCAGCCTTGTTGTGTCTGTCTCGCACCGAGGCCCAGGATTGCTTTCAGTGACAGTGGGTTAAATCAGCAAAGTCCTGTTCAGTGTAAAATGACAGCCACACTGCAGCACTAGGCTCTCTCCAGAGCTTTCTGAATCTGCTAAAATGTCTTTTAGATGTGCTACAGGGCACAGTGCAAAGTGCTGTGACAAAACACTTAATCAAATGCTTAACTTTAAGCATATGTGCAATACCATCCTCATTCAGCAAAGCAGTAACTGTGTGATTAATGTCAAATAAATGGGACGGAGTAAAACCATGTGCTTAAAATCTAAGCTTAAATGCTTTCTTGAGAGTGCAACATATAACTTATTTCCCTCCCAGAACCATATTCCAAATTCTTGGCTGAACGGTGCCTGGTGTGTTTTGAACAAAGCCACACAGGGACCTCTGACAACAAACAACACACGAGTAGGAAGTGTTATTTCTCAGCAGAATGAGAAAATGCCTTGTTTCCATGTAGTCAGATGACAAACTCAGGGATGGATATTCTTTACTGCTCCTAGTCTACCGTTGTGGGAGACTCCTCATGTGTTAAACCTGGCCATACAGAATGACACTTCAGAAAACCTTCTCTCGTAATAATGAAAAATTATATTTAAATCCACTGATTAAAGAGAGATGGTGTAAAGATGAGTCTCTCATGGGGCCCAAAACCACTCGTGACTGGCAACCCCTGGTAACGATACTGTTTCTATAATAAAAAAAAATATAAATCTTTCAGTATAATTAATTATCATTCTCAAGGCTTTTAAAGCAAAGTTCTGTGTTATAGGATACAAGCTTAAGCCTTAGTCATCATCTGGACATCTACTTCCAGCAACGCTTTTTCTTTTCCCTTGCAATTTCCACTCTTAAATAGGGAGGAGTAGTTCCTAATTGGGTGAGAACTGTTCTAGGTAGGTTTAATTTATTCTACATTTGGAAAATACTACAGGATGGCTACTTTTTGTCTGTTCCTTAAATTTTATTCAGTGCAAGGCTCAGTTCTCTGAACTGCTGCCACATTTTTCCTAAATTTAGACATCCTGGGATATGCATGAGTAAGGAGACTGGGGAAAATGAAACGTATCTCTGCACCACAATCTCAAGACATTTCAAGCAGGCATTTACTGCTCTTTAAAGTACTCTGCACAGTATTTCTAAAGACAGGCCACTCGAAAATTGGGGTGCTTAGGCCTTAGAGTGTTACTAGGTCCATTCAGTTTTCCTTTCATCTGGAATTTACAGCACTACTTCAGCACCTCCATTGTGTTTTGAGACTCCAGCCCCTTTTGTGCTGAAGCTTAATTGCACTCCCAGGAGTGTGATTGCTCACACATTTTATTGTTATGCAAAGCAAAAGAGACAAAGTACAGCTGCTATTTTAAAAGAAACAAATTAATAACAAGAGATTGTGAAGTTTTTCCCTATATTTTTTTTTTTCTTTCACTATGTGGTGATCAAGCATTTTTAGAATGTATTTTGTTATTGCAAATTCCATTTGAAGTCTTCCTTATTTATTTATTTTTCAGTTCATTACAGTCCAAAACCACCTCACTTCGAATTATGGATGTGCTGTAAAATTAATATCAGAGGTGTTCTATGTATGCAAATGCATACAGGTGCATACACATGTGTCCAAATTCCAGTAAGTAACATCAATATCCAAGATTTTAAAACCTGAATAGTGTGACTAATAAACTGTATTTTCTTAGTGCAGGAAACAGGAGTTCATGAAAACCTTTTTTTCTTCTATCCTTCCTCATTAAAATACAACCATGCTACGAAGAACTGCAGAATTCTGGAACATATTATGATTTAGGATAATACACCTATACTGTCTGCAGCATTAAACTTTCATTCCCACTGGACAGAAAATTGTTTTTTCAGAGATTACAGGCCTTGAGAAGTAACAGTTTATTTTTATCCAAGAAAAGAAGATACTTGTATTTTCTTTGAGGCTGGAAAATCTTCACAGTCTGTCATTCCTTAACGTGTTGAATGACCCCATTGTGGCTGCACTTAAAAAAAAAAAATAAAATACATATTATTCTTTCCTCAGCGGAGAATGGAACAATATTAGATTGAAACATTGTCTATTCAGAATTTCCCTTTATTTTAGGGGTGGGAAAGATTCATTGTCCAACTGCTACATAATAGCCTAAAAGACATGCTTGAGGGAACACAGTGGGCTGGGAGCCGTGTGTGCAATCCCCCAGTCGCTGGTGTATAACTAAGTAGTTCAGAACTATAGTTTGCTGCAGGGCTGCCTCTCGGGAGCCTGGGAATTACAGCACATCCGGTACCTTTTGGAATTTCCACAGAAACACTTTTCCCATGTTTTAAGTAACAATGGCAGATAAAGACTGTCAACTTAATGTCGTGGCAGCTTGGAGGTGTCCATTGTTGTGCTTTCAGACAGGCAGGGCTGGCCCAGCCGTGGAGCTGCCTAATCTCTGTATGACACAGCTTTGGTTTCCCCTCTGATATAAACACATTATCATGTACAGGCCTTGGCATCTGTCAGCTACAGCAGGAGCATCTCAGAAGTGCCATTACGCTTAATTCTGACATTTCTTAAGGCTGGAGGAGCGGGAAGGGACCAGGTTTTGTAGCCCTGTGCTTTCAGTAGTCTTCAAGAATTGTTTTGCAGATACCTGTGAAGATCGTGGTTTACGTGCCGAGGACGTTGTTCGTGGATCCTGGACAAGCACAAAGCAACAGAAGAGAAATAACAATACAGGACTTTGTCTCCAAAACTTGAAAATGCTTTCAAGTGTGGTCAAGCAAACTAAAATTCCACCCAGCTTGATTCCCGGATCATTAGGATGATGTGACAATTCCCTAGTGAATGTAGGGGAAGCTGCTGGAAAAACTGAGAGGAAAACAAAAAATGTGGTGAATATTAGCTGTGCTTCACAGACATTCCACCGAGCGCTGATGAATTTGTCTAATAAATTAGTTTAGTTTTAAATTATGAAAGGTCATTGGGCAATTTTATTTTTACATTAGCCCACAGGCTCAAACAGTGAACCAGTTAAAAAGAGAAGTCCTTCTAAGAGAAAGTATTCTCGTGAAAGCCCTGGAACCGAAATGGACAAGATTCCCACAACTCTAATTGCAATCATTGCACTGCAGGTTGCTGATTATTTTAGGCTGATTTGTATGAAACATCGAGAAATTCTGAATATATTGAGAGCCGTGACTGATATAATAAATTGATTGATATAATAAAAGACTGCATCTGCTCTCATGAAGGAAGTAGTATCCAGCTAGCTCCCGAAATTACTCAACATATTGCAAAAATATGCAAAATAAGGTTAGGAAAGCAAAGGTCTTGTAAACTAGCAAATAATTATATCATCTTATTTGAAACATTACCATTAAAATGGACTTTTTATTTGCTTGACAGTCTCCATAGGCATCTACGAATGAGACCAAACACCTTCACAAGTGTTTGACTCAGAGCTTGGAAAATTCCTAAGAAAAATGGGAGAGCTTGATAGGCTCAGCCCTCTCCTATCACTTTTTCAAATACAGGTTATTTTTTTAATAAGCTTTTAGGCCCAACTATCTTTTCCTTAGTTTCAAAGCCCCCAAATTTCACCCTCTCTTCTGAGTTCTGAGATTCCTCTTGCTTCACTCTTTCCTTGCTGGAGCTGTCTCGAATCTGACAGGATGGAGTTTGGATGTAGACATGTCAGCCCACATCCTGTAGCTGGATTAGCACAATCATCTCCCCAGGATAACTAAACATTTCTGCAGGGTGTGATAAGGACTATGAAGCTGCAGTGTTGGAGTTAATGGAACTCTACAAAAATCTGTAAACCCTTCATTTTATACAGATCCAGCCTTTGGCTTAGACATCAATTTTCTTACTTTATGCAAAATCTTTTTTTTTTTAATCACAAATGTTAGATCCAGACCATGCCTTCCAGCTGGGTCAGAGGAAGATTCTCTACTCCATCCTCGTGGGACCGCACCTTGAGCACTGCATTCCAGCTCTGGGGTCTCCAGCACGAGGAGAACATGGACCTCTTGGAGCAAGCCCAGAGGAGGCCACCAAGATTAGAGGGATGAAGCACCTTTCCTATGAGGAAAGGCTGAAAGAATTGGGATTGTTCAGCCTGGAGAAGACAAAGCTTCAGGGCTTTCCAGCACCTGAAGTGAGCCAAGACAAGAGAGGTGGAGAGGGGCTTTTTACAAGAGCACGTAGGGACAGGACGAGGAGAATGGCTTCAGACTGAGAGTAGGTTTAGATTAGGTACTAGGAGGAATTCTTTACTGTGAGGGTGGAGAGGCAATGGAACAGGTTGCCCAGGGAAGCTGTGGCTGCCCCATCCCTGGAAGGGGCCAGGAATGGGGCAGGACTTTGAGCAACCCTCGGTAGTGGAAGGTGTCCCTGCCCACAGCAAGGGGGTTGCAACCAGATGATCTTAAGGTTCTCTTCCCAAGCCGTGCTATGATTCTGTGATTCCGTAAGATGGCTAAAACCAAACCTAATCCTCAGCCTAGTTTTAATCACCACTGTCATAATGTGAAAGATCACTGAATTACAAAGGGAAGTCAAAATTTAATTGTCTACAAGGTCTGTCTGCTTTTTACTGTAAAACATAGAGGAAATCTCTCAGAAGACTCGCTTTGAGCTCATCTGTGTGGTATGGTCAGGGTCCAGGGGCAGCTGGGACAGTGACAGGCAGAATAAATGGCCTAAGACAAAACATGTTCTGTCTGTGTGCCTGAGGATCCAGCTCCTGACCTTCGGGGACATCCGCTTACATTAGGCCTATAATTTTGTCCAGAGCTTATGCAAGACAAATTTGAACTTCACTGAATGTCTGGGGTCAAAAAAGTCAATATTAAAATACCCACAGGCTTCTCATCTTTGGCAAAGGAATTCAGGGTAGCTGTGGCCTTACACTCCACCTAATTGGACACAAACAAAGACCAAGAGCTTTGTTTCTATATAGATGTATCACTCCTTAATAAGGAGGAGGTAAGTCACGTACAGTTGGTTTTTTTCCCAAGTGTACAGGAAGAGAAATGACTTATTTCAATCCTTATAGAGGTAATAGCATACATTTTCCATCAGCCACTCAGTATTCCTTGTAAATGCTTTGCCAACACTTAACATCTGCTCATCAAGTTTTCACAAATGCCAAAACTCTCAGTTCCAATACACATGACTAAGCCAGAAAGGTTTCTGCTGATAAAAGAGGAAATATTCAGTGAGAACCAACAGAACTGCTAATCTTCCAATATGGGAACAAAATTATCAGGTTTTCATCCCTGCAGGGTTGAAGTGATGACTTTGCTGACCTCTTTATAAAGTACAGATCCTCCAAACATCATATTAGCTCTCGTCTTTCCAAAGGATCTGTCACAAAGTAACTGTTGTTGTGTCAGTGCACAGGAAGCATCTTATCCCTACGTGCCACATTTCCAGGATCACCCACAACTGTCCTTCTCAAAGGCACTGTGAATTGTGTCCCCTGCGCTGGTCCCCAAGGGAGGGTCAGCTGTGGTCCTGCCTCCTTCCTTCACTGACTTGGAGACCACTTGGAAACCCTCCTAAAAGTGCCCTTTTAGGAGGTGACACTGCTGTGCTCTCCTCCCTGGCCCTGCCAGGGATCCTGCTCGGGATGGCCACAGATGATTTCACCGCCTGCAAGTCCTTCCATATCCCCTCTCCCCAACACAACTTTTCATTTTGGGGGGAACAAGATGCATTTTGTTTATTGCAGTGGAGAAAACAACAAAAGAGAAAACTTTAAGAATAGCATGAATCTTTTGATGGCACTGAAACTAGCAGTTATTTCCCCTGGATTGATTCAATTGGATCATTAAATTTCTTTTGTTGGGTTTAATAGAGAATGATTGAAAAATCAATGTATACATGCTTGAGATCATGCAAATGATGATATGTCAAGATGTCAGAGGGGCTGAAGGGGTAATGATAGAGTGTGGGAGAAGAGTCTCCCTTTGACTGCTGTACTTGGAAACTGAAAGGCTGAAAGTTTCTCACTAAACACTGTCTTTTACTTTCTGAAGCATTTGACATTCATTGTGCCTCAATACACTTCCTTGAAAAAAAAAAAAAGCAAGCATTCCCCGAAGAAATCACAGAAATTATTCTTTCACACCCAAATGGAAGTGACAATAAATTGGTAACTCTTTCAAGTCTATTTCAGCTACATGTGAAGTCACATATGATAGTCAGCTAATAAGCTCAGTGATGGGAAGAAAGAAGTAATTGTGGAGTTTTGATTGGCTCAGTTTTTTTCTACACAGGATCTGAATGTAGGAATAATTATGAATAATTATAGCTTATTTTAGACTCCTAATGGACTTTTACTAGTGTGGTTTTATGAGGTTCCTACCTGCCATTAGTTTCTGGTGGCTTTGTAGTGCTGCTTTCCCCCCCCCCAGAAGCAGGACATTATGCTGACCTGCTGCTTTGGTGGTCAAGGGTATACCCTTGTATCTTTACTGCAGCCTGGGGAGATTTTCTATAGCACCAAAATCATGTTGGTCCCTTGGATAACCGTCATCTGATCTTCTTAAATTGCATCATGGAAAAATATCTACAGCTCTGTAAGCTTCTCTTTAAAGACATATAACTGGCAAATTCATAATACATGATCCTGCTCTTTTTATGTCCTTGATTTTTGTCATTGATTTCAATGATAAAAAAGATCAGAACTTGAGGACTTACACCTTGTTCCCGGGCATTTAAGTGCAAATTAAAATTTGATGGCAACTTCGGTGAGATACCAATTGTAACTTGCTTTATATAAAGCAGTTTAGACTGCTTTAAAAGTGCAATAAAATGTCACCCAAATAAAGAGAATGAATGAGGAAACCTTTCGAAGCTCGGCATGATCAAAGGGTAAAGCTGTGTTTGGTCCCTCTTAACCTCAGTGAATCTTTTTTATTTGGAAGCAGAACACTTTGTGGTACTCATGCTGCTGTCAGTTATGGTAGAGCTAAATTTGGCCATTTCAGTATAAATCATGAATAAGAAAAAAGCATGAAACATTAACTGAGTTGTTTAAATAGACTTTTCCATCTCTGCTTCGAGCACTGAAAGAATCTTGTTAATTTGGTGATTTCTTCACTAAGAAATGGCTCAAAACATTCTTAAAAAGTCCTTTGGGCTGCCGTCCAAAAAAACCCCTTTAATAACACCTTCTATTTATTCTTTTTTAGTAATCAATCAGACCTCTGAGTTGTCATCATGTCTAAACATTTGCAACTTATCTCGCATTTTGCACTCAGCAGTAAGCCTTCACAAAAGGCTCGAGACCTCAAACCCTGGACAAGCATAATTGAAAGCTGCAGTCCTGGTTTGATTACAGTGGGTGACAAAAACGGGGAAAAGCAAAAGGTTGGCTTTTAATGTGCACGAAGTTAAGCAGGAGTTCTAATTCAAATAATTGAGTGCTCGCATGGCTCATTTACCAGGGGTTGCAATGGCAGCAGATTTCTTAAAAATCTTTTTAAAGATGTGTTTTATTGAGCTTAAAAGCAAGGATGTCTGATGTGAATGTGTTTGACCACGAGCTTCCTTTTGGGCAACAAGCTCTACGAGCTGTAAGCTGCCCAAAAAACCAGAGTTCACAGCTACCCACACATAATGCATCCTGCTGTATGCAGCCCTAAGGTGACAATTATTTTTGAATTCCATAAGAAACAGAGGCCTGATATGATGGCTAACACTGAATAGCTGGGGTTTTTTTCCTTCTTACAGCCTGGAGAAGACCTCATGGGTGATAACATTATGTCACCTCTAATCTTATTTCCTATTCCCAAACTGTATTTTCATCAAGATTTTTCATTTTATTCTGCATTTTACAACCTGATACAGCACTAGCTTTTTTCACAATAGAAAAAAAGTTACTTTGTCAGGGTTAAAATGATTGTATGGGTTATACCTCCCTTCTATACCTTCCTTTTTCTGAGAATGCTTAATTTTTTACAAATGTTACTGTGTTGGGGTGTGGGCTAGTAGTAATGGTTTTACCTACAAGTCAATATATTTTCTGGGAGGAAAACAAAACTTTATCGACAGCACCTTCATGTTTAGTGATAATGTCAGTGAAAAGGTGTTTAACTCTTGGAGAAGTTTAAGGGCTGATCTATAGCAAAAAGGACAACTTCAGTCCAGCACTTTAAAGGCAATTATAACATTACAAGTTTATACTGTATTGTAATCAAACATCCTTCTACCTGAAATTCAGACACTCTCAGAGCTGCTGTGGAGAGCCATTCATGTATGTGTTGTTCACAAGCCATTTTGGGCTTTTAATGGTCTGAGTAGAGTCTAAAACAGACACTTGCCCTGTATCTTGTACCCTCCAGGTCAGTTCTGAATATCTGGCAGATCTAAGCAAACATGTAGTGATCCACTTTTCTTTTGAAATTCCATTATGGCAGAGCTGCATACTTTGACATAACGTGACTCCTGAAAAAGGCACTAAAAGAGCATGAACTTTCAGGCACTCTCACAACTAGAGAAGCAAAGGGAAAAGCAAAGTCCTTAAACAGCTAGTTTCTCCTCGATAGTTTCATTTCTAACATCTACAAAGTTTTCAGCTTTCTACAATGTATAACGTGAAGATAATCCTGGTCCCAAGTTCCTTAAAAGATAAAACAGTGCAGATAAGGAAGCTTAGAAATAGAAGTACTTCCTGAATTTCTGTGTCAACGTATTTGCAAACATTGCAGAAGTGTCTCATGATGAAAAAGCAGTTGCAGAAACCTCTAAATTCATTACTGCTAACACAAGCCATTTATTAATGGGTAAATAGTATGGCTGTATAGATTTTTGTAGAGCTTCTAAACCTATCAGGAACCACATCCTCTGTTAGAATAAATTTTCACAGCACTGCAGGTTTGATGCCCACTCACCAGAAACAGCTTGAAAAATAAACAATTAAAAGGAAAAAAAGGTGTCAGCGGTTTGCACTGTCACAGTTCAGAAAAATCTGAGCCAGCACTGTGACTTTAGAAAATTTGCAGAGTCTAACTTATGACTTCCATAAATGAAGCTTTAAATTTCTGTTCTCTTAGGATTGACTAAAATTGAGTTGAATTTCTTGAATGCTCATGCAAGCTTATTTTTAATCCATGCATAGAAATAATCACATCAAACTCCTTCTATAATCACTCAAGGTCTATATCTGTGCCTGTTTGCATGCCTATGCACAGATAAATTGTGATGGGAACTTTATGTCTCCAAGAGCCACAAGGAATGAGTATGGAACACCTTACAGATGGAAATTTGAATCTTCCCCAGTGTACAATACAACTAGCTCAGGTCAACAACGAATGGCTATTTCTTCCCCAGTCCCACATAATACAAAATCAGAAGTCGGTTGTGCCCCAGACAAATATCTCCAGTGGGGAAGGCAAGTGTGGTAACATGTGGCACCATTTATTTTTATTTTTTTTAATTCTGTGTAGAAGTATATAGTCTAATACTTTAAAGGTATTTGCCAATCCAGTCACCACTTCCGAGGGATAACAGGTAGAGCAATTAATCAGTCATTACCAGCTTCCATCAATCCAGAGAACTAAAGAATTTTTTAATAAGTGTGTCGAGCCAACTGTAAGTAAAGAATTCTAGTCAGGAAGTTCCACTTGCTTTATGGATATGCTAGCTTAGAAAATCATGTGTATTATGGGGTATCGAGTGCAGGAGCAACTGGCAAAGGCTCACCCAGAAACTGCTGCCTTATTTGACCTGCCAGAAGAGAGTTTTGTCTCGATGCATTAAAAGTGGAAACCGTTGCAGAGATGCACAGAGTGCAAACACACGGGGCTGAGTGGGTTTATGGAGTCCCAGCTGAACTGATCCCCTGTTGCCCCCCATCTCCCTGCCCGAGTTGTCAATGCCCCCATTCAGCCACTGAAGACGGGAGTTCCAGAAGGTTTTGGGTTTCAGTTTGGCCTTGGCTTGTACTTTATTGGGTTGACATTTCCAGAGAGAGACGAACTGAGCAACACCCATTGTGCATGAAGGCAGCTTGTGATAACCCTGTGTGGCAAGCAGGCTTTACATACCGCTGAATTTCTCCCGAATTCCTGCCGTATCACACATTAGATTCGCATTAAAGCCAAATGAGCTCGTCGTGATTAATGTCACTACAATGGATACTGAAGGAATTAAAAACGATTATCCACTCATTGTAAAGGGTTGCTGATAATTAGGGCTATTACACAAAAAGGTACATTTTAAGCAATCACCACAGTTAATTCATTCAGCATTATATTATACAGTGCTGATAACAATGAGTTCTCTTGGCACTCCTGTGGTTCCCACATGCGTGTCCATCAATAACCCATTGTACTGTACCTTCACTGGTTGAGCATCAAGTCACAAACACTTCAATAATGTGCTGCCTGTTGTGAGCATTTATTAGGCTTTTTTAGAGTTATTTTCTAACCATTAGCAAAACAGAGCTATAGAAACCATTCCAGTACTTTGATCATGGTGCAAATATAACTTCAGTAAGTATTTTATTAAACAAAAGGAGAATGTGTCCTTAAATATATGTGAGTACTTCTGTGTCTAAAATAGGCCCACAACTTAAAAACCAGAAGTTCAACCAAACAGACCACTGCTTAGGCCTTCCATCCTTCATCTCATTTGTGCATTCCCTGCCATATTTGTTCTCACCTTTTGTAGCTTTTCTCTGATATGGTGAATGAAGTCAAGGCAGGAGGGACATTTTGTAGTGGCTGTGAACAGATAGTTCAGAAATATCAGTACTAATGTGAGCTCGCTACCTAACCTTTCCTAAAAATAAGCATGCACCAAAGCCTCACCAACAATAATAAAAAAAATATACTTTCATTTAATGCAGCACTTCAAGATATGTGCCACTGAATCTCGAGTTCTCCCAAGGCAGATAGAGACTATTATTTTGCTTAAATTTAGGCATACACTTAATCACCTTGCTGAATCAGGGCTTTAGGAGTTAGACAAAAATGTTAATACTTTTCCTAAGGACTGCAGGATTTGCCCTTTAGATAGGACTTCTTTGTTATTTAGTGGAAGTATAAATCACTTTTACAAATGTCCTTTCACTTGCATAACTGTCATATATTTCTCTCTTCCTTTGTATTTTTGACAGTTTTAACTTGCACAAAGCATCTAGAAATCATGTTTTCAACAAATGTATTCACCTGTGGATGATAAAATGAAAGAGGTGGAGGCTAATAGTACTGAATTATAGGGTGGCAATTCAAAGCTATGAAAAGAAAGTCTTGAGGTCTGCTGAGTGCCATACCCATTAAAATGTCTGCTCTCAGTAACTGATAAGAAGTGGAATGTTGGCACTTTGCTCGCTCTTGTCCTCAGTGATGCTGACAAACATGCACCTTGTTGGTATTAAGTGTGGAACATTATTTTTGCAGGCTAGTTTATATACTGGGAATGGTAGTTTCCTGGCATTGCAGGTTTCAGCATCACATTAACAAGTCCCCTTTTTTTTTTCATCAATAAACATTTCATCCCTAACAACACTTATTGATAATTCTAAACAATGCAGTTGTTTTCTCCAAATGAAAGAAAATGAAATTTAATTATAATTATTAAAGGATGTGTTTTCTCTTATTGTAAAACTAAGTAGTAATGCATCCTGAATTAATGATATGGAGTCCATCCTCTGGTGATTCAGTTTAGCATTTCTCACTCAGACACCTTTATCTATGCAATCTGCATACTATTTAGTCAGAGTAAAAATATGAAGTTTTTCTTCATGGACATCAGATTTCAGTTAAATTCTCAGTTTGAAAAAACTAAAATACGGATTAATCTCTAGTTTTATCTAATTTTTCAAAGACTGAAGCCAGGAACAAAAGTTATGGAATGATAGAAAGGACAGCTTTTAAGCTCCCTATTTGTCAGTAAATGGACGCCCAGCTTTTGGTCTTGTGTGTGTACTAATATTAAAACACCAGCACAATCCTAAAGAACTCTCCCATTTCCCACACTGCTCTCCCAGTAAGCTTTCTGCAGACATCACAAGGCTGTCTCCTGCAGCTCTGTCAGTGCCACTATAGACGTCACCCCAGTGTTTAGTTACATCTTTCTTCAGTCCTAATGTCTTATCCAAGGTTTGTTGAAATCAATGGCGTCAATGGCTTAAAGGGGATGTCATTTTCCGAGCCCCAGAGCTTGTCAAAATGCAGTGTTGAGGCTGGGGAGGAGTGAAAGTTGTTTGTTTGATGGGCTTTTGTTTTCACTTTGTTAAGATAATCCTCGAGGAAGAAGAGAGATCAGCCGGTGCTGTAGCCTGAGTTGCTGATACGATACATTCTGCTCAGGAACCCCCTGCCCTGCTTAAATAAGATAAAGGTGCTTTGCAGTTAGGTCAGAGCAAGGTAAAGGAATCTGCTCCATGAAAATGGGCTGTGTTGTTCACAGTAAACACATTTCTAGTCTTCTTAATTAAATAGGAACAACACTCTCGTATAGCAAAATTTAAAAGCAGGCTATTTATAAATATGTGCTTACAGCAAACCTAATTTGGGGAAATACTACAATTTCCTCACTAATGATGCTTTGTCATTGTGTGCTTAAAAGCTCAGATCTTTATTTTCCTTTTAGTACATTGTTTTCAAGCTGAATTCATTCCAGCCTCGCAGATTTCAAGTGAAGACATTTCTGAGGCATTTGAGTGCAAATTAAGTGTCTGCAAAATGACAGCAAATGAGAGCACTACTTCATCCTGCTTCAATAAATTTATAAATGAGCAAATACACATTTTGCCACCATTTACACATCCCCCCACAAGCACACACAGTCACCTTCCGTGTAAGAATATGTGTGAGCAATTTCAGTGGAGACAATAGTTTGTCCTGGAAAATGCTGAATTCTTGAAATGAAAGGCTCTGAAGAAAACATTTCACATCCAAAGAGGGAGGCCCTCTGTGCTGACCGCTCATTCAGCACCAGCCACTTGTGCAGGCCAGGTTTCTGACTGCACTACGGATTTCCAGCAGCAGATATCGAAACAATGCCACCCACTACTACAGAGCTGTAACATCCCAGTAGACTTTCTAAAGAAGCTCTTTCCTCACAGAAAACTTTGGAAAATAATCTCTTTAGAAACAAACCCGTTCGCATCGGATGGTTTGCTTTTTTTTTTCTCCTCCTTCATAACTGAAGACATTTGCATGAGAACCAGGGCTTTGTTTTAAAAGAATCCAGCGTCCCAGTTTATTCCCTGCTTGGAGTCATAATTCCTGCTTTGTGACATCATCACTGATTACAGTGAAAATTACTATTATTGAGGAACCAGAGGGGTTAGCTGCAGTCCTGCTGGCTCTAGGAATGGGAGGAAAGAAGACATA
>JAYRBT010000005.1:12624122-12642607 GCA_036023395.1 Myiotriccus ornatus
GAAAGTTATGGATAAAGAAAACCAGGTGTTCACAACTGTCTCCCCACTGTTTATTAAAATAAATAAATATATAGGCACAATTTGCTCATTTTTCATCCAGGCAAAATGACACAGAAAGAGACAGACACAGCTGAGAACACAGCTCAGATACTGAGCATAGTGATGAATTCTGGTGTAATTCTGCATGTCACCCAGGTATTGATGAGGGATTCTCTAAACTGGAGTTAACCAACACTTTTATGGCAATTAAGCTACCTGACTAGAGGTTTACTTTTAACTCTCTTCTTAATCTAAACTTTTGGAAGCTTAACAATTTTTTTTTTTTTTTTTGCGTGGTTGCAACATTTTGTAAATACATGCTTGTTGTGAATGTTGTGACAATGGGTGGCAAAAAGTGAAAACCCTACCTTTATAAACCAAACTTTCTTTGTTTTAGGAAACACATATATCTATCAGTGTGTTCATATTACACAGTCACAGGACTACAGCTGACAGCAAAAAGCTAACATAGACCGTACATTTTGGCCTAATTGGAGGGTTTAGTGAGGCAAAAATCTGTCTATGGCTGACTTCTATTAACACAGCATACACCGTGGTCACTGAAGGACTTAAAAGAGATGCCCCAGATCATCTTGTGCAGCCTCTCATTTCAGGCATTAATGTGATTGAATCCCATTTGTAAGTGGATCACATTCCCTCTGAAATGTAGATATTCTTCCTTTACTACTCCTAGTAGGAAACAGATCCCAAATTTAAAAGGTTATAGACCTCCCTATTTCTCTGTTGATAACATCCTTTAATGGAAATAGCTCCTCCTACCATCCACCTTTCTGGTTTACTCGTTCAGAGAAATGGCACTGTGATTTCCCATTCCTTTTGCAAAGCCAGGGATGATCCCCCAGGTCACTGTATCCCTGGCAGGGTCCTGCAGCCCCTCTGACCAGGCACAGTCTGAACTGCCCCTGAGCTGGAACCAGTGCAGGCACACAGTGCTCTCTGGGGGCTAATGAAGCCTTTTCTGAGACAGGCTGCCTCGTTCAGATAAAATACCATGTTATACTACCTTTTAGGATCCAAGTTATTACCCCTAGATGGAACTGCATCATGATGTGTAAAAGTGTCAGCCTGGATGGAGGTAGACAGAGACTGTCTCCGTTGTACTTCATTTTCCTGGATAGACGTGCCATCAGTCTCCTCTCATGGGTTCTCTTTTCCCCCAGGCAGCTATTAGTTCTTCTTTATGCCTGTTTTAGTTTAAATTCATGTTTCTTTACTGATATTATGAATACTTTCAGAACACCATGAATGAGTGCTTTGTGCAGAGGGATGTACTTGTTTGGTAGAAATAGCTGTCTTGATGCATCCTGGAATCCTATCTGGGTGTTTTTTTTTTCCCAGCCATCTCACATCTGCTTTAACTAATCTGCTCAGGCCTGTCTCCATAACCAAGTAATCAAAATTCAAATTACTGTTGATAAACACTGATTTTTATTTTAAAAGGCTGCATACAAAGATCAGTAATCAATGAAGGCACAATTCTGGCAATAAAGGGCATTTCAAAGATAAATCAAACAATGAACTGCCAAAATTATTTGGTGGGTAACGTGTTTATAAAATTAACTTGAAAAAACCTTGTGAAATATCCCGAGATACAGGAAGAGAATCATGCTGTTCTTACATGCAACAACTGGTGATCCTCATCAGAAAGAAGTAAGGAATAGGGAACTCGAAAGGGGAATCAAGGTTTCTGGCACAGGTGATAGGAACTCCCTGTGTTTTACCTGCTCCACTGTTGCTTGCTGAAATCATTAGACATGGGTGTTTTTCCAGGGCGGTCTGTGGTACTTGTCAGTCTCACATCATCAATCAGTGACAAATTTTTCACAAATCCTTAATCCCATGTTAATTCTAATAATTTTGCAAGGAGCTGCCAAAAATTACTTATTGTTCTGTTAATCATTACTAATAGGAACAGAGGACTGCCTTGAATTTCTTCATGAAAACCATACTAATTAGAAATGTCTGAATACATACAAGTCCTCAGAGATTAATTTATTCATCATAATCAGTTAATCACTTTTCCTTTACATAATTAGACAGCTCCTGGTGGAGAGGAAGACCCCTAAGTTTTCTTGGAAAGAACTGACTGTGATCTGACATTAGGAGAGCTATCATGTTTTCCTTTGTCTGCATAGAGATTAGTGCAGGTGAGGGTTTTGTCCATTCACCACAAAGGAAATCTCAAATCAGAAACACCTTTTAAAAATGTGTTTTCTAAAGCTGCATCAGACAAAGTTTTCTACAGTCTTGCCCTTCAGCTGTCCACAGGGACCAGGTTCAAGGATTGCTGAAGAAACGGGGAAAGTTTTAGTGCTGACGGGTCCGAACAGAAAACTGTTCACTTTGTGTGTAGAGAGACATCCAGAGACAGTCCAGATATTTAACCCTCTTGCAGATTTCACAGGTTGAGCTTTTCCTAGACCCACAGGAGATTTTTATATGCCCTTCAAAACAATAGCAAAAGTATCGCCTGAGTGGGGATCACTTTTAGGTGCCCTGATAATCCGTTTTAAGAACACTCGTGATTATCACAAGTATGGATTTCCTAAGAAGGAGAGCTCACAAGAAAGCTGTCCCATTAACATTCTCTTTTAGAGAATGAATTCTCTACCTTTTGATCTGGAAGAATCCCAGGAATTAAATTACCCAAAGGACCCTGTGGGCTGGGGTGGCAAGTGCTGTGGGTTTTAATGTCCTTTATTGCACATTGACTTATCTAATTACACTGACCCATTACAAGCCACTGAGAGAGTATAAACTCTTAAATGCTCTAGAAGTGAGTGCTCTGTACTCTTTGCTTTCTACTAACTGGCCAGATAGACTGTAGAGTAGAGAAACATTCCTCCCCTCTCTCTGTGTATCTGTAGAGCAAAGTACACAATCTTCTCCAGTATTAATATTTTAAAAGATATCTACTGTAGCATGTCTCAGGTCTGCCAACCACTGAAATAAACTGCAAGACAGAGCCTGTGCAACATAATGGTGACAGATGTGTACTGCAGATACTTGTTTAAATCCGGATTTTATCCCCAAAATGGTGTGCTATTTCCAGCAACTGTGATACCATCTAGCGTCTCCTAAATCATTCCACAATAATTATAACCTCAAAAGACTCAGTTTGGAACGTAGCATTTTGCCTATTGAGACTGTGGGCAGATAAACCCCATTCTGCACCATCCCATCGTCCATTGTCTTCGCAGAGGGCCCAGGCAGGGATGAGGAAGGGAGTTGTCGGGGGGAATTTCACGCGTTGCCTCTGGGATGTCGCACAGGGCATTAGTTAACGACCCACTTCTTCTAAACATTCCTAAGATGAGAGCTGATGGAATTAAAAAAAAGTGGTGCACACGTACACATATCAGGCCGAATAACTAACTTGCTAAAGTTACATGAGCAGAAAATGACAGAATTTTGTACTCGGTGGCTGATGAAGAATGAAAAAGTGTTTAAGTCTGATGCTTGAAACACCTGGCGGTGTCCTGAATATTTGGGGGCTCTTCAAATTTCAGTGATCATGTCAATTATAGTAGACATTTAAAAGTAAAAATATGCAGTAAGATCTCACGACAACAACAACAAAAATAAATAGGAATTGTCTTCATGAATTTTTTTCCCCAAATAATAGGAAAATAAAATGCTTTTATGCAATTTCTGGGTACAAATACAGCTTTTGTGTACTTATACTGTATTTATCAAAGCTAATAAGCCAGTAAAAGCTAGGCTCAGTTTTTCAGAGGTCTGCCTGTGTTTACTGCATGTTTATGGTATTTGAGTGCCACGGAGCTCTCAAAACCTATGTAGTGAAAAAAGCAGAGGAAGAATAAAGGATTTTCCTAATCATTAAAATATCCATGTTCAGAAAGTTTCGGTGGATGTTTCAAAGCCAACTATCTTTACAAAATATTTGTTTTGTAAAGCAACAGGAAGCAATTTAGATCAAATGGTTGTCATTTTTAAAATCAGAGCAAGTGTGCAGTTATAGGAAATGGCTACAGCAGCTTTGATGTTCCCTGTGTTTTACTCAGAGAGTAATGTCACATCACATCAGCTCTCCTTTTGGGCAGTAAATGCAGTACAGAAGTGCAGCAACAGAGATGCAAAGATATGTAGGAGGCAGCAGTTATACTGATGGCCATGAAAATCATTAAAAAAACCTGAGAAAGTATGTTAAAATTATAAATCTGTAATGAAATATTTCAAACAAGTTTCCTCTTTTCTTTGGTCATCTTTACATTGTCGGTAAATGCCCTAAGATTTTAGTAAAATCATTTAGCAGGGCAGGAAAATTACTTGGATTAGCAGAAGAGCAAATGAGAAGGCTTGTCCTAGACCCACACCAATCCCTTAAAAAAATCCCAAACAACAACAACAATAACAAACCTCCCCAAACCACAAACAAACAAAAAAACCCCAAAGACGATTGGACTGTTTCTCCTTTGTGCCTTTATTTGAATTTCATGCATTTCCTGGTTCTCATGTGAGCCAAGGCCCTGTGTGGCTCTCCTCATAATTTGATATTTCCATTTGTAAATATGAGAGTTTCTGATCATTCAGATAAGGTTAGGTATGTTCCCAAGTAATTGTACAGTCATTTAAGCCCAACAAAAGTCAGAGTATTTGGAGGTTTGTGATATTGAGAATGATCCAAAAATGAAAGCATTGTGTGCTTATGGTAATAAAGGTCTTTCAACCTGACGGAATTTGGATTTCTTTGAGCCATTTAAGTCAGTTCATGCAGTATTTTTATATATGGGTTATCATGTACAGGTTATCATCCTATTCCCAAGGAAAGAACAACTAGTTGCCTGAATAATCTAAAGAGCTCTTATTCCTTGTGACTTGTTTTCTATTAAAATATTTCAATAATTTCACTCTCTTATATCACCATCTGTAATGCTAAACCCAAAAAGCAACTATTTCCTATGCTTGGTTGGAGAAAGGCCTCTAACTAAAACTGACATAAAAATGCATTTATTAACCTAGCATTTATTGCCTATATCTTGCTAATACACGCAATTTTCGTAATGATAGACTCTCTACTTCTTCAGTATACTATTTTCCTAACACAATTAAAATTCTTGATAAGGAGATCATCAAAGTCAGCGCAAAAAGAAAACTTCTTAAAGAAATGAAAATATTTTCTGGCACACTCCATATCAAGTCTGTAGATTCCCTCTTTACAACCATGCAAAAAGCACCCTGAGCACCTAAAATTCCCTAAATAACTGTATGTTGCTCTAAAACCATATTAACAGACTTCTTGGAGAAATAATCCTTTAGAAGCACCGGTGACTGGCACTTACAAAACCGTTCTCATGACCCCCAGTGCGAGGAGGGAGAGTTCTGACCTTTCTTTCACGTCAACAATAGTGCTGTTACCCAACCAGCGTGCAAATGGATCAGAAAACTCTCATTCACTTGAAGCGCATTTTCTTTGCATCATTTCAGGAAATGCTTGAACTTTTCACCCTTGTTTGAAGAGGGATCTACTCTGTCTCTGCCACTGCTCTGGGAATCTGTTCATTTTTCTGCACTCTGCTATCAGAAGCACCATCTTTCTGATTACCCACTAGATTTTTTTTTTCGAGGTCTTATTTTAAAACTGACTTGCATAAACTGGAGGAAGGGAGAGCCTCTGTAGCACAAAGCATAAGGCCCCAGAAATACAGCATTTTATTTGTCTTTAATATAAGAACACCCACAGAAGTGTTTAGGGGAAAAAAAAATCATCTGGCTGAATCGTCAGTGGGTCGGTGTTGGGGAGATCAAGACAAACCTCCAGATATCTGAAAATAAATATCCACAGAGATGCATTGAGAGGAGCTGATTTAAAAACAGGGGGTTCTGTATAGGAAAATGGAATTTTCTATATCTATATCTCTATCTATCTCTGATGCATTTTGTGCACACTTTCGTAATCATACTACGTTTTGATGATCCTTCCTTTGGGTGAAGGATGGAATTTCCATCCAGTAAACTGTGTGTTGTTTCCATGGGACAGCTGTGGTCCAGATTTTGCCCTCCCTGATTTAGGACAAGGACTAAAGCTTGCCAAAAAGAAAAGCACTTTTGGTCTCTCCAGTGGTACTTGTTTTGCTCACAAGAAGCTGTCATACTGTCAGACAGACTAAAGCCTACTAGTTAATCAGGTGAGTAGCCACCCTTGAACCATGATACTTCTCCCTTCTAATTACACATAATTTTCTTAAGCACTATTTCTCAAAGTTTTCTGGTAATTCCAGTGCACTTTCTGAATATCTTACATTGGGTTTGTATCTCTGTAAAACCCTTGAAATGTTGAGGGAATCAGAGTTTCTAATCTTTAGCCAGCTTCTCACGTGCACAGCTGTTCACTCCCGCCCACGAATGCTATCTGCACGGACACACGTGCTAAAATGGGTATGAAAAACCCCCAAATTATAAAAGAGGAATTATTGCTTGAAGGGCAGGATACCACACACGGTGGACAGGCAGCCTGTTCACCTTGGAATTTCTCCCCTTCCTGTTTTCAATCCCCTTAGGCAAATAATTTCCTACCTGTGTTTCCCCTTTTTCCTTGTAACCCAGGTGTTAACTATGTGCTTCTCAGGTAAGAACTGTCTTTTGTTATTTTTATCAATACAGACTGGTATAATAAAGGCCACTCCTGGATAAAACCTTCCAGTGCTAGCATAATACAAATAATAATCACTGCAAACCACTAGAAACTAGCATCTCAGTGGTTCCAAATAGCATGGCTGCTTACACCTAGTTCCCATTATAATATTTTGAAATACACTAATTCAGAAAATGCTACGAGTGTATTAAGTAATTCAACGCCTTCTTAAAGAATACACCTTCTGAAATAGCAGAAATGTATACATGCAATAAAAATAGCATGTATTTACTGCATAATACCTTACAATTTTTATTATATTTGTCTCTATGCACTTTTGAATATTTGATGCATCTATGTGGGTATACATTGTTATACATACATACTTATGAAGTCAGGTAACTAGCCTGGTGTCTGAATTTAGTGACAACATTCATCAACATGAGTTAAAAGAAATAAAACACTAGCATAAAGCAACAAATGTGTTGTTCTTTGTCTCCTTTCTGCTCCTACAGTAGTACAGGTAAATTTTAAAGGAAAAAAAAAAAGATATTTGTATACCAAGAAAAGGGAACTGTGGTGAAATAAACTCGTGGTTTTATACCCCAACCTATGTGTTACTATGTAGCAAACCCACCAGCATAAAATAATCTGATATAGTCTATAGAACTAAATATTATCCTCACTTTTTTCACCTTCATTTTGTCTGCAAAAAAAAGGAAATATTTTTTAGCTTTAAAAACAAGATACCTACCATTTGCTTTGGTTGCTTTGCACTAGGATTTCTGGGCAACACTATAAACTCAGATAATACAGATGTTTGGCAAGGCAACACCAAAATCAAGGAGACAATGTTAAAACCAGTCCTGTATATGCTTTATAAACATCCTATTTTGATAATTCAGCATAATATTAGTAATCTTAAATCTCTCAAGATGAAAATGTCAATGAAGTTCAGCAACTGGTAATCCATTTACAGTGGTTTTATTGAGTGATTTTTCTCAGTGGACCAATCTATCTGCAACCCAAAATTCACTTCAGATTTCACTTGACTGGAGTCTAAGTGTCCTTGGGAAATCTCAGCATTAAAGCATCTTAAGATGGCCAGCTGTTTTTGAGATAAATACTCTTAAAGTAATGTTTCTGGCTCTTGTTTAAAATATTAGACTTTGTATTACTTCAGTTATATGATATTTACATTTTTATGCATATATATATGTGTATGTAAAACTCCCATTGGCCTTAATGGAAAACAACCACTCAACCTTTTAATGTGAATTCGAGCAGTTAATTAAAAAGACTGTTTAAGTTAAATTGTTATGTGATGAATCACTGGCGAAAACCGGAGAGATCTGAAGTGTTTTTGTGCCCAGCGTTTTGTGGAAGATGATGGTTAGGCTGAAAAGTGTTTTTTTCTTTTATCTTTCTGGTCCAATTCGTTTTGCAGTCTGTCAAAGGCTGACCAGTTCAAACAAGAGGAACTGGGGATTTTTTGGTTGTTTAATGAAGTCCACATGTCAATAGACATGCTGATAGAACAATGAACTTGGGATTTCTGGATAACAGCGCCCTGTTCTGATTTTTATGAATCCAGAAATACATGCAGATAATCAAGAACAAAGATAATACTTTACATTTTTTCTTCTTCTCTCCTGTTCTTAGTGTTCACTGCAGAAGTATAGATTAATACAAGTGTGTTTTCTTCTTTTCTTCTTGGGAATACTAATTATACATTGTCACTTTCCCTTGCTGCATGTTATCCTAGCTGTAGCCTTCATACTTTGACTCTGCATCTTATGTTTGCCTTAGTCTGTTAAAGCCTGGGGAACCTATTGCTATCTGAAATTTCAATTAACATTCTTAAACAGAACTAAAAATAGTAGCTGTCATGTTACATTCTTTTCCACCAGGAACCAGAAGTCCTCCAAACCAGAGTTCATGGGACGATAATCACACACTTCAGTTGTCACTGAAAGAACAGGCACAGTGCTTTGCTCTTCCCTCCATTCCCTAATTGGCACTGGTGTTTATTTGCAGGGGTTTCATACTGGATTATGGGACTGATATGATAATAGCATACATCTACAGATCTGAAAGTTTATAGATCTACCTAGGATCTCAAAGCCCTTAACCCGAGGTAGTTATGGGTTTCTGCCTCTGTGAAATTCGAGCAGAAATTAAGCTCCCAGGACAGATTTCTATTTGGGTATAATTATCTTTCATTTCCATAAGAGAAAAATGAACCTAAGATCATGACAGCAGGGTTCTTATTGTCCATTAAGGCTCAGTGACAAATCTTTTATGTGTAGTTAAAACAAGTGCATTTTAACATTTTGTCACACTGATGATCTTGTCTCACAGCAGAAAAGAGGCTCAGCAGTCTTTACCTTTATTGTACAAGGAGAATGAAAAGATGCAGTTGAAAAAGAAATGGGTTGTTCTTTTGAAAATCTACTGCACTATTTGTTCATTGAATAATCTACAGGCCTCAGTATCTAGTAATTTATTTATGCCAAGAGTTTATTTCTTTCTGAGGCTGTAGAAATTAACCCTGACACTTCACAGGAAGCACAACAAATATCCTTTTTTTTATTTTTTTTTGGTTCAAAGTCAAAATGGAAGCAGTGTGTTTATCTGAAACATTTTACTTGGCAATAAACAAAGGAATATTTGATAGCTTTTGGGAGATTTGGATGATTCATTTGTATCCATCCTCTCTTGACCTCTATGAGAACCTAATGGATTATTTGAATGACTTGAAGATTATTTTACTTGGTACTTTTCCTTTCCATATATATATATTCTGTGGGGGGAAAAAAAAAAACTAAACTCTAGCATTGTCTTTGTAATGTTTCTTTGGAGAGTTGGGAATGTAGAATGATGATACTCTGTTGAATTTTATTAGCACTCCCTGAAAGGTGGTAACAGGTCAAAGGTTTATTGCAATTACATGTTTGAGTTGGCCTAGAAACCTCTTCATCCAGGTTCATGCCTAAAAAGTGATTTAAACGACTCCAGGACTGTGAATTTGAAAAGACCTCTAGCTTTAGGGAACAATTCTGTGCATTGTTTTAAGGCTGCTAAGGAGAGATATCTTACACTATGAACCCGTAGCCCCCGGGAAGGAGGCTGGACCGACAGCCCCGCAAAGGGAATGCTGGCTGTGTCCATCACAGAGGTGCAGCACAGACAGTCACCCCAGCTCTGCTCATGGAGACTGAGGAAAGCTGGAAATCTGAAGGGCAGAAATCAGCAGAGGGCTCGGCATGCAAATCTGAAGGTTGTCCCTAAGTTCCTCTGTGCTTACCTTAACTTAGTCAGAACAGTTTGTGTCTTAAAACTACCCTCGAAAGTGCATCTCTCAGACAATAAAACCTTTGGCTTTATACATTCACATACTCACTTTGCAGTAGTTATTCATTGCCACTGCATAGCTGCCCATTAAATAATACAGTACCTGCAGACATTAGGGATGACTTTTAAACTGCAGCTATTTAGTCAGTAAATCTGATGCATCAAAGTCCACAGAATTCAGCTGAAAGGCTCCCTTTGACTTCACCAGCTTTTGGATTATGCCCTTGAGCAGCTACATGTGCCTACACACACACACTCACATGTTGATCAAGGTATGGGCTGTGAGGACAACTTCTGTATAAATTATAAGACATTTTATGCCCTCTAACTCTACTCCTGGACAGGTGAAACGATCAAGGTCTACTGGCATTTTTGAAGTTCAGGAAAATACTGCAGCCTCTTCAAATGGCTTTCTTCAGGGAACAGCCATGCACTCCATCAGGCCTGGAAATGCAGAGGTTTAGAACAGCCTAATGCCTATATCTGGCAGTAATCAAAGAAGAGTATTGAAAAAGGAGGGGGGGGAAATAGGGGTGGGGGAGAGATGGGGGGAGCGAGGCAGAAGCGGAGGAAAGAGGAGAGGGGGAAATAAATGTGCCCACTGTGGCTTAAAGCACAATAATTTAATTGTCACTATGCAATCAATAAAAATGTAACAGTGTGAAGGGAGCACGACAAACAGATTTGCTTTGTCTTAAATGGCATGTACTAAACGAATGTTCCCCAAACTGAGCAAGATTGACTAGTAAATTAGAAGAAAAATTGGTGTTATTTTACATTTTCTGCTTACCTACAGAAAAGACACTCATTTGCAAGAAGAAAACTGGAAAATTGCTTCTTTTTCTCTGGCAGCCACTCTTTCAGGTCATCCCAAACAGAGGCAATACTATTATAAAGTAAAAATACAGCTCAGTAAGCAGCCTGGCTTGGGGAATTAAATCAGTGCAGTCACCACACTGACACGAGCGGATTCCACGGGATCAGGCCTAAAAATTTAATGTTCACTTAGAAATGTAGACAGATATGAGAAATATAAAGCAGTGTAGACCACAACACTGCACAGACGGAGTTTTACATCCTTACGTAAACTTAACAGGGAGCCATGAGACAAATGAGTTCCATCCTTGCAGACACTGAAAACTCAGCCAAACTTTGTAACTGGATGGTGCAGGCAGCCTGTAGTGTGGTGGTTTCTATCTGAATTTTAAATGGAAACGATCAAAAGCGTATAGAAAGTGCCATGAAACAACTCGTTGCTATTCCAGCCTCCTTATGGGGTTGTATATTTGCAATATTGTTTTCACAGCTGAACGTGGCAGATGAAGAAATCAAATGAAAGAACATCTAAAGTCCAAACATTTTGGGATGTTAGCTGTGCATTCTTTCCGTTGTTGGGAAGTTATTGTTGAAGAAAATAGAGCCAAAACGTTACAGACTATCCTACCTTTTCCCTTGTAAAAACTGAATAAACAAGGCCATATTTGTGTTCCGTTTGGCTTCACTGAGAATTTATTAGCAAGCAGATATAATCTAGGCAGAAGAGACTTAATCCTGGAGAAGCTTATTTATTAGCACAGAATAAGCAAACATCTTAACCTGTTTGTGTTTATCCTCGCTTTTGTTTGGTCAAGCTCCAAATTCAGAGAGAAATTCTAATTCTTTCAATCTAGGGACGTCTTTCCTGTCACCATAGTGCTTAACTCTTTTCTGCTGGACTTGTTAGGTCAGCAGCCTCAAAGGAACACCTTTTTTTTTGCTAGAATTCATTCTGTGGCAAGAATCTGCACAACTACCCTTCAAACCTGGCATCCCAGAACACCAGCAGTGCATCTGAGCCCTATTACTTTGAATAAAAATTCAGGAGCCGTGTGCGGGGGAAGGACCGAAAATTCAAGCAAAACTTCTTTAAAAACAAACCAAAATGAAACGAAGCAACCAACCACAAAAATGATGCGATTGATACACTGACTCGTGCAATTGCTTTTAAAACAATTGAGGGAAGGTGATAGAATTTTGTTTCCTTAGAAAATATGGGGACGCCTCGTATCTCACACGGCAGCCTAAAACGCTGTGGAGATTCGTTTTCTCTGGAAATGCCTTCATACAAAAATTCACTGAATATTTCTTGTTAGGATGCAGTCACTAATTGTGTTGTTCACATTAAAAAAGACTGTAAGGTAGATGCATTGCGCTGAAAGGCAAGACATTCAAGTCTGACTTGAAAACTACTGGGAAAGATACAGGATGATTGAAGGATTTTTCAACCTGTTCTGGCACTGCTACTCATCATTTAGCTTAGCATTTGGAAAATGCTTTCATGTGAATACTTTTTTTTTTTTTTTTTAATAAAGTTTGCATGGAGTGGCCTGCATTTTGTATTCTTACAGTTCAAAGCCCTGCTTCTAAAATAAAAAATTGGAAGTTATTACTGAAGTCAATGGGAATTCAAAAGTACAAAATAGGGGATTGGGGAATAATTGGATAATAATGTGCTCTCAGCCAGGTTTTCTCATTCTTGAGGTGAATTCTTTGCGTGAGGGAGAATCTGTGCTGAGAATATGTGAATTCTGTTTTCCCTGCAGGAACAGTAAAATGAGCTCAGACCAAAACTATCGCCACTGTTAAGAAATTCTGAAACACTGTCAGCTGTTACAGATAGTTGGAAGACACCTGAGTGTAAATTTGTTTATAGGACATAGTTCACAAAATTTAAGGTTTCACATAGAGATTGCACATCATATCTGTAAATAAACAAAGTCCAGGACTTTTTTTTTTTTTTTTTTTTTTTAGGAAAATACGTATGTAGAGTTTAGTGGTAAAAAAATCCTTTTCCACATTTCCATAAACAGTTTGCATAAATCTCCACAGGTAGAAAATCTCGAAATCTCCCCGGTGATGCTAAGTTATTCACTTGCATGACAAATATCTGCAGTGAATCTGAAATGAAATAAACAGGTCTCTACCCACAATGAAAACATATGTATTTTCAAGTGCATATGGAAGTCGACCTCTCCTGTAACAGATACAGCACATGTACATCTAAAAGAATGCCTATATTTTTTCCACGGTACATTGATTTCTGACTAGTGACATGCTGATTATACTTATGTGTGAATATCTAAATGTAGCACATAAGGGTAAAAGCTGCATTGTTTTTATGGAAAATAATACATATCTTGATTTCTTTGTATGGTAGTATTATGAATTTATGGTGTTAAAAGAGGCAGCAGGCAGGAATGAAGCAGAGACAGGGAAATATCTCCAGGGACAGTAGTCAAGGTCCTTAGGACTGTGAACTGGACACTTGAAATTCCCAAGCTATCTGTCACCAGCCCAACTAACAGGCCTTTTTTTCCCGAGGTCAGTAACTAGGATCAAAAATGTACAGTGATGTTAGAAGCCTTTATTTGGAGGGGAAAAGGTGCTCAAAAGATGCCAAAAGACAAACACAGGGTAAGCATGTTTGTTCTGTCTATCAGGAGTTATTCTCAGGATTGGATTAACCTTCAATTTGCATGGGAAGTGTGCAAGTGTGAATTAAAATATTGTCTTCTTTTGCCTGTGAGACCTATTTTGTGCCAAAGAAGGATGACAGGAGAAGTTTCTAAGACCTGTTAGAAAAGCACATCCAAGCATGGTCTTATGTCCCTGGTGGAAGCAGGACTGGTTAAATAGATGGAGACACGTGAAAGAGTGCAAGCAATTCCTGACCAGAAAATGCCTTGCTAAGTGCTTTTGCCACAGAGGTTAAAGCACATCATGGGTGTCTCACGAGCAGGTGACACTCAAGAACAATTAACCAGACAGAAGTTCAGGAGAAGCAGAGAGCAATGACAGCCCCAGGTCTTCGACTTGGCCTCCTGTTCCCCCGATCCACCCAAGAGAAAGATGTTTCCTTTATGTCCTCGTGAACTCGGCTGTACGCCCCTCTGCCCTTCAGAGAGCAGGCAGATCTCTACCTTCCTGAGTGTGGAGAAATGTGAGGAAAAGCTTTCTGCAGGTCTTTGATAGAAGCCCAGTAATTTCTGCCATCTAGTATTACTGTAGTAAGATTGGAGTGCCTCATATTCCCCTGGGAAGGACCTTAACTCCCTCCTACACTTTCCAAGCTACTGCTCCTCCGGGCCAACCCTGATCCCCCGGTGCAGCCAGGCTGTCCCAGGCCTTGAGAGTGAGAGGCTTGGGATGATACAAATCACTGACAGCTGCTGGGACGGGTGAGCGATGGGGAATCCATCCAGCAGGAGCTCTCATCCCGCAGGACCCGGGCAGGAGTCCTCCAGGCTGGACTCACGGCCGCAGGCTGTGACAGCAGCAGTGGAGCTCGGTGCTAAAGCTGCTCCCATTAGCCTGGGAAGTGGCTGCAGTTTGCATTGCTTTAGCCTCCTGCACCGAGACAGTCCCTGGGGAGGGTGAGGGAGAGCAGGCAGCTGCAGCTCACGCTCCCTTTGGGCAGTTCCCGGTCCCCGTGCCAGTCCCCGCGAAGCTGTGACTGCGAGGACAAAGGCGGGAGGTGACCCCAGAGGAGGTGTTGGGTCTGCCTAACTCTACCCATCCAGCTTTCAAGGCACGCTGGCAAGCAGTGTTCTCGAGTGTCTGGAACCAGAGTGAGCGAAACCGTGGAAAATGTGTTATGGGGAACAATTATGTGCTACTAGAGGACTGGATTAGATGACCTAATGGGAATTTTCCATTTGTGATTTCTTTGATTCACATTCTCAAATGCTTTGCTTTCTGAGGGAGAACAGTGAAAAGGAGTTGACTTGATCAAATGGTTAGTAACACTGCTTTTTTTAACTTTTAGCAGAATATTTTTCAGTAATTGTTTGCCAGACATGTAAAAAATGCCACAGAACTATGTATATTATATTGTGAAATATTAATCCTGGCTGGGAGCGCGAGGCTGATGTTGGAACTAAGTAAAAAAACTGTGTATTTGACTGTGCCAGTGAAAGCCAAGTTGACAGTTTTTATTTTAATTTAATAAAATCTGAAGCTAGTACTGTGGAAATCTGGCCAAGGCTGCCTGGCAGACTGCCTTGAAGGGAGTCATTGATAGTCCCCTTCCTTTTTACTTTATTAAGTTCACCATTTTCCCCCATTTAACATAAAAAAAGTAATTTCCCAAATAGCAGGATTCCTCGGTTGTTTTACCCTGCTCATCTAACATCCACATTTTATAAAGCATTTCATCGAAATTAGGGTGCCTAAAACTCGCAGCATGATCAATTTGCATTTTACTATGAGATTTCTTTTCTAAATTCAGTATGATACTGGAAGTCAGAAGCACCATTTACATGCATGCCACTGTGGAGAGGTGAATGGAGAGTAGTAAATACTCTTGAGACCTTGAAGGGACATTTATAAAAATGTGGGGTTTAAGATTTGTGTTTCTTTTCCTTCTGTAATATTTTAGGGACAAGAGACTATCTATCAAACTGAAGGGTGGATTAAGAACCATTTTTTGCAAACCAGTCTTCTAATCAGCTGTTCAACAAATAGTGTTTCATATCCATTTTTAGCTATTAAATCAGCAGTACAAATCAGCAGGAATGTTAATCCAGAATAATCAAGGCCAGACTAAATAGGTTTAAGTGCTCTGACCCTCTTCATTTTATTTCACCTGACAGAAGACTTATGGCACCTTCCCACCCCATGATGCTGACGCTACTCAAAATCTTGTCCCAGAGAACTGCAGTTTCCTATAGCTCTCAGCTCTATTAGAGATTTCTTTTCTACAATTAGGCAGTTTCTAATCTACTTCATGCCCAAAGCATTCGCCCCAATATCTGCTGTATTAAGTTTCCCATCCTAGAACCCATGTTTCCCTTAAGGAAGCTCATATGAATATGTGTATGTCCTCCTCTCTTTCCAAACACTTTATCCTGGGAAGTCTTGCATGGTAAAATATTTGGACAAGGCTTATTCTTAAACCTGTCTCACACACCTTTACATCATCCCATCACCCTTTTTTTTGTCAGTGTCCAGATGCCTTAGACTTATCTAACCCTTGAGAAAGCAATTGGTTGTGGTCCTTATTCAAGTGTATTCCACAAAAGCCTGAAAAAGAATCTGCAATGACGTTTTCTAAGCCTGTGGACAATTCCCAGCAGCAGATGAGGAGGAAGCAAGCTTGCAGTCTACAGCCTGGAATATTGCTCCAGTCTCTTGTTTGGCAGCTGAAGTAAATTGAGTAACTGGAAGGGCTGAATCAATTTATTCGTTCTCTGAATTCACTGAGCCTCAGAAGACAGCCTGTGGGCAGGGTCCTCAGTCCTAGGAGGTTTGATATGTTTATTCAAATTAATAAATTCACCAATGGCGAGCAATTTTTCCTATTCATTGCAATTGTTCTCTGTAATAAAAACTCATGTGCTTCCTTTTGTTTCACTTGGCCAGAACATGTGAATTTGATAACCATTTGAAACACTGACTCCAATGTGGGTGAAAATCCTTACAGCCCAAACTGAGCTGTTGTATGGCATTACCTCTCTGACATCAGGATCCACGTTGTGGTGAGCCTTTTAATGCTTCATAACCAACCTTATGGGATGTTACAACTACAACTGAATAAGGAACAGGCTTCTTGTAATTAAATTGTGGCTACCAGTGTGAATACCATCTATCTGACACACAGCACACAGAGTGAATGGAAGCATGCAAACGTGTTTGTAATGTTTACAACAAGCCAATTAAGTCTTCAGGTTCCCCATTAGCAGCAATATCACTCATCTGTTCAAGCCATCAGCAACATCCTCTGGTGTTCTGTATTCTGACTGCACACAGGAGAGGACTCTATCTGGTTTTGTCCATATCAGCCAGCAGCAAATGATTCCAAAGATAATTTAATTCCTTCATGTCTAAATGTTAATTATTGTGCTTTCCAGTAATTTTAAGAAAATAGACCCTTAGTCAGTATAAATTGTCATAACTTTGCTGATGTCAGTAACAATTCCTGGTATCTGAGAACTTGGCCCAAGGCCACAACTTTTAAATTACAAGTTGAGACAAATGCAAGCAGAGTTTAAGAACAGATAAGAAAATACCAAACTTAATAAAGTGAAAACAACATGTTCCACATGTATTAGGGTTTGAACATCATACAGCTCACTCATAGCAGTGAAGTGATATAGATCCTCCATCACTATGGTCAAAATCCAGCCTACATAAAAAGCAAAATATTTTCTACTATAGCCACGAGAGCATTTACAATAATTGCCTCCTTCTGTTCTTCCCCTACAATTGTATGGAAACAAGTCCTTCCACAAGTAGCCCAGGAAAGAGGCCAAATTAATATAAATTCCCATCTTCAGTTACTTGGAAGGAATTAGAGATATCAGGATGACAATGACAAGCAAACAGATACAGCCATTAATAATACTTGGGTACTTGGTCTGCACAAGACCCTCCAGGCTGAAAGGGTCACTTTTGCTACCTGGATTTGGGAAGAGTCAAGGTAGGTTGAGAACTTGGTATTTTGTACACCCTGACTGTGAAAGACAATCCTCAGTGAGGTGCAACATTTTGATTATCATACATTTATTGTGGGGAACTGTTTGTTTTCCATTTGAAATCAACAACATCTAATACTTCCACCTTGAAACAAAATCTGATTATTTTTTCTTTCCTTTTAAACTTTGATGGTATTTCAAATTGATCCTTAATAAGAATGAATTTTCAGCACTGATAATCTTCAAATTATCTGTGATCAATTTATTTCAAAACCTGAAAATACAAAAAATTGGAACTAGTAATTACACTACTGGAATGATTTTCTTTTAAAAAAAACTTTGTAGGTTTGGTTGCAATAAAATAATTAGTATATTTTTTGCAGATAAGCTGCAGATTGTGTGTTTCAGGAAATGGATCTGACAAGCAATTCCGTTGTTTTTTCTTGCAATGTAAAACTGTCTGTTTTATCCATGGCTAAATTAAAAATTTATTCTTGCATGAGCATATTGTACTGGTAGATGCTTAGAGGATGACAGCTGAAGAGGGAGACCCTCTAAAAATGTAATTCATATGGCTGAGGCAAGGAAGTTTTGTTTACACAAAGTATACATGAACATGGATTGAGCTAAACAATTTGGAAAACAACTTTAAATTGCTCAGTGCATCAAGAAATAACTGGTTTTCTAGTCCACAGAAATTTTGAACTGATGTATTCACAGACAGCTGCAATCATAGCAGAATATTCAAAAGGTTTCCTGTAGAATGAGTAGTTAATTTGAGAATAACAGAAAAATGAAGGCATTATGTCCTTCACATCTCCTGTTTTCCTTTATCATTTCCTGTATCAAGAAATAATTTTGGTTTTCCATATCACAGAATCCCAGAATATGCTGAGTTGGAAGGGACCCACAAGGACCATCCAGTCCAACCCTCAGCCCTGCATAGGACCATCCCCAAGAGTCCCACCCTGTGCCCCAGAGGATCATCCCAACCCTCCTGCAGCTCTGGCAGCCTTGGGGCTGTG
>JAYRBT010000005.1:12642907-12658402 GCA_036023395.1 Myiotriccus ornatus
CTGCAGGGAGGTCTCCCCTCAGTCTCCTCTTCTCCAGCTGAACACACCAAGTGCCCTCAGTGTCCTCACACGGCTTCCCCCAACAAAGAGTTTGTTTATTTCTCCCATCCTTATTTCACTGTCCCTTGTATCATCAAAGCAAATTTGGTATGAGCCCAGGAATATTCATGATGAGGAAAAGAGAGCTTCTATAAAGATTCTTTAAAGGTTTATATTTTTCTTTTTTTAATATTGTGCATGTTGTGTCCAACCACTACAAATGAGTTCCACATTAATCATAAACTTCCAGTTTTAATAAACGTAGCTTAGTTATCCTGCTGGTGAGCAATCTCTGTTCTTGAACACAGAAGCAGAGGGGCCTTTTTTTTGTAGTCCAGGCTGAGGAAAGCTCCATCAGACTTGTCTACCCTCACTAGGAGTTTGATTTGACTTAAAACCTGTATAAATTTGCTGGTATCCATACGGGACGAGCATCACCGAGGAAAATGGGCAATTCTGCCCTAGTGTTATCTTTGGATACGCTGAGCAGATTTTCCAGCTGGTGCAAGTTAAGTTATGGCAGTTATATTAAATGATGCCAATATACACTAATTTAGAATGAGTTCCTTCATCATTAACATGGGTATTTTAGGAAACCAATTTAGAACCATACATTATGTAGATTCTCCTCTCTACTCATCATGTCCCAGCTGATATTTGATTAGGATATCGATTTCCTCTTATTAAAAAAAAAAAAATCAACACACTCACCTCTTTTTACCCTCGACATCCTACAGATGCAGAATGCCGCCCAGATTAGCAAATTGATTTATTGATAATAAACACATTGATCTTCTTTGCCCTTCTGCAAGCTGTAATTTCTCCATCCTCAGTCTTGTCTTCCACAGGAATTTTTAATATTAGCTCCTGTCTACTACTGGCACCACCCCTGTGAGTGCACTCTCCAAAGATTCATTTACTGGCTTTTTCATGTTAATTCTTCCAAATGCCTTCCCAGCAAGCAGTAAGACAGCAGTGCTCGTGGTGATGTAAGCAGAAGTCTCCCTGCTTGCTGAAGTGCTAAGATAAACAGGTCAGTTCAGGAGTAGATATGATCCATCAGTAGACTTTATGAGACACTTCTGAAAGGGCAGGGTTAGTCTAAAATAGAATGTCTGGGGCACAGCTCGAGGCAGCTCTATCGACAAATTGTTCTGTAGATGGGCTCACTTGGTTGGAAGAGATGTTGTTTTATCCATCCAGCCAGGTGTTACTAACTGATGAGGATGACAACATCAGAAGTAATTACTGGAAATTTACTTTATTACAAAAATCCCACACAACCCCATAAAACCGAGGTCCAAGACAAAGAATGAAATTTAGACACTCCATTAGAAAGACAATCTATATACAAAACACCTAATATTTCAACATGTTATGCTTTCAGTGCTGATGATCGTGATTAAACATCCATATCTCTGCAGCACCTAGAGATCAGCTGGGTTACAATGCTAGTTGTGGTGCAAAATAAGCGACAGCCCTTGACAAAGATCTAAATCAAGAGTGTTTTCACAGCAGTTTCTGGGATTTCATGGTGTGCTTTCACTGGGATAGGATAGGAACAAAGTGAGGTCAAGCACTACAACAAAATGTCCACGGAATGTGCATGGAGTGACAGTGGGGGATGTGGGGGTCCAAGATGGGGGTTGTTATTGCCATTCTCCTTCTCTCCACTGTGGAGACCCTCTGACTCTATCCTTGCTGTTGCCTTGCGTTGCCACAGTGATGGTCAATCTACCTTCTCCCCTTTCTACAGCTGTTCACCAAAACTGACTTATCTAAACATTTTGACATTGCTGGAATGGTATGGTATTTAAAATTAAGGATAGCAGTCTGATTTATTAAAGCTGAAAATGAAAAAAATTTTTTTAAAATATTTTAAAATTAATATAACTAATTTATTAAAGTTAAATTATTTATATTTTATTAATTATTATTATTAATTATGGCAGAGAGTGATTAGGGATATCTTGCACAGCTTGACCCATATCTGACATCACTTTGATTTCCACAGGCAGCTTCTCACACGAGGCATTTTTACACAGAACTTTTATGTTACTGGGAGCATGCCTTCCTCGATTTGGTAAGACTTACGATGATAAAACGTGCCTATTTAAAGAGCTCAGCACCCGGATCCAAATTTTATTACTTGAAAAGATTATCAGGGAAAACTATAAGAGAGATCTAAGGCCCGAGAGTCAGCTGGTGTAACACGATGCAGCATTGCTTCCTGAGCCAGAGCACACAAAGTAAAGCAAAATAAGATACACGAGTTCAGCAAAATGAACAGAACTAAGATGCTTGAATCTCACAATGTTTCCATGGAAGTATTTTCATGAGAAACTAATGTACAGGGTCATTAACTTCTGGAAGGGAATGAAAGTCGGATGAATGTGTGCTCCATCATCCCTCAGAATTATTTTAAACAATCACTGCGAATGTTCACAAAGGATGTATCCCATGAGCACACAAAAGGTGGCTTAGGTTTGGTTTCCTTTTCTAGAGGTCTCTCGCATGATTTCAGCAGAGCTGTTGTGGTTTAACCTGGCAGGCAGCTGAACACCACACAAGAAAAAAAAATAACATTCGTGGGTTGAGATAGAGAGAGTTTAATAGGACAGAAAAGGAAGGGCAAGTAGTAGCAATAATAATAATAATAATAGCAACAGACTATACAAAACATGTGATGCCCAGTGTAATTTCTCAGCACCCACCAAGCAGTGCCCAGCCAGTTCCCTGGCTTTGCCCCTGATTTATATCCTGAGCCTGTGTCATATGGTATGGAATGTCTTTCGTCAGCTGGGGCCAGCTGTTCCAGCTGTGTCCCTCCCCAGCTTCTCAGACCCCCTCAGCCTCCTCGCTGCTGGGGTGGGGTGAGGAGCTGAAAAATCTTTGAATTAGTGACCACTGCTCAGCAACAACCACAACATCCCTGTGCTACCAACACTATTCTCATCCCAAATCCAAACCACAGCACTGTACCAGCTACTGGGAAGAGAAATAACTCTATCCCAGCCAGAACCAGGACAGAAGCAAAGGCATGGCAAGAGGAGAGGAGTCTTTGAGAAGATTTGGAAGAGAAGGACGTACGATACAATTGGATTGACATTGAATGTTAGCCAGATGTCCAATATCATAGAATCCTAGAATATCTCAGGTTGGAAGGGACCTATGAAGATCCTGAGACCAGAGCCTGTCCCTGTGCTTCCCCTCGTGAGGAACCCACAGACCTCTGTGAGGTTCCCCTTCAGTCTTCTCTTCTCCTATCTACAAAAATAAATAATTCAGAATTTTGACTTTACTAAATGTAAATACTCATGTCTCAATTACTTTTTCTTGTGCTGAAATAACACACCTGAAGCTAAACTTCAACTGCTGTGTAAGGATGGAAAAATATGCATGCACCAGGAGAGAGAGAGAGGGGTTTTGTTCATCCTCTCAAGCCCTACTTCAGGAAACATCTAAAACTTGGAAAGGTATTTTTAATTTGCTTAAATCCCACTGAAGTCAATAGAACCCTTCAGCATGAAGTGCTTTTGTCAACAATGAAAGGTTTTCCCTCTTTGTTTTCCAAAGGACAGCAAATCTAGCAGAGCCACTCTGTCATATTGTTTAATTTGAATGGAAAGTTTACTGTCTTTGTTATAAAAGGCCGTATTCTCTGGCAATGTGACATCCCAACGTGAATTAAGCACGTGCTTGTGTTGCTCTTCATGGCAGATTCACAACAAGAGTGATGGCGCAGAGGAGTGAGATTGCTGAGCAGAGGAAAGAGGTAAACATTTAGGGTGAATAAGTGAGGGGAGGTAGGTGGTGTGACAGTATTCTCACAGCACAGAGTTTAGAGCACCAGTTAAGGCAGACAAGCTTCAGATCCCAGAGAACCACGAATGAATGAAAGCAAAAAAGTAAAAAATGTCTAGAAATGAAATTGTCAATTAAAGAAATGAGATGCAGAGTACTTCAAAAATTCTCACGTTCTCACGTTCACATAGAGGAGAAAACTTACACGTTTTAACCACAAGTCTCTGATTCTGAGACATATTCATGAAAAAATGTGGTAATTTTTCCCCATGGGATTCATGTAGATGAGATTTTAGGTTCTTCTGGAGCAATTAGAATCAAAGTATTTACATAGAATGTTCTTTAATGTGTTTGTTCTGAATCAAATTATTAGATTGTATGTCCTACCTCATCACTAACATGAAATAACTCACTGATGTAAACATCCAACATAGCTCTTTATTCATTCTCAATATGGTTGGTTTCATTCATGATTTCAGGTAATGCTTCCAGTACTCGATACATCCGCACTATTCCAAAAATGAACTCCATAAATGTCCCTTAAATTCAAGCTATGATTTCCCTTAGGAAACTGTGAAAACATGACTTTGTTACCACTTGCAGATGTACACACAAACATGTACACACACATATATACATAGAAGCATTGTAAAAAATACATTTTGTGCCGGTGAGTGCCTGGGAGTCAGACGGATAATTTTAGCAGAAAGTGAACCTCTTTGCAATGCAGAACCCTTATTCTCGTCTTTTTATAATAATCATAGTTTGTTCAGCTGATAACAGAAATGTCAGAAATTTAAAAAATTCGGGAACTTCTGATCAAACAAAACTTTCCCTTCAAAAATTACGGCCACCGGGGGTGGCGAGTCTGTTCAACCTGGAATTCTTCTTTCCCTAATGCCTCCGAGCCCCGTGCTCCTGCTAATAATCGTAACATTCTTTGCCTTCCTTCGATCCAACCCTCTTGTTACATATTGATCTACGAGGCAGTATTTATTAGCGTGTTTGCGTCCGCGGCGATGCGTCAGCAGAAACATCTCAGTCACTAGAGGGCAGCCAGCATCTTCTGGAGAGCCAAGAGAGCTCCTCACGGAAATCGGGTTCTGACAGTACTCGCAGAGGACACGAGTCTGGATCAGTGGGCTGTGTCTCAGCTGGACTAATTTTCAATAGAAGTAATTAGCAGCATTGCAGGATTTTATCTGGGGATCAAATTATGGCTGGCTGTTTCAAAGGCGGAATATGAAGGCTTGTGGGTGTGGGCTGAGCAACGACCTTAAGAACCAAAATTTGGAGGTTAATGATGCTACAGAGCCAAAAAACCCTCCTGAATTTGCCAGTGAAGGAAATTTCAGAGCAGGCTGATGGAATGGGAGCATTAAGTGTGGTCACGATGCTACTGGAACCCCAATCTCATTTTGTGATGGACAAATGTGGTTTGCTGTGTTTGCTGCTGAGTGCCTTTTACTGGCCATGAGTGGGTATAAACTGGTGAGTGAGGCAGAGAAGTGACCAGGTTTAGCTCTAAAACCCTCACACTCTTTCTGGTATCTGGCATCAGGACTGAGGTTCATCTTGCCCCTCTCTGGAGAAGTGATGATGAGGGGAAAAAAAGCTTTGTAACCAAGTACGTGTCCAGGCTTTCCTCTTGCCCAAAGCTCCACGCTGACTGTGGTCAGCCTCTGTGGTTTGAGCCACACAAAACACCTGCATAGCTGGCAGAGGATGCTCATGGCCTTCTTCCTTCTTTTCAAACTGTGCATTTCCTTCCGTTTATCTGTAACAAAACAGGTTCCTGATGTGAACACTAAAATAAGGATTAAAAAAAAATGTTTAGTTGGGAACACAGTTTTCTTGCTTTGCACTGCTGCTAATTTTTTACGTTCCAATCATATTGCAAGGTCTGAAATAGTTTTGCTGCTGTCTGTGTACCAGGCTGCTCACATCCCATCCCAGATGCACAAGTAAGTGCACGAACAACAGAGGACTTGACAAGATAAATAATGATACATGCCTCCACATCAGAGTCCAAAATAAAGTCTGTGTCAGATCAGAATGAAACTTGGCTAATCTGAAAATCTACTTTAAACTCTCATTAAGATAAACTTCTGAAAATCCAAACTACACATCACCTTCTTAAACCCAGTAATAAGAGAGGCTTGAAATTTTCTGATCTTGTGAAATAAGGATGAAGTCTATTTAAAATTAGCAAAGCAGGCTGAAGTGAAAGTCAGCATATCACATATATGTACATAAATGCCTTCCAAAGAGCATGATGACGTGTGTTGGCTTTCTTCTTTCATTCAGGCAAAAAACCTAGTGGGGAACATCATCCTGAAGACAAACACAAGCTAAAATGGTTGGCTAGGAAGGGGTGGGATGTAACAGTTTCAGAGGAAGATATTGTATTTGCTTTTGTATTCTTGCCAGTGATATTAGTCAGCAAGCAATCAGCATTTCAGCTGGGTGGAGATGGGGAGGGAGAGGGGATTATTCATCCTCCTCACATTCTGCATTTCTTGCATCTGCAGACTTGGGATGCAGTCTGTCCAGAGGCACAGCAATAACCAGCATTCAGGCACCTCTCCAGTTCTCTGGAGTCGTGGAAACACAAAGGTCTCGACACCAGAAACAAGAACGATTTTCCTTGTGTAGGAAAATAAAAGCTCCATCAAGACCTCGACTCCTCAGCTGGAGTTTGAAGCCCCTCCTCAAGGGGCAGCCCCGGCTCCAAAGGAAGGTCTTTGCTTTGTGGTGTCCTCCGGAGCAGCCAGGGCTTGACCTCAGACCTTGTTTCCTCTGGGCATTTTTGGGGGTAATCTCCTATTTCCCCATCTCTGCACAAGCAACTTCCTCCTGGGAATAGGGTGGCAGGGGAGAAGTCCCAGCAGTGGAGCAGCCCAGAGCCATGCACAGTCTTTCATTTCCTTCAGGAGGGACACAGCCCTTCCCTTCCCCCCACACAGAGCTGCTCTGTGCCAAACCCTGCCGTTAATTCCTGACACACTTCAAAGTCCTGGAGAAGAGCAGAGAAATATTTCTGTGCCAATAATCAGTAATTCAAAGGAAGAGTTATTTCAAGGGCTTGGAGAATACTGCGGGAGTGAAGGGTAAAGTCCTACTGCCTTAGAAGAAGAGCACAAAGAAAGCATCATCACTTGATAAATAATTTAACTGACAAGAATGTGAAAGAAATTTTCATATATTTGTCTCTAGTGTTATGAAGTGGGTTCCAGCTTTGAAAGGTTCCTGATTAGGGAGAGATGGTTAGTCAAGAATGTCTCTCTTTGGGAGCAAGGGGAAAAGGGTTTGCAGTAAGGTTTCCCTTTGCAGAAAAACAAGCATTTTTAGGTTCCATTGCACAATATGTGTATTCTTTTATTCTTTCTTTTTTTTCATTGATATATTATTTAAGGATTTTTTATTATTCTAGTGTTTCACATGTGTCTTCTCATACACTGAAAGCTCGGCACTTAATGCATAATATCAAAGCAGGAAAAAGCATGCTTGAGGTTTTTATTTTTTCATGTGAATCAGGTCTCACATGCAACGACAAAAAGTAGGGTTATGAAGCTATTGCATTTTCTATCCCACTGTCAATAAATTAATTAAGATTTTTATTGTATCTATAATAAGGAAAGGTGAGTAATTCACAGTCATTTCTGTGTGAAAATTTTACTACTGGCTTGGGTTGGGAGGTTGTTTGTTTGTTTATACTTCAGTGCCATCTAGATTAAAAGAAAAACTAAGAAAAATTTTAAGTAGCTATTGTTATGTCCAGATGCTTAATGGCATTTCATTGCCTTCTAATAGATGAATGTGCTTAAAAAACAGATTTCAAAGTGAAAGAATAACCCATGTGTGTTTCATCATGTCATCATGAAGACTTCTTAGCCTATATTTCATCCATCCACACAACCAATAAAGTAATTCAAACGAAGGAAAACCCTTTAATATGAGTCCCTATTGATTTCAAAACCATGTGACACATGAGACTGGCACCAAAATATGAATTAGGGGCTTATGATAAATTCAAAAATCAATGAAGTACATTTAAGATGCATTTCATAAAATTTAATTTACATGTGCATTAGAGATGGGCATAGACTTTCCAAAAACCCTTTGGGCAGCACAAAACTACAATACATTCCTACTTGCCTGTTATGGAAATGAACCCTTCCATACATTTTCACTAGTTACAGACTAGATGCAGCTGTCTGCTCTTTGTGCCTTTTTCCTGTCCCAGAGACATTGCCAAATTGTTAGTAAATGCCTTCCCCTCTTTATAGAGAGAGAGAAGGATAATGCTGCAAGTTACACCAACATTTCTGCTAAATGCTTGTAAGCTGGTTCACTGTGAGACTTTGTGTGTAACAACTGTTGCCCTTGAAAATACTCATCTTCCTTTAAGGTGACAAGCTTTGGTGACTGACATAAGATATGAAGTTAAAGTATGTATACACACCGATCCAAGATCTTTGGGGTTTTGTTTAGTTCCAAATGGTGACATGGTTTTTGCTTTCAACACGACCAGCAACTGAAGTGCACTCAGTTTGTAAATAAGGCTTGGCTTTTTTCTTTTTTATTGTTAACTAATATACAATTATATTTATGCATAACTACACTTAGAGGCACCACTGGTACAACTTAACAATAGGAATGCAAACTCCTGAGACAGAATAAACACAGTTTCACAGAGAGGACAAAGGCAGGATGATGCTGGCTCAGTTCAGTGGGTTTTTGGGAGTATCCTAAGGCAATGTTTGAGTTTGGATCAGTTGTAAGAAAAAAATATTGTTATTAATATATGCTTGATAAAAGCTAACATTATCTTTGGCAGTCAAAGAATAAAAGGTTCTTAGTTAACAAAAAAGTCTTTAAAATGTAAGCCTATTATAGGAACTTCATCTTCCTGTATCATACTAATTTTAAAAGAAGTTTCAGAGATAGGATCTTTGTCAAGTGAGATGTTGCACTTACTCCCACATAGTACAAATGTCTATACAGCCAAATAAACATCACATTGCATTATCATATAGATTTCTTCTGGTTTTCAAGCGGTCAGCATTTTGTGGTAACATTAATAGTTATTACGGATTTAAATGGGCACTCTCTGTCTGTAACTGATCGACAAGATCAATAATTTTAAGATCAAATACTAACAGCAGTCTGGTTTTTTCTTTAATCACTGTCTTTTTGTTTTATACCCATGCCTACAGCAAGATCCTGTTTTGTGGATGTAGACAGAGCTTCCTGCTGTGTGCTGTCGAAAGAATGAGAAGACAAGATGGAGAATCAATTTAGGAAAAAAAGCTTTAGTTGACAAAGCTTTGCTGTAGATCAATGGAGTCTAGCTATTTAAAATATCTTTGGGAGCAGAGATTTTACAGTCTCGAGCTTGGACATAATCAGTTTGGTTTTCCCTGTGCCATTCCTACAGTATTTTGCCAGATGGGGAAAAAGAAAAATTATGCAAATACCATTGTTGTTTTGACAGTTGAACGTCTTTTGGCTTTGTTGTGAAACAATAAAAGCAGCTTTAAAATATATTTCCTTGATATCCAGAAAATCTGGGCCTTTATTGGATTTTTTTTTTCCTTTTAGAACAGGCAGTATTTACTAAGAGGGATCCTGTTCATCACAGCAGAGCAGGCAGCACGTTTACCCGTGGAGAGATGGAATAGCACACAGCTCACAACTTAGTACTTAGGGGATTTTTCTTTCATTGACTCATTTAGTCTTTTATCACTTATTGGTTCAAACAGGTTCCACAGCAAACACGGGATGTGTACAAACTGATATGAAGCATGTCTTCCCAGGCAGATTTATCCTTGTATCTGATATTTACTTAATCGGGTTTCACTGAATTTGCATATCTGCAGTAATTAGTTGTTTCAATATTCCTAATGGCACAGAATGAAAATATTTTTGCTTAAATACACACTAAGATTTCTTAGAAACAATCCAACCCATTTCATCTACGTTGTTAACTCGTTCCTCGCTGAAAGAGAGTCACAAAACATTTCAGCTCTGTCACCTAAACAAGAAATGTGCACTTAAATTCCTTGGAATCAAATCAACCCTGCAGCTGGTTTGGAAAATGAGAAGTCTGATGCACACTTAGTGAACTTTTATGTAGATGTATAGGAGGCATTAAGTCCTTTACACTGAAAATACCTTCCTTAGATGCTTAGGAATTATGTCTGGATTAAAATATTGCCTATACATTTTATCTCTCCAGCAGCACAGAGAAGTTTGTGATTCAAAGTATAACATATTCAAAAACTGAGTAAGAGAAATGGATTTTTATGAAATCAGACAAGAAAACGAAATACTTCTTGTATGGGTAAAAGCACTGCTTAAATTCTGGCCAAGATTTCCAGAAGTAGCTGGTAGTTTAAACTGTGGGGTCCAAAAGCAGAGATAATTTAAGGGGGTCCATTTTACAGGAAGGTGAGACTGTTCCTCTTCTGAAAACCAGCCTATCAGACAGTTTTTTTTGAAGTTGGGTCTCTAAAATCACTAACTCCTTCCAAAACCTCACCTAGCAATTAGCATTAATCACTGCAGGCTGTAGCCCACTGGTCTCTGAGTCTGCTACAGAGTTTACTGCATTTGTGGGAATTTTGTCTTTTGAAAGAAAAAAGATGCTGTGGGCTCCCAAATACCGGATTTCTGGCATGATGTATTACTTCAGACTCAGTTCTGTTCCTGTAAATATGAGGGCATTGATAGTTAAAAGGCCTCTGCATCTAAAGGGAACATCTGTAATTCCACTGGAAAGCCAATTAGAATTGTAGGAGGACACTGAAACAGGGGAAGTATAAATATTTATATAGAGGGTGTTTGCAATATTTCCACAAGTTGTTTCACTTCACTAACGTTAATATGTGAAACCAACCTCACTGTGCTTGAACAGCCCAGGATAAGCCTACCTGAGTGTGCACAGTTTGTATTTATGGGAACTAAAGCAGTTATAGGTTATTCTTGTCATGCCCTTGCCTTAGAGCAATCGTGACTCATCCAGAGTTCTCTGTACCTATTTTATCTCAAACTTACATGGCTTGGAGCAAACGAAAACAGAGGCAGTGAGATGTCATGCAAACACATTATCTGGGCACCCAGGAGTGCCTGCAACTCCATAGTTTCATAAATATTGGCAAATTATCGGACCATTGTCTGCCTTCTTGCATTAGCTTGATTTGGATCGACTTCATTGGTACCAACCTCCTTGGAAAAACACTTGGTAGGTCCAAGAAAAATCTTTTTTTTTTTTTTACCCAATATGGCAGCTTTTAGGTTTCGTGGGGTTTTGCTGTTGTGTTAGTTTGTTTTTTAATGCAGGAGATAGAGGAAAAAAGAATCAAATCCACTTTCAGTAGATTTTTTTGTTGTAAACACAACTGTGATTCTGCCTCTAGGTGGGCTTTAGATCTTTACTCATTTTAATACTGAATGCAAATATGGCCATGAGGGAAACATCTAGATTTCCTCCTCAGACAGGAAGGGTTTAGGTCTCATTGAGTGCACATTTACAGGACTGCACCCGGAAAAAACAGGCACTGTGAGCAATAATATTTTTCTTATGACATGAAAACCGAGGAAAATAGCAGGTTCAGAAAGATCATGAATCCCTTGGCGTTCTTGTCTTTACACTGTCCGAAGGTTTTCTGCAGAACCAGAGTTTCATTAAAAATACAGTCACTAGGAATTTCGTTGACAAAGAGAGATCCCTACATAAATAAATGATGCGCTCCTGTGCTCTTCAGGCCTGTCCTCCAGAAACAGCAGAAGGAGCCTGCCAGGCACACAGCACCGAAGCAACAGGAGAGGTGCAAACTGTATCCCCCATTCATCTTAATGAGGTGCTAACTTCTAATCCTAGTTGGGACCATTAAAATACGGCATTCATTACGTGGAGCTGTTGAAGAACCACCTTAACTCTTGCACTGCCTTGGCATCAGAGCTCTTAATGCGCTTGCTTATTGCGTAGCACTCATTATTATTATCATTATTGTCACTGTATAACATGCACAAACGAAACCTTGAGTGAAAAAGTGAGCGCCGAGAAAAACAAATTGTCTCCTCCAAGACAGCGGTTTTAATAAGCTGTGAAATAACTTTCTGAGGAATAAAAGGGTAGCGTTCTGGCAAAGCAGTGAAGTGGGAATTTCAGGTGCTTTACTTGCTGGTGGATATAGACCTCTGGATATGACCTTGGGAAGGTCGCCTGCTCCCTCCTAACCCCCGTTCGAGATTGTTGCTCGTAACAAAAACAGTCAGAATAATAAGTACTCTATCCAAACTTAAAAGTGTGCTGTGGGGAAAAATGAGGCTCTAAGTAACTGATGAATGCTGCAGAAAAGACCACGGATAAGAGAAATCATCAAAATGTAAACGCTTAAGTAATTTTCAGGTGCAGTTGGCAAAAGAATGTAAAATGTCTTTAAAAGCAGAGAGGTGGAATAATCTGAATTGATTCCGTACGGTTATGGGTTAAACATGAGATGCTTTCTTATGCACAAATGTTCCCCGGATCAAGGCCATAAGGATCTCTACAATTACGAGAAATTCCTCAGCAGCACTGATTAGAAACTATCAGATGTTGACCTCTCCTCATGCCCTTAAGCCAAGGAAATCCACTGAGTCTTGAACAGCGTCATGAAATGAAAATTCAAAGCAACTTTTGGATAATTCCAATCAGAAAATAATAAGATCTAGAAAATAGTTTTAAAGAATTGATGTTTTTCCCCACTAGCAAGCTGCTTAGACCCCTAGTTCAAGTGAAAATCCATGTAAACCTTGCGAGTGGAGGTTGTTAGATTAAATTTGGGAATGCACCCTTCCAAACCAGGGTTCTGGAAGGATAGTCAGGGCACATCATATTATATATCCCCGAACTAAGAATGAGAACATGGTTGGGGAGTAGCAATACGTGACAGAGAGAGTGGGGAACGTGGGAGTAAATGCGAGAGAGGGAAAAGAAAAGGTTATAACTCCGATGTCTCAGGTAGTCAATGTGGCTTGAATTCTTGGTCTGAAAGCCTGTTTACAAACACAGGGTGCTTTGGACACCTCATTTAGTTGCCTCCTTTCAATTAACTCTATAAGGGCTCAATTCCCTCCAGGCATGTTATAATTGAGATTTGATACCCAGCTTGGGTGCGAAAATCCCATGAGAGAGAGGAATCCCCATACAAATTTTGGTCTGCACATGTATGCAATATGAACAGTTCAGCTTTCCTTATAAGTTCCCATCCTCAATTAATTAAAAAACCCCACCATAGTATTTTTTCTACTCTTCCTTGCCTCATTAGGTCTGATGGGTTACAGAGATGTTATTTCTGACGTGTGGTACTTAGTGTGTGTCCCTTTATTCTATTTTTTTCTTTGAACTCCTTATGTTCTTCTGCATAAAAGTAAAATTTTCCATTCATGTTTAAGATTGCCTAGCCAGGATGTGGGTTGAAATCCTCAAAAAAAAAAAAAAAAAAAAAAGAAAAGAAAAAGAAAATATTTTCAGGCTGCACAGTTGGAGGAAACTTCCTTTGCTGCACACATTGATTATGGCTTTGTTATTTGAGGGATCTACTGAAATTCTCTGCTGTGTTGGGGCTGCCCTGTTCACAGCCTGGCTGATTTATCCTCTGGTAGCTAATAGACACTCTTGGGCTGACTTCCATTAATGTCAGGCAGGACTAATTCCACCAAGTCAAAGAAGTTGGGCATTATATTCCGGGTATAAATAAACCCAGGATCAGTTCCTCATGCATGCTATGTCTTGAACACCTAATTATTTCCCACAAAGCTGTTGTGATTTTCAGGGGATGCAGAAGTCATCTTTGTCATCTGGAAGATTTTTGACTCAAACCTTATTCACCTGACCAGCCTTCCTCACACGCAGTCTGAAATGAGATCAGTCTTTCTCCTTCCAACTACTGACATCTTGGCAGGGTATGAATCTTAAACTGTGGTGGCAGAGCCTTCATTTCATCTGATATATCTGTTCTTAAACATTCTCCTGTTTGATATGTTCTTTACACGTTTGTTTTTCTTTGACTCACTGAAAAATGGCATTTTCATCGTTATTTACTAATCATAGTTGAGCATCTTATTTCACTCCAGCAGCTAAGTTGAAGTCTAGAGAAGTACTTAAATTATAATAACCCTGTCTACCCACCAAGTTTCATTGAGGAAAGAGAAAAAGAATGAAGTAACTAACCTGTTTATTCATTTTGAAGCACCTGGTGTAAGACCAGCACGAAAGTTTCCAGGGTAAGCAACAGTTCTGACTTGGGGTGCCATTCATGCTGAAGTCCTGAACCTGAAGCAATTTCTCTGATTTTATTGCAGTTTTTCAAGCTCTTCTCTCTTTAATATCAGATGATTGTGCTCCTGGGAAAAGACAGGCTACATTTCAATGCTTCTGAGACGACATTTTATTTAACTACAAACTAATTAATTGCGCAAGAAAAATATAAACAAAGGACGAAACAATCTCAGAGCTTTGAAAGAAGTTCTCAAATTATTCACTTGTTCTGTAATTCAATATTAATCTAGAAATCTAGAAATTTAGGAAAATATACTCCACTTGTTCTCATTTTCACTAGCATAACACCATTTAAGTCAGAATTCCTCTGTGCACAAGTGGGAGCAGAATGAAGCCTCCAAGCTGTCTTGCTTTCTGGAAATGCCTCTCGGAGTTTTTAGAAATGCTTTTCTCAAAAGTCTTTGAACAGCATCTTTCAGTAAATAAAAGCTCATGTGCCCTCGCCTTCCAGTTACTGCTTCAGGTGTCTAGACAACTCCTTGGAGGCTTTTGCTGCTCTGTCTAGTGCAGTTCAGCCACAATCAGGAGAGCAATCCCAGCAAACACGCTGTGAAAATGGATCCCCTAACCATGGCAGGTCAGCTGGACGCTCATCCCGGTGTGGATTGCTCACTGGGACAGGTCCCACGGGGAATATCACAGCAGCAAGTAGCCAGTGATCAATAAATGTGTGCCAAAGCTGTAAAATACGCTCGTGCAGACAGACTTGGGCAGATACTGATGTGATAACAGGTAGTCCTCATTTACAGCAATGAAGCAGACTGACTCTGGACATTTTTTTTAGTTCAAAATTAATTTTTTAAGTGTTGTTATTTGCTCTACAACTTCTAGCAGAAAGTGTCATTAATACGCTGCTTTAATATTTATACACATTTTTACAGAAATCCTCCTTTTGACACTGATTTTATGCCATTGTTGACTATTAATTTCCATAAACATCTATGGAAAAAGACAATTTTTATATGACAAAAAGAAATCACCTAATTCTTATTTACAGCATAGGAAATACATACAGATTGAAGAAAGTTTACATGTGAATGTTCAAGAAAAGCACATTTTCTAAGCAGGGAGGCACAAAATTACAGACATTCAAAACCTTTTTACTTCGACAAAAAAGTCTGGGGCAAAAAAGAAAAAAAAAAGGGAATTTTGGGACAATTGAATGTGATAACAGGTATGTCCCTAGTGAGCATTTCTGAAATAGCCACCCAGGATATTTGCACTTCTCATGAGCAGCGAATCCCTCCCCGACTCCAGTGGGATCCGACAAAGGTTTTTACTCATGGCAGGAGATAAACTTCTCAAGGTCTTGAGAACAGAAA
>JAYRBT010000005.1:12658502-12670098 GCA_036023395.1 Myiotriccus ornatus
CCCCGACTCCAGTGGGATCCGACAAAGGTTTTTACTCATGGCAGGAGATAAACTTCTCAAGGTCTTGAGAACAGAAAGATCTGCTTTCCTGCACCCTTACAGACCACCAGGCTAACTGAGAACGTTTCCTGAGGGGCAGGCTCCTCTGTTTGATTTTGCTCCCTGGGATTCACGTCACCTCATCACCACTGACTGCTTGATTTCAAAACAAGCAGGACCGGCAGGTTGTGGCTAGTGACAACTTTGTCAGACTTGAATTTACCTCCCTTTTCTCTTAGAACAGAGGAGCCACTTTTCTTTCTGATGGCTGCCTATAGATATTTACCAGACAGATTTCATTTTCTTCTGCCACAAAGGGAAAAATGAGTCTGACCTTCCAGTAGGCAAAGGTGAAGCTTCTGGGAATTTTTCTTCTCTCGTTTTATACAGAGATGCTACTGATTTGGGAGAAATTCCCTGTATGTATACAAAACAGAAAATAATTTTGAAATGAGTAGAAGATATCAAAAGGGAGATTACTGCTGCATTCAACTGCAACAGCAGCTCTCAGGAATGCAGAGTTAGTTATTTACTGGCAGAACTTCTCAGATCCAACCCGTCCTTTAAAGCTGTGTACTGATACTTCAAAAAAGGTATTCCAGATAATGAAATATTTCTAGAGAGTGATTCTACTTGCAAACCCCGGGTGACCCAGCTTTCCTCTTCTGTTGTGTTTGGTTTGGTTTTTAATCAGTTTTTGTTCACACCTTCTGCTTGACCTTCTAGGAGCCAGCTCTCTCGTCTCGGGGCAGCTACTTAAGACCAAACCTCTGCTTCATTTCTAGGAGTAATTAATCCCTAACCCTTACTCTGTTTCTCTGAAGCATAATACAAGGTGAACTTCAGACCATATTTCAGGGATAAACTGCTCTTCGTGCACATTTTCCAAAGAAAATGCAGCGCTGGAATCGCTCTCTGGAAGCCAGTCAGGGATTGAAAAGACAAAAGTCTACGATCGTAAACCACGAGGGGAACAGTTAAAATATGAAATCAATAATTACATTGCAATAAAACTGAGATAAGATGCCCTGCAAAAATACAAGCATATGGCTCTTTCCAGGGGATTGTCATATTGATCCCAGGAATTATGGGAGTGACGGAGGGGTTTTGTTTGCTTATTTTGTAATCGTAGTGATTCAGATACAGTTTTGAAATCAGAAGCTGTTCCTCATGAAACTAATATTTTGACTGTTTTCTACATCTAAGGCACAGCAAAACTCCAAGTCTTAGGAGTTTTGAGAACACATAGTCCGTAGCTGGAGGATATGAATAACTGAAGGAAAGCCACAACATAAAAAGATATTAATGTGTTTGAAGACAAGTTAGGCACCAGAGATACTGTAGTGGAGTGACAAACTTCACAATGAAAACAATAGCAGGTAGAAATTCAAACTAAAGGTTATGAAAGTGTATGACTGCACGCTGCTTTGCTTTTAAATGTATTTTTTGTTCTTCCCAATGCAACTTTTGCTCCACAAATAATATGCTTGTTGAAAAATTGGACAAGGAGTACAATGTTAAATGTAACATTTCTCAATCGCTATTTCAACAGAAAAAACCACGGAATTAATTTAAAAATTCTAATCCTTCTTGATTGCCTAGAAACCAAGAGAAATGCTAATGAAAAGATGATGAAAAAAGGTCCCAAACTGTAATGGTCTTGGATTAAAATGTTCAGATTTTCAGTTGCGTAAAGCTCACCTCTCCTCTTCAAATAATAGACTTTACTTTTTAAAAATATTTTCCTTTTTCTTTGCAGTAACAGCAGCAATACTTATGCCAAATATTTAATTTCTGAGTAATACATTTTGGTCACTGATCGGAACAAGATCAATTTAATTTAGGCCAAATTAACTGCCTTCAAGGTACCCAAAACAGGTCAGGAGGGAAATAAAAGAACTTCTGTAGTTAATCATCAGCGATTTCTGTCTCTCTTTATCTTGGCTGAGGATGTGTTCAGAAGGTCTCAGTCCTGCTCTGTAAGAAAACCACACCAAACCAAGGAAAACAACGTGCTCTGGGTGTGTTACAGCCCGATTTCATTGACATTTGCCCTGGCAGGGAGGGGTGCCAGCATCCTCCCAAACCTGGAGTCACTAACCCCCTGCTCCAACAATCCTCCCAGTACTAGAAGCACCTTCAGAAATCCTGCTCCCTGTGATTGCCTTTGTGGCAAGGATATTAAAACAAAGCAAAACAAAGGAGGTGTTACCCAGACACCTTCACATTCTTTTTCCTTTTTCTGTTTTGTCTTGGACAGCCTACACCTGTCTTGCTAGCTGGTGGTTTCCAGAGGCTGAAGGAGACTGCCTGTGAATCTTCATGTGACCTTTTAGGGTGGAAGAGGTTTTTCATACCTCAGATTTGATGATGTGTGGCACAGCTCAGATAAGCTCGAGTTAAACACATCAGCAACGCCACCTGATTATAAGATTGAAGCTGGTTCACCTCTATTGAATCAGAAAGTGAAGGGACAGTCCTGTGTGAAGCCACCTCTGGGAAGGGGCCTGTGCATGATGGTGAACTGAAGTGTTTGCAGATGTAACAGGACAGCAGAATATAATTGCTTTCATAGTAAATTCACCTATTAAGGGCACAGATAAGTCTGACTTACTGATTGCTACCTGGGTATTCAAATGGTGATGAAGCTGAGAACATGGCAAGAGAGCTCAGGGTTGAAACTCAGTAGTTGGGTAAACAAATCTCAGTGTCAGAAGTAACTAGAAAGATTATCAAGATAACGTTTTGCAGCCCACACTCTTGACCCCTAAAAAACCAATTGCATGTTGCTAAATCTTCAGAAAAACATTCTTATTTGAAGACATCAGAAACTGGAGAACAAACCCTTTCCTTTGTTATCCATTTCCAGTTGATAATTGCCAAAAAGTCTCAAGCAAAAAGAAGAAATGAAAAAAATAAAATGTCTGTAATTTCTAATCTGAATTATTGTGGCATTAGATTTCCAGCACGGATTCTGTCTTCACTCTTCTAGCTCAAAAGACCTTGTTTCACTCTGGAAAGTTCCTATATGCTGCAATCAAATCAGCCTTCAAACCTATTTCTGGTAAAATAAACAGACCTGGCATTTACTCAAAGATTTGAATAATTTCTGTGTCTTTTTGGTTCTCCACGTTCTCCGGTTGTTAAACATCCTGTCGTGGCTTGCAGAGCTCCCCGTGTCAGACTGGCTACATGGATAAAAACCACATCCCTCTTTTCATATTTGTGTTTAATCACAGAAATATTGACTGGTTTTGCCACAGCATTGCTTTTGAGTTTCATGTTAATTCTTCTTAGGGCACCTGCTTTCAGCACACACACTGTTTTATCCACCTTTGTTCTTGACAAATAACTTTTGCATGCCCTTAAACTACAGTTTCTCTGCATAGCCCAGGTCATCAAGCAATCCTGGTCCCTGTTTAAGTGCTCTCTTGATTATTTACCCCTCTGCTAACCAGGCTGCCCCCTGTAAGTTTGCTCAGTAGTGACCCAGGAATGACCTCTACATCCAGATGATTAAGCAGGGACATCTTACCTTCTGAGACACCAATACCACGTGTTCCTTCCTGCAAGGTGGATGCTGCTGATGGCATATACAGCTCATGTCTGAGCAGTGGGGTGGCAGGGCTGTGAGTGCCATCACCTCACCCTCCCAGCTGCCTTCCATCAGCCAAACTGGTACCAGCACATCCCTGAGCAGGACAGGACTGGCAGGCGGCATCTTGTCCCTTGGGGCCACAACTGCCAGTGAGCAGCTCACTGGCAAATTTCCAATTTTCATCTCCTTTTCTTTTTTTTTTTTCTCTTCTGTGCATTTTTTTTTCCAGCAACGATCTCTGATATTTGTGAAATTTGATCACTTTCAGCAATTGTGTTAAAATGTCAGCCTATTGATTAGTCAGGGACTGTTGATTGCAAGGATTCACTCAGTACTCATCATTCATTATCTGAGTGGTGTGGCCAGGCTTCCAAGTCAGATAACATTTTTATTTTTCCCTGATTGATTAATTGACCTTTTAAAAACTTCTTAAAGCTTCTTTCCAAAACAAAATTTTGCACATGAGAGATAGAGAGGTTTCTTTCTTCTGTCTTGTCTGCTTAAGAGAGATGCTGTGAAATAAACTGCCAGGGCACAGCCTGGGTAAATGTGACAGTTAACTGTGAGGAACAGCTCAGAAAGGAAAGAGTGGTTAAGAGGAGCATAAATCAAAATTTTGTAGAAAAATAACTTGCTTTGGCAAGAAAACAGACAATGTTTTTCAGTATTTATGTTATCCCAGCCCCATTTTTTTTAAAAATAGGATAAAGACATTTTTTATTGAACTGATTAAAAACAGATCTCCAGGGGCTTTGTCCTTGTCCTTAAGGTCCCAATTTTTTGTTCTTTTTCTCGTTTATGATGTGATGTTTCAACTTAGCTGCAGAAGACAGTCGAAATCTCATGGACTTTACGATGGAATTTATTCACAGAGACGTTGTGTGCTGTGTCAGAGAGCATTTTTTAAACACTTCTCCCCAGCTGTGGGCTGGCAATGAAGATCCACCCTCCAGGCAGTGTCTCACACGTATTTGAGACTCATGTAAATATAGACTTTCTGAGAAAACACTTAATTTGGCCGTCAGGCTTCATTAGGTCACTTGGTTAAATACAATCCGCTGTGAAAGGCAACGAAAGAATTGGTCAGTACGTACCAAAAACATCTCTCCTTTCTCCCTGTGTTCCTTTCAAAGACCTAATAAATTATCTTAACTGGATCTGCATGACTTGCTCACTGGTCTTAGGCTAGAATCTACTGAAAAATCATTAACATCCTGGGGCCCTCTACCTGATGTCTTGGCTCTTCTCCCATCCTGCCCTGCCTCAGTGGTAGCCGGAGAAGGCACTCGAGATTAATTGTTCATAATAAACCAGGCTTAGCTGGCAAGTCTTGCCCTGCCCACAGTAAAGTCTCAAGCCCCTAAAGCAGACACCCTTCCTTGGCTCAAAACAGCCCACTTTGGGTACCTGCCACGCAGGGCTTGGGGAAAGTGTGTGCAGGGACACAAATCCGACAGCAGGGACACAAATCCCACAGCAGTGACGGGATGCAAAGGCAGAGAGGAATTTCAAGTGCAGGCTGGCTTAGTTCTTGCTTTGAAAATGCACTTAATGGGGCTGATAAGAAGGCTTATGGACACATTTTATTATTTAAATCTACATAAATAGCACAGCAATTTAGAATAACGCGTTACAAATCCCCTGAGTTCCCACCTACGTTCCAGCTCTCGCAGCTCTTCCCAGTTTCCCGGCTGCCTGGGGAAAAACGAGCCTTGCCACATCAGTAACCTGATGACAGGGAAGTAACATCACTGATCCTGACAAGAGGAGCAGATTACCCTGCGACAAACCCAAATTATCAGATCTTTGAAACATGAGACCAAGTTTTCATCAGCTTAATTCATCAGCTAGCGTAAGGGCTCGGGAGGATGAGCTGGTTGGACCTTTCCTCTGTGTTTAAGTTGTGCTGTAAGCTCTTCCAGTGCAGATGAGTGTCTGCACTGACCAGGAGGTCCTGCCAAACTAACACTGGCTCCAGGATGCCATAAATGCTCTAAATCCAGTAAGCAGCAAACACTGGTTCTGGGACAACTCAGGAAATATTTTTCCTTACTGAGTGAAGGGTTTCTGGTTGCATTTCCATGATCATTTTCTTCTAATTGTGGAGGACTAAGCATGAATCTGTAGGTTGATGTGTATCTATTTCTTGGGAGCCTTTCAGTGCTGCAAGAACACTGTTAATCACTCAGGTATGTTCAGGGGTAATACAAGTTACTGCAGAGAGCCTCTAGAACTATTCCAACTTAAAACTAGTTGTAAATGCCACAAAAGTCAAGCCAGAGATGGCTTATGGCACTAATGTTCATATTTACAGTGCTGCTGTGAATTCCTAAGAAGAATATGTTACAATTGTCAGTTTATATACTGCTCTGTCATTTTTCAAAATTTTCCAGTCAAGAGGAGTTTTCTGTGTCTTTGAGAAATCTTTGAAAAAGACTGCCATGAGTAATCCTTTCTGAGTGGAGATAGCACAGATTTATTTATTTTTTTTTAATATGAATACTGTAAACAATTTATTTTTGGTGTGTTCAAAATATTTTTTTTAAATCATTCACACTGCTAAAACTTTGTTATTAAACTTCTTCAGTGATAGAAAGGGAGCTGAAAAGCCTGATAATTCAATTTCTTAGAGATTCCCTATAACAGAAAGCACGTGCAGGAGCCAGGTCTGATTTGCAGATGACTCACTGGAAGATAATGCAGACAGGTAGTACTTAGAAGAGTTCTGCAGTTGCTTAAATTGTGCTCTGGAATTAAATTTGGTGCCCTTAAGCCTCGGGACTTGGAGGGAAAGAGAGTTTTTCTCTCTGAAGATCAGATCAGGAGAAGGGAAAGCTCACCATAATATTCCCTTTCAACAGGTGAAAGATTGAAATCCATACCTGATTTCCACGTCAGGTATCTTCATGGAAATGTGTTTTCCAGACCTGCGGGCAAACTGTTGCTTCTGCTGGTTGAGATAGCTGCTAGAGGATGAATTCATCAAGATAAATGGTTTGTTACGTTTCTAGAGGTGTTCACTTCTGTGTACAAGAGACCATCTGTTTTCTGATAAATGTTCTTGCTCATATTTTTGGGCAGTTTGTTTTATTTATTTTTTCGAGCTTTGCTTTTTTCGTTTTTTTTTTTAATAAACACAAACAACAATCACAATCTAGAAATGGAAAGCAACTTACTTTTTTCTTCTCTCTTTATTTTCTAATTAAGACTGGAGCAGAATCATATACCTTGCATATAGCAAATATATTCTTTATATATATATATATGGGCACCATTAGGACCTGCAACACACGAGCAGTGAAAATCTGACAGTATCTATCCACATGTCCATTAGCTGGTAGGAATCACTACAGGAGTATTCAGAAAATATCTTGCTTGGTAGATTATTCAAGCAGCTCGTTGCTAACAAAATCTGGTATTTTCACTCGTGCTAATTACGATTGGATGAAACTTTCTTTCTCGTTTCTTAAGAAGATAAACAGAATTCATGGGTGAATTAATCTTCTGGGATGGCTGTGATATTTATGAGCTCAAAATCGACAGTTTGAGAATGTCCTTTAATATCCTCTTCAAAATGAACATTCCAGCAAGCGTTCCTGTGAGAATAATAATCCAAAAGAACGTTTGCAAAAAGTAAACACAGGAGAAGTAAACACAAGTTCTCCCTGAGCGTATTGTCAGGACTTATCAAACAAACAAAGAAATTTACTTATTACCATTGCCATTATTATCATAACAAACATTTATGGAACTTTTCAGAGGTATTCTTCCAGGCCAATTTCTGCAATTTATCCTGCCAAAATATTTGGGAAACTTCTGGGGGAAAAAAAAAAAATTAAAAAAAAAAATCAGAAATTTCTGTTTCTTCTGCTTTGGCACCAAATTCTGCAAAAATGTAAAACCTAACTTTTGGGGTTTTTGGTTTGTTTGCTTTGGTTTTTTTCATGAACTCTTCTGAGAGAATTTCCTATTCCTTCTTTGAACCTCAGCATGGAGAAATGTCTTGAAAACATAACTGCATTTCTTCAAAGAGGTTCCACGCAAGCGTCACTATTTGAAAGCTGACGTTCCTCTCCTGTCCCCCAGACTTTTCAGGAAAATAACTAAACGTGAATGCTTAAATCCAGGCTCGCCAGGATGGAGGGCTGTGGGGTAAAGCACATGCCAAAGGAGACAGGCCTAAGGGAAAGCTTCAGCTTTATCTCCGAGTTTCTGGGTGTTCAGTTCTGCCATCTAAATCATATTCTTTGAAAACATTTTTGTTTTTTTTTTTCCACAGAGAATGACCATACATGTATATTCTACAAAACATTTCTTTCTTTGGACTTAAAACCTTGGCTTATCTAACACACTTGGTGTAGAGGAATCACGTGCACTGGAAGCTCTTTCCTTTTTACATCCTAGTCCCCATTTCCCATAATGAATTTGTGCACACAATTATACCTCAAGCAGACATAAATTAACAGAAACAATAAATTAACAAACCTACAGGTAAACACATTCCATTTTACTTATTTTCTTCTTTATTTTGATAGGAACTATTACATATTTAACAGGAAAAACATGTTAGATAAAGTGATTATTGGTTTTGACTGCTCAGCATATTTTATGCCCGGCAATAATCATGATTTAGCACCTGAGAACTCCCCTTTTCTGAATAAAATCTTTAGTTGTGTGTGTATGTGTGTGTGAGAGAGAGAGAGGGAGGCAGATAGATAGATTTTAGCTACACACCATAATGTAAAGGCATGTATTCATCCAGGATAAAATGTTGTGTGTTCATGGGAATACAACAGGCAGTTCTGACTTACTCTAGTGGCAGATTTACCGACAGTACTAAGAAGGTGGCGTACTTGGACTTGGCTCCACACTTTCCTCCATCTCCTAGCGCTGTGGCAGTGACATAAAACGCTTCTTCATATCAAAAGTAACCTTTCAATTTCTCTTAAAACCCTCTCAAAGTCCTCCTTCTGAAATGTTGTTCCAATGCCGTGGTAGTGCCACGAAAACCGTAGGCACGTGAGTCAATAATTGTGAGAGAGGTTGGTGCCTGTTCTTAGGGCACAGCAGCTTGAGCTCATCAGCACCACCGAGTAGATCCAGATACACCCTTACATCTAAATCACACCTAAGATACTTCAGGTCATTCTAACACTAAATCCAGTGAAACAATTGTATCTCTGCTTCTTAATGTTTTGCTTTGCACACACTCCTGAACCTGCAGGAAAACCTTCAGAGACTGGTGATTGCTGTTCCTTGTAGGTCAACAAGACTCGAGAGTCTTCATTTTCAAGTGCAAGTGTTCAAGAGAAGTTTGTTCTAAACCCCAGGAGATTATTGAACAGTACTGAACACAACAGAAAGGAAAAAGAACAAGCTAAATAGCACAGCATTTACAGTTTACTGAAGCTGAGACAGATGCTCTCTGGAACAAAAGCAATCCCTCACAGTAGCAGGTTTAGCCTCAGTGGCCTTAAGAAAGCCAGATTACATCAAATATGTTCTTTTCCTAACCTTGGGAGATTCCTTAATAAATCTGGTATGACCACTCTTTCCAAGGTGCATACAGTGCAGGCCTGCAGAAAAGTTGCTGGTAAACCTGAGTTTTCCCCTTGTCCACTCCCCTTGAGAGCTCCTGATGTCCTTTAGGCTGAGGCTGAGTATCACTGGCCTGCTGGGACTCCTCAATTTGAGCTCCAATAAAGAATAGCCCCACTGAGTCAGCCATAAGTCAAATACCTGGCACTTTGTCCTTTTCGTGGCGTCATCATCTATGAGAACACCACATCTTAAACTCCACTTTCACTCTCTTGCCCCTTGCCTCAAAAAAACCCTACATTTCAGTATCAGGCATAACTGGTTCTTACCTCTTATTCCCAGAAAAGGCAAGGATATTGCTTGTTCCTACTGGTGCAATTACCCCAGCACAGGGAAGGGCACACACTTTTTGAAGTTAAAGCAAAGAACCTTACAATGTGACCCTTAAATCCCAGTGTGCAGACTAATGATTGGCACATACTGAAAACACCTTGTTTCATGAATGGAAACTCAGATGCATGTGTGTGACAATTAGGATACACGACCCACTGAGTAAAACACAAACTAAATCGTCCTTTGGTGCAAGGACTAGCTAGAGAAAACACAGCTGTCAACAAACAGGATATCACAAATATACAAGAAATGAAATATGCAATCTCAGAATATGTAAAATGAGTGTAAGAGAAAACCACAAGTAATTTTTCACATTTCAAAAAGCTCGGTATTTCCTTTTGATGAATTATAAGGCACTGAAAAGATTGACATTAGATTCCTTGGATAATTTTTGGGCTTAATAATGTAACACTTGTGGTATACCCGAAAAAATGTGTTTCCAGAGTTCTCATTCTAGTGATAAAAAGGTAAGACCAACTTTAAAAATTGTTTCATAAGACTACGGGAAACATTTAAATAGTTTTTTATCATTACTAAAAACTAGTTGCTACTATTTTTTCATTATTGTAGAATATGTTTTTACTTCGAGCAGAAGAAAACTGATTTTTCTTTTTATTTTTGAAGACGTATTCCACTATTTTTCTGAGAATTAACCACTCTAAATCAAGCAGTTAGCATCAGTAGAGAATATCTCCTATGGGGAGTTATGTCCCCATTCTTGGCATAGCTTTTACACACACACAAAAAAATACATTTGAGAGTTTTGTTTTCAAAATTTCAAAACTTTCAAAATTTCAAAAATGCAGCATAGAACTATTCTTCCCAACATTCCACCAGGCTCTTCTGCCATTAGCTTCTACTATAACTAGTTAACCCAGTAAGACTTTTCAATGAGCTGAATAACGATTAAGTTGGGACCTAAACTCTAATTCCTAAAGTGGTGAATGGGGAACTGAAATCCTGTGACTGTGAAACTTCATTCTTAATAAATCTAATATGGATGTAATAGCTCTGTGCTCGTTTATTCAAGCTGCAGCAGCAGAAAATTGAAGGAACAGCAGTGTGTTTTCCTTGGAAAAGAACTCATATTGGCATTTATAAATCTGTAATATCAGATTTAGTCTCTATCCTTAGTTTGGCAAGGCTCAGCACAGTAGATTAGCCCCAGGAAAATGAAAGACTTAAACCGTAATTAATGCCTTAAAATCACCCAAAATTGGTCATTGACACACAAGTATGTTTTATAATTTGGTTTGTGTATCTGCATAAATTAAAGTACATATTTGTTCAGCATGCCTTTGAAAAGCACTAGACACAGCCCCTGCTCCACTTCATCCTCAGGAAAAGGCACGTGTAGAATTAAATGCTGAATAATTTGGTGCTGCTCTCTGTGCAGGGAGAGCACACACACTTGTAACTCCTCTCTTCCAGATCAGGGAAACAGTTCCGTGTGTGCAATGCTAAGAACACAGAGGCAACTAAATCTAATAAAACAGTAGTAATGGGGCACTTCAACTGTCAGCATATAAACTGGTCGTATGTCATATTGGGACAGGGGTTAGGAAGCAATTTCTTGACATTTTAAGCAATTGTTTCTTGGAACAGCTTGTTCTAGAGCCCACAAGGGGAGAGGTTACGGCCCTAAGTAACACACAGAGAGTCATTTCACGAACTATAACTGAACCACTAAATAATAGTGCCCAAAGCACAATTGCATTCAGATCCTTGTGGGAGGGACTGTGCAATAACACAGCATCAAACTTCAGAGAGGAAAAAGTATTAAGTGTAGGGAAATCACTACGGGAAACCCCTGCCCAAACCAGAACCCGAAAATAAAAGGTAAGGGAGAAAATTGCAACCTGGGAATCTGCAACACAGCAATGGATTACCCACCTTGCCTTAAGGGTCTCTGGAGACACATGGCCCTGAACAAAATTGCAAGTGGGAAGGGTTGGTGCTGCTAGAATGAAAGTTTTCTCTGTTGCTGTGGTATCAAAGATGATATTTCTTAAGTGCCGACATAGCTGC
>JAYRBT010000005.1:12670198-12687899 GCA_036023395.1 Myiotriccus ornatus
TTGGTGCTGCTAGAATGAAAGTTTTCTCTGTTGCTGTGGTATCAAAGATGATATTTCTTAAGTGCCGACATAGCTGCATCCATTTTTAATTGTGGTCTCAGATTATTCATAGATCTTTGTCCAGGATGCGAAACCACTACTCACTGATCATTAATAATACATCTAGACCTGCACAGTTGACTTTTACAGGGCATACATTCTATTTTTCTCATTAATAAAAAGTGGGATTTTTGGCAACCCTCATGACAGTTTAACTAAGTTTTTGGAGAAGTGGTAAAGTTTTATTTATTTTTGTGGGAGCAGGCTTAGAACAGTGAGAGATAGTTTTCAGAATCCAATGCAAAGTGTCTGTAAGGGTTTTATTTTAATTCACTTCTTACAACCAAAGAACACTCCAAATCAAATGCTAAAGATTATTTTATGAAGGCTAGCATTACATCTGGACATATTTTTATCACTGACTGTACTTAAAAATAAGAAAAAATGGGAGGATGAGGTACATCTGATGTGTATTGAGAGCTGTGATTTGTTACTTTTTGATGAAATAAGACTGCTTGTTTTATGAAGACTAATGCATATCATGTGTTCCCAGCTTTCTCTCTCCATCACTCTTCACTTGCGTTCTAAATCCAGAAGAGTTTTTCAACCATTTTACGAGATAACAAAACATGGGCAGAATAACAAATACAAGAAACCCACAGGACTCTTCTTTTTACATTTAGATTTTTTTCTAATGGTTCCCATGACCCAAATTTCTGTCTTACATTTATGCTGTATTATTCACTGGTTTCTAGTTGCTTACATCCTTCCCTCAGAGCTTGCAGCCTGATGCCTTCATTTCACTTTCCACTTGAAAGTTTAGTATCCAAATGCTGGCATTGGTCATTCTATCTCTTTTATTTCCCTCTATTCTTTCTCTAACCTATGGCATTTCTAATGAATATACCCTCAAATGATAAGTGGTTCTGCAGAATAAAAGAAGCCACTTCCAAAATAGTGCTTTTGTGGCTTTCTTGCTGAGAATTTCTTTTTGTGATCTCTTTTGTCAGCTAAAGAAATATCTTAACCACAAATGGTACCCCTAAATTTCTATGGCTAACTAACAGATTACAGATCCTATCCAACTGATAAGACAAGTTATTAGTTACTTGCATCTGAGAGCTCAAAAATATTTCCATCAGAATAATTCTCCCCTTTACAGCTGCTCAAACACAAAACAAAACAACCTTCAGAAAATGAGATTGCGAATAATTGAGCAGAAAAGTCAGCTCACTGCTCTGCTAACACTTACAAATGTTGGTGTCCTGAATTTCAGCAGCAGCTGGCTAACCTGTACCATACTACTCTGGAATGTCTACAGGCTGTGCTGTGTGAAAAGGAAGAAATGGTAGGAAGAGGCAAAGAAAACCATCCATCTGTGTCTGAAGGTGCAGACCTCTTGGCCTCCCGAACACATCATAACTAGTGGTAGGTCGTGGTTATCTGTTGGGAATGCTGCAAAGTTGCCTCAGCTCCTGGATTAATATTTCCTCTGCAGGCCGAGAGGACAGCCAAACCCCCAGCAAGAAAAAATTGCATCAACTGAGCAGGTTTAATCCTAAATCGAGGTCTTTGTGAGAAATTTATTTTCAAATTAATTATTTTTTTTCCTGGGTCAGAAAAGGTAGAAGACCTTCTGCTGTCTGGACATGAAAAAGTACAACAAATATGACTCAGAGCAAACAGAAATACCTCTTGTATATACACATGAAGTCAAGAGTATGATTTTCACATGCATAAATACTGAATTAATGACACCTCAGATTACCTGTACATCATATGTTTACCACTATAAACCACCCTGAAATTGGCCTATTATTCATTTTTATTTGCTACATTTTCTTTAAATTACATACAAGGAAATTGGTTGCAATTTTAGTATTGCAAACCCAGGGTGTTTGACTACATACATATTTTTTCCATATTGCAGTCAGCACATACATCATCTAATAAATCAAGTGTATCTATTAGGCTGAAGGTTTAAACATTTGTTTCATGAAGGACCATTTGAGATACAAATCAGGCATATACAGATCTAGAATGCATCAAATTAAGTAATATATATTAAAAAAGGGTAATGCAAATGCACAGAATACCTTATATAAATAAAATATTTCAGTTCTAGGCGAGGAAAATCATACAAGGGTGTGCTCTGAGAAAACAATGAGCGTGCAAGCAACTACAAAAGACCTCTGAACAACTCAACTGAATTTTTAACACACAGACTACATGGATAGCATTTTTCAGAATCATAACCTCAGGTACAAAAGAGCTGGGCCCACTGAAGCTAACTGAAGTTCCTTTCTTCTGCCCACCTCTCCAGAAGAAGTATGGTGTGTCTTTAAGGGTAAATGATTGATCACTTGAAGTCAATAGCAGTTTTCTCGTGTGAAAAAGGAGAATATACTCAACTTTGGAAAAATTGTACAACCCTGGTGAGACCTAGGGTGCTGCCTCCAGATAAAGTGTCCATGTTTTCATTTCTTAAAACAACTAAACTTCGAATGTTTAAGTTTAAAAAGTATATTAGGTGGCTTCATCAGGAAAACATAGCAGATGACCGAGACATCAGCGTGGGAATGAAGAGCTATTGAAGGAGAAGAGAGGCCATGGCCAGGCTAGGGAATTGTAGATTAAAGTAAGAGGAAGATACAGGAGGACTCCAATGCTAAAAAAGAGACTGCAGCTTGGCTGGAAATGTGGGATTATGTATTTGGGAAACCAGAAAAGAAAGTCAAAGATTAAAGAGCCAATGACATCAACAGGTAGAACAGAGCTACAAAGCAGCCAAAATTTAAGAGATGGAGTGGGAATGGTTCTACTTTAGGGCTGATCAGCCTTGCACAGTCCCAAGGACAAGAAGATTAAATCAGGATTGTAGTCTAGGATTCCTGTAGTCTGCTGATATAAGTGCAGGTGAAATCTAAACAAGCAGGATGTGTCTCATTCCCAGCTCTCACACCGTCTCACGTAATGATGACACACATAGAGAATGACAATCTTGCATTGCTGGAAAACATTAATTTTGTGCAAATGTTGTGAATCCAAAAGCTTTAGCTTTGCTGAGGAACCCTGCTCACTGTGAACATATTGCTTAATGGAGTTCATTTGCTATTAAACCCCCGAATTCAGTAGCTCACCATTAGCAAGAGTGAATATGCACCAGCTGTTATCAAGAGCAAGGAGACTGTGATATCACCACTGAGAATTTAGGAGCTGACTGATTTTAGTCGCTGAACCTTTAACAATTTGTATTATAATTCTATTCTGACCGTCTGTGGTGCTACATAATAGAGATTACACCGAAAAATCAGTGTCAGGCTGAACTCCCAACTGTACAGTTGTCAGAGCAAGGCTGGGAGGGTAGGCTAAAGTATCACTCAAACACTGCTCTGAAGACAGACACATAAATCTTCCTAAAAATACAGCAGTATTGTCTTCTGAGCAATTCTGGACAGTGTGCAGTAATAAAATCTGAAAATACCCACTGAACAGTAGACAACATGTAAAAATAACATCCTTTCCCTAAGTATTTATCCAGTAGACTGATGAAAGAGAGGCCTATGGAAACAAACCAGTGTGTGACAGGGTAATTAAAGGCTATATCAGGGTGCAAACATACTGGGGGTTTAATAAGGGTTAAACAGCTGGCCTTAATTCTGCTGCATAATCATTTAGGGATGAGATTTTTGAGCTCAACATGCTTTTAACATAATGAAATGTATACACTGAAGTGCTGCAAACACATTGCAGAGTATATACAGCTGTAATGACTAATAACATATGAAATTTTTAAAGCATAACATAGATCTCTTTCTATGTCAAAGCAGGATCGATTCTATCTGTGTCATTCCTGACAGATATTTGTCTAACAGTTTCTTAAAGGCTTTCAGTGATGGACATTCCTCCCCAGGCAATCTATCCTAACATTTTCCTTGCTGTCCTCACTGTTCAAAGATTCCTCCAAATATATAACTTCAATCATCTTTAATGCAATTTAAATTCCTTATTTCTTTTTCTATCCATCACAAACATGGGCAACAGCTTGTTTCCTGTTTCTTTGCAGCACATTTCTGTGTGGAGTCTGGAGACTGTTATCTTGTCACACTCAGTCTTTTCCTCCTCAGGTTGAGCAATCCAGTTCATTCACCACGTTCTCCGAGGTCATGTTTTATAAACATCTGAAACTTCTCGTTACAATCCCCTGACAAGCTATAATTGGTCCACATTTTTATCAGGTATGGTACACGAAGCTGGATTTAATATTCTAGCTGCAGACCACAAGTGGGAGCGTTCTGCTCTGGCCAAGAAGAACAAAGGGTTACTTCACATGAAGCATTTAAATAAAGTACGCCTGTAAGAAGTTAACTACCATATACTAATTTTTAATCTGGCAGATAGGTTTGGGGGGGTTAGGTCTCAAATTAAAGAAAATGTGATTTTTTTTTTTTCCTGAAACTGTGCTTGCTTAATGGCCATATTACATAGTTATAGAGAGAAACACATCACCAGTGACATATTGTTCACTTCACCCATTTACTTGAGGTTGTTCAAGAATGGCAGCTACAGTGAATAGACTTACAGTTGTGCTAAAAAGCTTTTGGCTATTGAGCCATGTTAGCTGTCATCTCAAGTGAATCCCTTCAATCAACATAATAAAATATGTTAGCAAAAATCCTGTATGATTAATTCATTGTAATCTATCAAACCTGAAGGTGCTATTAGGATGGAAAAGTAATGGATTCCTTTTATTATTGTTACCAGAGTCACAGCTGTTTCGAGAAGAATGAAGGAACAACAGGGCAGGTTGCATGCTGCACTACACAAGTGTACAGGGTTTTGTCCCTCAGGGTTAACTACAGATTGACTCAGGTAAAAAAGGAATTTGGCTTTAACAAAATAGATGCAGTTCCTACTTGTAAAAGTAAACCTGTGCACAGAATTCCAGGCAAATAAAGAACATATGGTTAGTAACATACAGTTAATCTTAATTAACTATATGTCAACTAATTAACATATAGTTAGTCTTAATAAAGATTGAATAACCCTTAGAAACTGGCAGTCACATGACTGAGATATTCCCACCAAAGCACCTCCTGTGCTGTCTGTGGTCGCCCAGCATCAACCTCCTTCATGTCTGTGGTTTGTGTTGGTGCTGCTGTCACCCTCCCCTCCCTCAGGGAGCACCTCACTCCTGCCAGACACAAGTTATCCAGGAGAGAGATCTGTGTCTTCAGCTCCATACTCCCATCTCTCTGTGTCAAGGTTTCTCCAAGCCTTAGTAAACACGGTTTCTACAGCCTGTACAAGGGAAGAGGGACCAACAAGACTCAGATGACAAGCTTGGGTGGGACACAGTGGGATTCGTAGTCAATAATGATGGAGATGGCTTCACCTGCTTTCCTGCATCGCTGCTGCCTCTGTACTGCAGTGTATGTCCTTAAGAATTTTTTACAAAGTTGGAACATGTGAAACTGAGGTACCCTGATAAATTCCTTGATAAATAATTTATCTGCTCGTGTATTCTTTGCACATATCTGCAGTCAAGGGCTTTCATTCCTTCAAGAACACAACAGTGCTAAAGACAAGCACTTGATATCATCTGTAATCAGCTTATTTTTTAAAACATTTTAGGGAGGAAGGAAGCAACAGTCAAGAGATATTAATACGTACTGAGTTTCAGAGACTGTTTTGTTCTACTAGTTTTGTGTTTATTCCTCATTAAAAAGAGGTCTATCTTCACAATCCCTAAAATGTTTTGATTTGTATCAGGAGTGCAGTTTTTCTTGTCCGTGCCTCCTCCGTTCCCATTTGCTGAGGTCTCAGTCACATCACTGAGCGGTCTTGGCGCTTATGAGCTGGACGCCTTTCCAATGAAAAATAAACCAGAAGCAAAGTTCCAGGAGCAAACCCAATGCACTCTGGCCGCTAATAGGCACACAGTTCACGGGAGCTGCCAAGAATTAACGTGAAATATCTCCCCCTCCCAGACGTAGACATCCGCACCATCTGTTTTGTTCCGTGGCTCCGCCCGTGCTTGAGCACGCCTGACGTGGATGGAGCTGTTAGCAATGATTCAGCCCATTAATAGAAATGAGAGAGTTCTCTCAGCTTACCCTGCACAGTTTATACTGGTGTGTATGGATTTCAGACAGGCTCCCTGTGGCAAGACTGCACAGAATTAGTAGGCCCTTCTTTAGCATGCGACCGAAATGCATTGGTTACTAACTGGTTTGATTATAACATCCAGAGCGACTTGGAAAGACTTCAGTCGTGATTATGTCACCTTCACTCTCTAACAAAAACCACAATGACACGAACATACAATGCCAGGAAGCACACTGATAAAAATTATGCCTCCTGAATGATTATCTGCATAAGGTGTTCAAGCAGTCTATGGAAACAGAGTCTGTTTTAACTTGAATTTCTGAAACATTTGCATTGGAAGGACCTAAACCTAACTTCACTATCTTCTATTTCTTAAAATGTGTTTCTTCATTGGTGCAGTGGTTTGTGAAAGATGCGATAAACTATGAGGGAAGACATCTTTGATTTATAATCCTGGTCTCAGCTGAAAAACTGCTCGCTTAAAATGATTCTTTACTAGTCTCAGTCATACTCTTCATTACAACACAAACCTGTGAACTGCTAATGACAAAATAAACTGAAACATCAAGGCAGAATCTTAAATGTGTTAAACTGATGAGTTTAACACATTCCTCTAATTCTCTGATAAACAAGACCCTTGAAAATAAATCTCTAAACTGTGTAGTTTACATCAACAGCTTGTAAAATGGAACCCATCAGTGTTTGTGGGTTCTGCCTATTTGGGTTCAGGAGCATGAAGAGCTTCTACACCAGAAACCCAGCTGAGTTAGTCACATGCTGAGACAGTTGCAAGGGCAGATCCCAGATGAGGAAAACTCTACAAGAAGAGGAAGTCTGAAAAAAATTATGCTGGATCCATTTCTGAGGCAAAGCATTTAGGAGCTGTGGAATCAATCAAGTGAAATCACACTAGGAGTCAAGATAAATGTATGCCGTTTTCCTTTGATTACAGGATTTCACTTTTTGAAAAACAAAACTAAAAAAAAAAAAAATCATGATTGCCATTTATCACAAATTGCAAAATGATTTTGTGATACCAGGTTAAACAGTGTCCTGTGGGAGCCCACTGAAATAAAAAGGACTTCAATCCCTCCTTAAACAGAAATACCCAATCCTGGGAAAAGTCAGCTGGGTGACTGTTCTGTGATCTTTACCGGAACATGCAGAAATGTTAACACTGCCTTTTCTACTTCTGCAGACCTTCAAATACAAGAGTTTTGCCCCTTTTGACCCAAAAGAAGGAAGTGGTATGCAGAGTGCCAGAAGCTCAGTGAGGGACTTTGTGGAGACCCAGTCAATTAAGGGCTTTAAATGTCAAAACCAATATTTTTAAGCCAGTCTACAAAACCAGTCAGTGAAAAGAGCAGGCAAAATTACCAATGTCCAGTTGTGCAGAGTAAATAAGCTAAGGTCCTTTAAAGGAACCTTTCATTCTACTTTTTTGATGTTAAAAAAAACCAGAGCCTTTCTGCTGAAAACAAGAAAGTCAGTGTGCAGAGGAACACTTCATTTTAGAGCAGAAGTGGGATCTTTAGAAGGTTTTTAAAAGGTTAATGTTGCTGAACAACAAACAAGGTATTTTCAGTAATATTTTCCATGGGACAATCTCATCTGAAAATGCTTTCCTAACTACCATGTCAATTAAGAGAATGCACAAGGATTTTTCAACTGCTTTAAACTTTCTGTCGTGCCCTTGCAAGCCTTCCTTTTCTCTGTGAGCTCTTTCTGGATAAATCCCAGACTCACCCAATCAGTGGCAAAACCCACCAGTATTTCACCTTTCAAAGTTTGTTGCAAAGCTTTCACAAATGGAGAAGATGGTTGATGATGTTCGAGAAGAAAACGTACAAATTTCTATATCCTGTCTGAGAAACAGAAACAAGTAATTAATCCTTTCCCTATTTTTGGCACATTTTGAAGGAGTCATTTTTCTTGAGTTAGTCTTCAGTATTCATGCAAACCCCCAGTCGTGGTGTGATTTCCCTCCTTTGACAGTGAGCTGGGGAAATGACATGCACAACATTCAGATCAGGACACCAAGTGACACTGCAAGTACTCTTACAGCTTTGACCTTCAACTCCTCTTCCACACTGACTCACACATTACATTACCCATCAGGCAGCAAAAAGCACTTTGCTGACAAAAGCTGCTTTTCACTTGCCCTCAAAGTGGTGAAAATATCCTCGGTAAAAGGACTTTTTTTCCCCCTTCCCTATGATGAATGCCAAAGAAAATTGAACAAAAAGGGGAACAATTTCTTAGGAAGTACCTAATTTTTGACAGAGCTCTATTTTCTGCCTGATTTAATGGGAGGCAGGAAAGTGGCAAATTTAAGAGCAAACTTGAAAATAGTCATTACATCGGTTTGCTGACCAGTTCGTTCGGCAGTGAACGACCTAATTTGCCTCCTACCACTCTCTCCTGTCTGACATCACAGGAGAAGTCTGTGTGTTCAAATGTGCATCTCATTACATTATGCAGCACAGGCCCCCATAATGTGATGAGCTATGACACACAGTTAAAAAAAAAAAAAAGTCTTTTGTGATTCTGCTAAGACCATTATGTTCCAATATTTTAAAAGTCTGCAAACACAGGTGCCCCAGAAATCACACTGCTGTCTTAGAGAGATGCTGACAGAAACTTTCCTCCTAATTCTGGCCCTAACTAACTCTGTTTTAGTTTTTAAAAGAGTCTTTGTTTAGTTCCTGGTCCGTATAAAAGGAAAAGAAAACTCTCATTCAAACAGAGTTAACTGTTCTGTCCTAAGAATGAAACACTCTGTATCCATCCCACAACTGACTGAAAGTGGACAGAGACCCACTGACTTCAGATTAATAAAATGGCCCTCCCCATTTCACAGCCTGAGCTTCCAAAGACAGTGTTCAGGGCCAGGTTCTGATGCTGGCTATTCTGCTCTAAACTGAGGACAACTGAGCTGAAATCAGTGTTACTGAGACCTGCATGGGCAAAGGTAAGACCCACCCTGCACCTTCAGGTTTACTCAGGGGTGGAAATCCTACTGTCTCAGAGCTGATGGGGAGTTACCTAAAAAGTAGCAAGGAAAACTGTGCTGAGAAAGCCCACATTTCATCTTCTGGGAGATTTGCCAACAATCTCATGTAATCTCTTATTTGTTCCTCCATCAGGTGGATGAAGTGAGGTTTAGGCTTCCAGCTCAGCATACCACTGCTTGCACATACATTTTTCTCGATGTTGGTTCAGCACGAATGGCACATGTGTTTGTTTAGTTGAGTGGGGCAGGGATGGGTTTGAATGGAGAGCTGGACAGATCTCTGTGAGAGCTCTGAGTGTGTGTGTGAGGCTGAGGGGTGGCAGGGTGTCCAGGCAGAAGCAAAGCTCTACTCTGCAGATATTTGACCGGCTGCTTCCCTGCACCCCGTGTCTTCAGGGTCTGGGCTGCTGTGTGCATGCCAGAAGATGTCTTCCCTGAGATGTTCTGTTAGGAGAAAGCCAGGGATAGGAGTGCTGCGGGTCTTGCCTGGCCAGCCCACCCAACTCCTTTCATCCTTTCCCACCCTGCAGGAGAGGGGAGACTCTGCCATGAAAGGTCCTCTCCCAGGGGGGAGCAGGAGGCAAAGGGTTATTATCCCATCCATTTTCTTTCATTTAAAATTATTTATAAAAATCTGGTGTGTAAATAGACCTGAATACTCATCAGGCTGTTAGTACAGAGCCGGCTCCTGAAGCCTGGACAACATCCTTCCTCAGCCAGGGAGCATTAACTCAGTGAAACACGAGTAAGAGGCTTCAGTGTTTATACAAAAACCAGTCACAAGCAGAGGCATCATTAGCAGGAGGTGCTACCATTTGATCTCCTTGTTGGGCTTGTCCTCTGCTGCTGCCCACCACGCAGTGCCACCCCAGTGCCATCCCAGTGCCATCCCAGTGCCATCCCAGTGCCACCCCAGTGCCACCCCAGTGCCACCCCAGTGCCACCCCAGTGCCATCCCAGTGCCTGGCCACAGGGAGCTGCAGGCACAGACCAGCCTGGGGCAGGAGGCACCCACCAGTCTGGGACCCAGCACCCACCCTTTGCTCCTGCCACCCAGGAGCCCAGCGAAGCACCCCACACAGGCAGCAAGAGATGGCCAGAGGAGCAGGTTGGAGCAATTTTATGAGGGGAAAAAGACAACTCCAGATTAAGAAAGCCCTGAAATATCTCGAGCACGTGTGCAGTCAGATTGCCCCTCGTTAGGACCTGGTGGTGGTTCAGGAGGGGTTTCAGAGTGCTGGAGGTGAAAGCAGCACAGGAAGAGATCTGTATCTCATGCTGTTATTTAGCACCAAAACCCTCGAGGGAGTAATGGGCCAGCAGGGAATATTTCATAACACTGTGATGCATGTGTCCCATGAAACAAAGCAAGCTACTAACCCACTTTTGCCCTCTGGTGTCCTTGTAATTAAAATCATTACCCTGGAATTAAGTGATCCTCACCAGGGGCGGAGGAGAGCATCTAACAGAAGCTGCTGTAAATTCCTGTAAGTTATGTTACCGTGTGAGTTTTCCATGTGGGAGTTTCATTGAAGGGAGTATTTTTCAATCATGACATTTTTCTGTATTTTCCCTATGAATGGTGGTGGGTTCTGTTCTAATAGTTTATCAAGTGACTTTAGGAAGCTGGAGAAAAAACGAATTAAAAGAAAACCTAAGCAATCTCTCACTTTCCCCTGGTAGATACAGGAGTAGCTCTTCCTTCCAGGCAGTTATGTGTTTATCTTTTCTTCATTCCCCCCACCCTTTGAAAAAAGCCACTTCTCTGCTGAGATCCAAAAGCTCTGACTTCACTCAGCTTGTGCCTCGTTACGTACTGGAGGAAGCCTGGTGCCTGCAGTCCCTGCTGTATTCTGTGTGCTGTTTGTCTCTGCGAGTGAAAGATGAGGCAGAGAGCCACAGATGAAATCCTGGACCCATTAAAGGCAAGAGGAGTTCTGCCACTGACTCGTGTGGGGTCACAGTTTTGCCCCCAGTCTTTTATTTCCATCTTGTGCAGTGCCAGGCAGCCTGTCAGAGCTGATGCCTGGTGGCTTCATTAGGCTGACATGATCAGATGCAATTTCACCAAATCTAAACTGCTGGGATCTGCACAGAGTTTAGACCAGAGAAAACAGCCAATTTTAACACAAAACATTCACACTTCTATGGAAGTATGCAAGTGGTTTCTAGTATGAATACAAGCCACGAACGCATCTAACAGTTTTGAAACCACTTCAGTTTTGCACAGTGATATAAAGAAAGCTGAGGTTGTAAATTGTGAACTACGAAACTGAATTGCTTTCATGACAATTCCTCACAATGCAACCACCATGATTTGACTATCATTACCTTGGATTTATAACAAAGCAGTGTGGAGCTCTTCATCTTTTCTGGGAGCGAACACTAAGCATGTACAAGTAATAGAAAGAGTAATATCTGCACAGGTTTGGAAACAGTGAAAATTACGTCAGCACATCTGTGCATCTTGTTTGTACGTGGACACTAATTATCTGGAATTGACTGACAATGCTGACAGCTGTCTTCAATACAATATACTATTACAATAGCTGTTTAAGCTCAACATATTTCACACAGATTCCGTATACTTTTAAATTTTTACTGCAGTGTCTCAGAAAACAAAAATCCGAGTGCAAATTACGCTGTATGTTTTCCAAAGAACAAAATAAAGCCTGAAGAAGGTATCTTTGTTTTAGAATTATGCATCTTCAGCGAGGATATCCTCAATCTAGTGATTATTGTGCTCTTCAGAGGATAACAGAGATTTAACTACTGTAAGTGATATCTTTTCAATAACAACTCCATCCTGCAGTAATTATAAGAGTGAAAGAATCTCTTCTTTAAACCTGAAGATTTAAAGCAGCATTTCTGTTTAGCTTTTTAATCTACCTCCTGCTTCTTCACTCTGAACCAGCAAAATAAAACCAGACATTCTCCAGCATGGTTGGCAGAACAGCTCTGAGGAAAGGCTGAATTTTACAGGATGTATAAGTACAGGAGTTTTTAATAAAGCTGAAAACTCCACTAAAAGTGAGATGAAACTTTTCACAACGTTGTCAGCCTTGATACAGCCACAGCCCATGATTCTGTGTTGGGCAAAGCCACGGACAGAGGTGAGTGGGGGCTCGGGCTGGAGAGAGTCTGTGGGATTTAGGCATTCTGCCAATAAATCCCATAATGCTGAGGCTAAAAGCCTGAGTGTGTTCCCTTTTACCCTCATATTAAGCATGAGTAATTGCCTTACAATGAGTGGAGTTACATGCACGTAAAACTAATGCAACACGGAAGACTGTCCATCTGATGGGGAAGGCTGCTCGTACAGAATAATAACCCCCCACTGATCATTCCCGTATTTTTAGAACTGAACTTGGGCTGAACCTCTCTCAAGGTTACAAAACTTTCTGGTAACTTATGTCCAGGCCTTCTGCATTTTTGGCTCCTGGCCTAGATAAGGACTGAAAGCACAGTAATCAGTGTAAGGGCTGTTCTCCCAGTGCTTCCCACTCGAACCCGAGAGGAAGCAGGGGCATCTCACCGACCCCACTGTTTCCAGCTGCCTTCCAGCCCTACGTCCAGCCCTGCAGGGTCTGTCAGAAAACCCTGCAGTGGAATGCAGCCCATTCCACCTCTCCCCAGCTCCTGCCTAGGTGCTGGGTGCCCAGCAGTCTCTCCAGGGGTACCTGGTGGGGCAGGGACCTGCCTGGGGGCTCTCTTGCTGTAGGGACCGTGGGGCTGGCCCCGAGGAATGGATGCTCTGTAGACATCCTGCACGTCTGACATGACTTCAGTGAAATGCTCTGCTCGGCACACATCCTGTCACACACTGCTGAGATCTCAATCTGAGTTTCTTTGGGGGAAATAAAAACATACACTTGTGTACTGTTCTCAGCCCAACTCCAGCTACAAGGGCTCTGAATAATTGTCCACAGACTTGTGTAGGGTCTGCTTTCTCTGTGCCAAAAGTTTTTTAATTCTTTCCCCTATCAGCCTTCCCTGAAAATCTGTTTCTCTCCCAGTTTGAAAATCGTATCTTATTTGCTTTATTATTTTTTTTAGCTTTTATTTTTGTTGGTGGAAGCCGAGTTTCTGGGAACACGGGATGCAGGTTGTTACAGGGCAGCAGGCATGGCTAGTGCAGAAAGCCAAAACAATCAGGGCCAGTTTTAAGTCCTGAATGTGCCTCACTGATAGTGGCCACAAAATCCTAAATTCTGGTCTGGGTTCCTTCTTTTGGTCCATTCAGGAGAGGGGGCTGTGCGAGGAAATAACATTTACCAGAAGGATTCATATGAGCAGAGTCTTCTTCTCCCTCAGTTACTTTTCCTTCACCCTTTCCTGCTTTTTTTTCAACATTTTCCCCTGAAAAAAATCTAGAAGACCCATACCATGCCTCGTGATTTGCTTTTCTGTCTTGTAATTTCCGAGGACTTTACAAACAAACCCCGTGGTTGCTCCCTGAGAGGCAGAAAGTTGCATCATTTCACAGACTCACATCCACTTTTGCCCATCAGTTGAATTTTGGGGCCTCCCAAATCTATAACAACGCTGTTACGTTCGGTAATGCAGTTAAGAGGATGGAATTGCTGAAGTTGAGTCTGATGACTAAGATGCAAACACCTACAGCCCAGAAGAACTCCTTATTAATAAATTAATAAATTGAGTTTCAGGAGGGACGCCGTTTGTCGCTCAGCTACTACTTCTTGCCCCCTCCCTCCCATAACATAGAGATCTTTTAAAAATAGATCTTTAAAAAAAAAAACCTAAAACTTCACTGCTTTTCACTAAAAGCAAAAGCCTTTTACTGACCAGCCCGAATTTAAAAAGAAAAAAATTAAAAAGCATTAAAACTAAAACACACAATTCTAGGAAAAAGTGAAGTTAATCTGAAATGAATAATGGGTTTTCTTTCCTCCCCTCCACTTCACTGCATTCTGGAAATTTGGAGTTTAAGTTTAGTCCAGAAATTTTTTGTCTTCCGTACTCGGGATTAAATTTTTGATTCAGCAGAGAGGGTTTTTTTGTTCATTTGTTTGAAGTTGCCCTAAAATTGCATCCTGTTACTTGAATTTTTCCCACCAAAAGACATCTGCTAGTTTTAAATTGCCAAGTTACGCTCAGTGGTGTAACACATTTGCCTAAACCTGCAAGATGGTAAGTTAGATTCCCAGAAAATCTGTACTAGCTTTGTCTTTGTGTAGCTCCTTTCTTTTGGTGTAGGTTCTCTAGGTACTGTAAGTGTCAGGAATAACATCAGCTTTTCAAAAATTTTTCTTAGATGCCTACCTCTAACTTCCCTTAAAAGCAGCACTTCAAAAAATGATGCTGATGGGTTTTTCTTTTTTAGAATAATTGCAATACTTGGGTGTAGCAATGTTGTCCACAGTAGAAATCCTGTAGCTGGCACTTCATTATTAGCATTTTGATTGCACCAAATTTATCTTGAGATGAAAAGCAAACATCATTATCCTTACTGGAATGCAGTATACTTACTTTGCTCTGTAATTACAGGTCTGATCATTACCATTGCCTTTCTTCAATGACCCAGGAGTAGTAGAATATGGAGGTAGGATTAGAGTAATGTGTGATTGATGATGGCTGCTTTCATTACTTTATGTGGTATAAGTGAGCACCTAACAGATGGATTTCATCACTATGTAACATATAAATTCCAGTTTATGATAAATTTCTCTACCTCCAGTGTACTGCAATATTCTTTGCAAAAATAATGTATTGTTTTAGTCAGAACAATCATTAAATTACACTTTATGCACTTCATTATACAGAAGAGTCATTTCACCTTACATTATTTTTTGTTACTATTATTATACAGTTTGTTTGGGTTTTTTTTTAAACATCAAAAGATAACCTAACAAATCATTTTGGGTTTCAAATGCAAGGCTAGAGAAGATATTATCAGACTGTTCACGTTCCTGTGGCTCAGAGGTGGCTGTTTGGCCTGAGAGCTTTTCAAGAAGTTTTACTGTCAGTTGTTACACACAAGCAGACCTTTTCCTTTCGCCTAATTGTGGAGAACAGATCTTGACCTCTGCTCTGGGAAGACAAAATTAAGTGGACAGCTGAGGATTCTCCCAGTGAAACAGCTTTTACAAGCCAAGGTTGCTCCTAAGAGCTGTTCTGGCATAAATATCTGTAGTCAACTCTGTAAAGATGGATCAAAGTTCTTTACTAGAAGTAAAGCAGACTCTGTGCTCTGCAATCTGTTTCCAGACTGTGAGTATAGATTAAAAAATGCAATAAGTGTGTATTAAAAATTGTTACAACAGCACATTTACTGGTCTGCCAAGACCTGATCCTTAGCAGTGCCGTTTAATTCAGTCCCACTTTGTTGCTTTAAAAAGCTTTCAGTCGTTATAAGAGGTTCATTCATGAACTGCCCTTTGAGGCACAATTTAAAAAAAAAAATCAGGCCAACATATTATTAAAATTTTCTGTGTTCCTGATGTTTTTACACAAGTGAATTAAATCCTTGCTTTTTTTTTTGAAGCATTAGTTTGGGTTCCCTTGCTTCTCTCATACAAGCCAGAAGTCTTACAAACCCTACTCATTGTAAATTCTTCTGCAGCCTGTAAAGACAGGATCAATATATTCACTAGCCATAAGTGGAGGCCTTTTAGTTCAAGCTGTAGAAATATTCTCACTTCCTGCTCTAGGATTTCCTTGGGTGTCTCTGAGTACACTGAAAAGTGTTTCTCACATGAAGACCCCACGGCCCTTATTTTGGCAACGTCAAAGCAATCTTCAGATGCCCTAATAAGAAACATCAGGCCAAAGCACCATCAAAAACATTACAAAACAAAAACTGGATTTTGGTCAATTGAAAAAGTTCAGAATAGTTTAAGAAGTTTCCTGGTGAACAAATAGATTTTGAAAAGACAGTGGGAATTAAGGATTTTGTTCTTTGAGGATACCACACGTTTAAGGTAATTGGATTTTCGTTTAGGTTTCTAAGAAAAATAGAGATTTAAGAAACTTTTAATGCACTCAAAAAAAAAAAAAAAGAAAAAGAAGAAAGAAAATACATGGGCATCTTTTATTCCTCCAGAAAATGAATCCATAAGTTGTCGTTGACTTTAGCTGACCTTCATGCAAGTGTTTCATGATCAGTATGGAATGCGGGACGTCTATGTCTGCAAAATGTTTTGTTTGAAAATATAGTCCAATAACACTGATTTATGGTGATGTCTGCTCTGTAAACCCTTATGGATACTGCCTTTGGAGTGAGTGGAATGGTGGCAGGACATCACTCCGTGTGAGGTGAGCAGTCCCTGAAGCGTGAATCACACTTACGCCTGGCCAAGTTATCTGAGCTATTATTAGAGTCCAGAAATGCAGTTTACATTTCAGAATTTCTTTGTAAATAAATGTTTTAAATGGTTTGTAAATAAATGGTTTCAAACTTCGTATCTTCTGCATGTGTATTCAATCTTGTGAAAAAGTACAGAATAGTTTAAGAGAAGTTTCATGGTGAAAAAAGATAGATTTTAAAAAGACAGTGAGAATTAAGGATTTTATTGTTTGTAGTCCTGTGTGTTTTAAATAACAGTGGTTAACTGCAATATCCTGATGTGCACTGTAAAAAAAACACAAAAACTCAAACCAAATAAGATATTTACACTGAAAATTGACAAATGTGGGAGCTGCAATTGAGATTTATGTCATGGCAGGTTCATTATTTATTTCTCTGCTGATTTATATCTGTGGTAACTACACTGAATTTTATTTTTTTCTCAAAAGACAAACCATAAGATGCACTGCTCTAGGTTTCCCTGGTTTTCACAGCAGCCAGCAACAGGGTGAAATCCTAATAACTGATGAATAGCTCTGCACTATATGCCCCAAGAGAACAAACAAAAAACCCCACCAGTGTTCCAGTGCTGTCTGAAGGCCCTTTAAAAGCAGCTTGTTAGTTGAACTGAGCGGTAGAAAAGCTTGCAGTTAAACTGTTCTGCTAGCAGGTGTTCCCACTGCTCTGGTAAACTCCTGAGCGGTTTAACCCCTAACAGAGACACAAGGAAATGAGCTGATGCACAAGTTTTTCAGGAATTATCCACTGGATAGGAATTTTACAAATACCCAGCAGTAAGAATAGCAGTAGTGTTTTATCTGTGGAAGGTACGTGAGGATGGGATTCCAAAGGTGCTATGCAAACACACTGCAAGCACATCCAATCCCACGGAACCTTGCACACTTGCTTAATCTTGCTGAGTCCACATAAGGAAGCCAATCAAAAAATATAAAGTTAGAGCACTTCTGTTCAATCTTCCAATCCAAATTTAGAAGAATAGCATTCACTTTTGATTCTACCCAGACATACAAAACCTCTCTAATTTGCAAGAGCCCATCAGTGTCTGCCCATAAATTTTCATTCTAGATGGGTGGATGAGAAAACTAGGAGTGGATAGAACCAACACAGGCTTCCCAGGGCCGTGTTGTGTTCTGCCCTGTCTGAGAAGACAAGTACCTGCTATGAATAATCACTTGTTAGATTTTAAATCAAGTTTTTCTGATTTTTTTATGTAG
>JAYRBT010000005.1:12687999-12706241 GCA_036023395.1 Myiotriccus ornatus
CAGGCATGAGTGCCCTGGGTATGGGAGCGAATTATAGTTCCCCACTGCAATGTCATTTCAGATTCATTCTCTGAAATGCATTATAGGTGACTCTGGATTGATGTGAGATGGAATATCATTATATGATAAAATAAGGCCTCCAAAGACATTATATGTCATTTAGTATGAAATTCTTACTCAATCTTCCTTTTCTTCAGACTCCAGGCTACAGTGCCAATGGAATTTTTAATGGACAACTCAATGAAAATCCCAGTATAGCATGAGAACAGTGCAGAATGAGAAGTACACCACCAGAAACAAATGTAAGCAACTTAGCTTTTTCCTTTACTAATAGTGGAAAATAAAGCCCTAATGAACTCTGTCTTTGCAAACAATTTTTATCATGTTCTGAAATCTTTGGACTGGGGCTGTTTTGACGTTGGTTTCTTGGGAATTACCTTCTTGGCTAGAAGACATAGAATGCCATACAAAAATAGGCATAATTTATCACAGAGGACATTCTTTTCTCCTAAACTTCCTCTTCCTCACATGGAATCTATTAATGCTTCATTTAAGATCCTTGAGTACATAGGACACGCTCTCCTATTTTCCTTATATTTATCTTTGACCCTATCACAGGTGATACACTTAATGCCAAAGCTGATATTCCTTGTAAAACGTGTCAAGAGGTTCAGTACATCCAGCCTGAAGGAAATAAATTTTCTATATAAATGGGAATGTGTAAGTTGTAAAATTTTATGCAGTAATTGAATATGTTCTGTTTAAAGTCACATTAAATGTACAACAGCAAGGCTTACTACAAGGGGAACTAGAAAGTCATGTAATAATAAGAGGGAAGACAAGAGGACACAAACTTGGAACATAAGTGTCCTTATCCAAATTTATGTTTCAGTTCCCCAGCTTCCAACTATTTAAAAGGTTTTGGGCTTAATATGAAAGAAGAAGACAGACAGTGTGGTTGCTTTAAAGATTTGTTCTAAAAGTTTTCACTTCACTTAGGTCATCACTGAAAAAGATAAGAAAATAGTTCAGTCTGACGCCTTCAAGCTCATGGCAAGGAAAACAGGAGTTTCTCGGACCCTTGTAAACCAGCAACATGTTGCACAATCTGATTCTCATTCCAAGGTCTAAATATTGTTTGTCAGTTGACAACAGAGATTATAAACTGGTGAGGTACCCTCTGCTCCCAGGCTCTGATGGAATGCCCTCAGCAGGGCTTTCTGCTGAGAATGTCTGACTGTGGCTGAGACCTCAGCAAGTGGTCTTGAAAGAAAGGGCCTTTTGAGAGACTCAAACTGGCAAGAGTAGTGATCTCACACATGAAGAGGAAAGGTGGATCAATAAGCAGCACACAGGCCGTGAAGACTTTGTAATTTTAAAAGATGGCAATTAATTTCCAGTAGAAAGAGGAACTATGCAAATTTCAGACACTGAAAATCAGCACAGGAAACAAGTGATATTTTAAATGGAAGGTGTATGTTAAACAGCTAAAAGGGAAATGAAAATTGCTAAGCAAACTTGAAAATGAATGAGAAGCTTGTTAAAATACTGGAAGCGAGCAAATTTCTGGACAATTCCAGGAATTTGTCAGACCGCTAGGAACCGAAGAACCAGCACAGGAAAAAACCCAAACCAACCAACCAACCGAAAGTATTCCTTGAATCCTGTTTTCAAACTAGGCTGTGGTGTGAAGATCTCGTTCAGCCACAGGTCAGGTTTGCTTGGCATGGCCTTGCAGTCTGTTGAAGGTCAAAGAGTGCCCTCAGCAGCCTCCACCTTCAGGGGTGAGTCACTGTGTCCCTCAGGCTGTGTCGAGGTTGCTCTGGCCATTCCCACCCTCCTCCCCAGGGATGCAGTTGCAGGATCTCAGTGCCAGGAACCCCCAAAAATCTGCTCAGGGGAGAAGTGCAGCCTGCCTGGGAAAAAAGTACACAGAGCTATAACAGACTTTATTTTCTCAATGTTCGTGTAAGAATGCCAACCAGACGCTGTTTATTTCAGTACTAAAAATGTCTACAGGTTTTTGTCCAAAGAATGGCATAACTGACATAATTTCATTGCACTAGAAGGAGATGGGAGCAGCCAAACTGATGGTGAGTAAAACCTACCCACTTTCAGACAAAGCTGTATGGTATTTTCCAAACACTGAACCACTCTGTCCAGACGTGCACTGTTGGTTCACCAACCATTCCCCTTCACATTTTAATCAAAGCAAATATAGCCATCTCAGCTTGTTTTATCCAAACATCTAAAGATTTTTTTCTTCCAGTTATAACTTCCTTACACAAGAATCTAACACAATTATTTTTCACATGCATCTCATCATCAGTTATTTCAGTGAGATAACAGCTTGAATAGAGTTCTCTGTCTACAGAGTAAGAGCCATAACCCAGCTTACTAAACCCTTTTGAGGGAGTTATCTAGCTCAGAACACAGCCATTACTGCATCTATTTTTCCTCTAAGGAGATCTATATATCTATCTCATCAACAGCACCATTTGGAGTTATTTTACATAAAAACAGTCAGTCTCATTAATGTCAGAGGGATGTAACAGACAAGAAACGACATTATCACTGTATAAAAAACAAGCATTTGCCTGTACAGAGTGAATTTTATAGCAGAATATTCCCTTTACAGTGTCTGAGGGATACCATCAACTCTGTAGGCAGCACAAGATGAACAATTCTCTGAAGGTTACGCAGTGAGGGATGACAGAACAAAGCAGAGTTCCTTGGTATTGTGACTCACATTCCTTTGCTTCACTCATTAGGCACCCTTTCTCCATTTATTTTTTTATTCTCTCTAATACTGTCTGAAATAATCACAAATTAGTGGATAAACCAGAACAATGAAAACCTGGTTATTTCTTATCTAGTAATTATGATTTTACTCCATGAACTAGTGTATTAATCACTTTCCTTTCCCCCAGCTACTTTTTCTTTCGTAATTGTGCTTGTCCTGGAGAATGGTTTTGTTCTTAAATCACTTCAGGGGTTTCCTCCCTTTGGAAGACCGAGTTTATAGTTATTTATAGGCACTGAGTCTAGCACCACAGCTTTGAATGTCTACCTCCATGGAGACTGAGGTTGTCATCAGACCTGAGTCTAGAGAGGGCGAATAGAGTAAAACTATTCTGTCTCAAATGTAGGTCCACTTCAATCTGCAGTGAAACTATGAACTATTTTTTTAGCATCTGCCATAAATTTATGATATTTGAGATTAAAAATCAGATTAGTTAATCTGTGGCACATGGAGTAAATCCCAAGAGGTTTCAGCTCTATATTATGCTGATTCACATGTCGTGTCTTCCATCAGCAGATATTTGTAATTAGGAATTGACATATATTTCAGGAGTAAATATAACTATTGAAATAATTAATTCAGAAACACTTTCTCCAATACAAACTTTATTTCAGTGATGTATCTTATTGTATTAATTTAGATCATTTATTGAAATGGCCTCAAAAGCCCTGAATAAAGTACTCTTAAAATCCATAGAAAGCTGGAACTTCAGTTGTGACTTTCTGTCATTCTGTACAGTTCTGCTCCTAATGATTACTATTCTCCACTAATGGTAGTTAAAGAAAGATGGTGTTGGATTTTAAACTCTGTTGCAAATAAAGCACGAATGTGTATTTAAATAGTGTCATTCAGCTACAGGGCTTCATGCTGTGATCCTGTAGTAAGGTCAGAAGTTAAGAGTTATTGAAGTTTTCATACAGGATCTACAAGGGTAGCAAATGGTCATATGGGTAATCCAACACACAACACTGCTTACTGTCTGATTCCACGAAAATGCAAATGCAGTACCACTTACTGGGCACTCACACCATCCTGGTCTCTTCTGGTGTTTAAGAAGAGATGTGTAACAAGTATGCAATTACTTAAAGTTCTGACTAAGAACCAGCTCTAGTGCTTCAGAGCTGGTGTCCTGGCTGTGGTGAAGGTAGTTACTGTCTCTGCTGAAGCCCAAATCTGTGCTTCAAGATAAAGACAGTCATTCACATCTGCTATCAGAAACTCGGGTGCTGCTTGAGCAGCTGTGGATGTCCCACCCCTGGAAGTGTTTGTGGCCAGGTTGGATGGAGCTCTGAGCAATCTGGTCCACTGAAAAGAGTCCCTGCCCACAGCATGGGGGTTGGAACTAGATGACCTCTGAGGTCTCTTCCAGCCCAGGCCATTTGTTCTATGATTCCATGATTCCAGGCTTTGAAATAGTTACTGGAACCACATTCCCAATGCAGCTGCAGTTTGCTTAACTTTGAGCACAGTGGAACTTCAGCCTTTAGGTAATGACTTCACTACAGATACTTGGATAGGGAAAACAGTCTATTAATTTGCTGCAGCATCCTCAATTCTCCAAAGGCCATCCTAAAGGATGATTCATTGCAATCTCAATCATTTTGGGAATGTGTGCAGACCAGAAGTTTTATGGAACAGTGCATATTTTTATGGTAAGGTGTGTTAATGGCTGCCTCCAAGCATTGTGCTATAAATTAATTATGTCACTTGTTATTCTTGTTAACCTCTTACAGGCTAACAGGGACCATCCATCTGATTGTCTTTTATTTTAAAACAGTGCCATTAGAAGTTGGATAATCAGGAGTATGAAAAATGCCCTCAAATGAATACAATTTTATATAAGTATACCAATATACATATATATATATACATGTATTTTTTTTAATAAATATATTGACATACACAGTAGGCATTCCTGGCAGAACTGATATGTGTTATTATAGTGACAGTATAATGATTTCATTAGCATGTGATAAAGAACTGCTTTTCTCAAAGTATAGGAAGGAGAAATGGAAAACATAGAAAGTATGTTCTTTCCCAATTAAAGTTCAAATTTAATAAATCAGGCTTTAACCCAATGCCAATCTGGATTTCTGAAAAAATAAAAAAGTGAAATATGTTCAATTATTCCCTCATTCTGACTTCATGAAATGTCAAAATAACATTTCCTGGGTGGCCAAAGTCTTTGACCAGATCTAGCTGCAATACTCCATGGGATTTGCAGGCCAAACCAGAACTCATTTTTTACCTAAAATGAGAAACTTGCAATCATATTCTTTCAAAGCTGGTTGAATGTTCTGTGACAGTACCCAGGTAGTCTCCAAAATATTCAGAAAATAAAATATTAACTCTCATTAACCTTCAGATCTTCAGATCTTTGGTTCTAGTATGTTTGTATCTCTAACAGGAATAAAACTGGGTTTCTTTTGAGGTCCATTTAAATACAACACAGATTTTCTAAATACTTACACTGATGATACAGCCTTCTCAGGATGGGAAAGGGGTAAGAGTGGTCTACAGTGCAACTCCAAACCAGACTGTGGATCTTTTCCCCTTTAAGTTTTGGGGATTCCTGTAAGAAGAACTATATTTGCTGAAAAAATCTACAACCTAGGAGACCTAGAATGTTTCCCTGTGAACAACCTGTCTTCCCACCACATCAGAGCTCTTGTTCTGTTTTTTATGCCAGCTGTGAAAAGAACAGGGCAGCTCCTGCCCCATTTACTCAGGAAATATTTTTTGTTGGAAAAAAATTGGTTTCAGATAAGTAGTAGTTGATATAATTTGGGTTTTATTACAGATGATATTTATTAAGAGGAGTTGTTTACGCATGTATCACCAGTGTGAAGGATAGGAGCAAGTGTGTCAAAACCAGGCATGTTTGCATTAAAAGAGGTGAGAAAACATTAGGAGACAGAGGGGTGGTGACATCAGGAAAAGGAGAAGGAAGATGTGTGAGGAGTGGAAGAAAAGACACAGGCCTAAAGCACGAAGGCTGAGGTGAAAAAGTGAAAGGGAGGCTTGGGGTAAAAGGTGACAGGATCAGAAACTGTAGTCTGGAAATCTATAGAAAGGAAACCCACTCATTCTGAAACAAAAAATAAAGTGACCCTCGTCCCCTCAGTGGTTCCCAAGGAAAGGGTAGACTGCAGAAAGCAATAAAGGAGCAACGGACTCATCTAGGGGAAGGAGAACCATATCACAGAGACACTTTTATGCCTGGTGCCGGATTTTTACTGCTTGCAAAATTGTCTTTTCAGATAACACACATGAATGGAATTTAGAGTGTTTCATTCTTTAATACAAACCACGCTTTCTGCTTCTATCAGCTCCATCCTGCATTTGTTGCGATATTCAGCTCATTTCCCTCTCAACACATTCATGGCAAAGCCTTTTTGGACAGGAAGAGCAGAGAGGGAAATATTTTAAATGCATGCAACATTAGAGTCTGGTACAGCTCTGCAAATTGTGGACCACCTTTTCAAATAAATTCTCCTTTTGCCCAGCGTTCTGGAGCAGAGCTAACCGCAGTGCACTCCTGGATGGAGCACTCCCATCTCCGAGGGAGACAGCACTGGCAATATAAACAACCCCTTAAAAACTGAGACTTGGGTATAACCTTCCACCCTCATAAAAGCAAGCTTGAACAAATCAGCGAAATCCAGTCTTTCTTCCCAACAGAAGGTTTCAGTTGTAGCCAAAACAGGCTCAGTATTATCCACTCTTTTGAATTTTCCTTGCACTGAGGCTTTCAAAAGCAATTTCCTACTCTTAAGGTCCAAGGGAAAGTATTGATCTGCTGCAGAATTACCTTTACACACATGGGTTCACACATACACCTCTTTCTGAGGCAATCTTAATTAGCATCTTTTCTGGCTGTTACCTATTTACTGCTCCCTACTGATACAGGAAATTCTCCCTTTGGTATAAAGGAAGCCATAGGAGAATTAAATCTTCAGCTCTTTCAATCCAGGTTCTTTGAAGCTGACATGGAATTCCCCAAATGTCTATCTAGAAGTTCAGTGTTTTTCATCACATACCACACTGAGCATAACGACAATTCTTTCGAAAGTTTCCATGAAGCCACTTTTTGTTCTCTTCTCACCCGGGTTTGAAGGCTGGGCTTCAGCACAAAACAAATTTTCAAACGAAAATCATTAAAAAAGCTTGCCAAACATTTCAGTTTGCAAGTGTCAAAACAAAATTTTCTGACCTTAACAGAATGTCTTTCTCTTCCCGAAATAAAATTGTCGGATTTGTCAGGTTTCTGCAAAACATTTTACTTGGACGCATTGGCATTTTGTAATCTCTGATAAAATGTTCTGTCAAAATATTCCCAGCTGGCCCTATAATAAGGCAGGAGAGATTTCCACCAGTTGAAGACAGGTCTTTTTTGTTCAGATACAGCCATTATGAGAAGAAATATGTACATACATAATGAACATTTTCTATGTAGACCCTTGTATTTATTACTTTTTTGCTATAGTTTTCTCCTGTATTAAAAATGAAGGATCAGGATGGGAATGTTCTCCTTATATTTGCATGAATCAATTTAACTTACTTTGTGGAAGCACTGGGAAAAAATAACCCAAAAAGACCCCCACTATATTGACAGAAGCACATTCAGCTGTTCAGGGAGAGCCTTTCTGGAGGAGGTCTCAGTTTATTTTCATCCTCCACAAAACTGCACGTTATTAATCCTGTGCTGTGCTGCAAAATAAAAGCTCACAGTAATAATATCAGCAATCTACAAATTCAGTCTCGTTGGTGTGAGAATCTACGAAAAAAACACTGTCAAAATGAGCAATTTTTTTTTTTATTCTGAATAAAAAACTTCCTTTGGTACATTAAAATCCCACATTTTGAAAATGATGGCATATCACTTACACGGAAATAAACCCGATAATGACTGTCCCACTAATCCTACCCGTGCCATGCCTTTCCTGGTCCTCTGCTGAAACCTTTATGCTGAAGTCCCACCTGGTTCTGATGTCAGAGGACTCCAGCAGAGACTGGCATCCTTACTCAGCAATCTGTAAAGGTTTTATTTTTGCTGCAAGGACTTTTAAACTGTCCAGCGAAAGGGATGAGCAGGACGAAAAGTCGTGCCACTGTAAGAGAGAAAATTGCCAAAAGGTGACACAAAGTAGGGGGGAAATGAGCAAACTGAACTGGGCTGAGGAATTCAGCCCTCTCCCCATAAAGCTTTTTTTCTTTTTTTCCTAAAAAAAAATGTCTGTGTAATATTAGTTTTAGTGGCCAGTTTAGGTTTCAGCTTGGATTGAAATTATTGAGAGAGAAGGGTAGAAAGGCTGGCATTTCTGAGGCTGGGCACGGTGGGGAAGCAGCTGCACAGCCCATCAGCCCGAGCTCTGCTCCTGCCCTGGCCAAGTCATGGAAGGGCCAAGACATTTCTGCTGTTCACACTCACCCTCAGGACATCAGGAGCCATTAACGTGAGCCAGCCAGCGCTGGGTTTGTAACAGGCAGACTTTGAACAAATGAAAGTAATTAAAACTCATTGAAATATAACCTGGAAGGATGTTTATGCAGACCTTATCAACGAGCAATGAATTTAGCAAGGGCATACAGTAAGAATCTGCTAAATAAACTTGTCTGAAAACTCATAAACAGGTTCATTACTCTAAGAGACTGGAAGGAGTTGTTTAGGGTTCCAAATTCAATTAATAATATGCTATTTTGAACGCTTTTTCCTGGTAATAGTCTTATGATACACTGTTCCCTGTTTGTTACATACACCCTCCTACATCACAGCTACTGAACATGATTTGCCCAAAATTCTACTGTTTTCCAGCTGATGCTTTTAAGCCCATTTAGCAGGGCAGACCAGTGAGTTGCTGAAGACCTGGTCAAAACTTTCTCAACATCAGCTAATGCCTATCTGGAGATGCCAGTGCAATTCAAAGGGCACAGACTGTAACTTCTCTTTTTTCCTGCTTGGCCGAGTGATTCACTGCTTTTTTTTTCCTTTCACCTCACATAATGATTTTTAAAACCTGTGCTTTCAATACAGTATTGTTTCAAACCTGAAGGAAGCTTTCAAAATTACTTATTTCTTCTTTTCTTCAAGCAGATTTATGATATGCATTTAATTTCGTAAACTTAGATGACATGAGAACAAAAGAATATATTGAAATTTCTTCAAGCATTTCTATCACTGAGAGTGTATGCTGAACATAACATGCAATTTTCAAATTTAATCTCCTGAACTCACATATTTTATAATATTGAGTTTACTCCTTTAAAATTAGGTACTGTCTGGTGGAAAAAAATCTCCACCCAGAACGTCATGAAATCGTAAAGCTGGAAATTTTCCTTATTTCTTAGTGTAAATCCATTCCTAAAATGAAATCATTTCAGCATTTGAGGTATATTTTGGAGGTATAAAATGAGCAGACTGACAAACTCATCAATGAAGCCTCAAGAACGTGAAGACTGAGGTGCTGGTTCCATCTCTGTCCTTTTCCTAGAACTCCACACTCAGCTGTGAGACTGGGGAGATGAATCAGTGATGGCTGGTTAATAAGAGGCTCTTTTTCTAGTTCAGTGAACAGCAGCTTATTCTTTTATTGCCCCTTGCCCTGTATAGTCACCCTCCAGTGTCATCTCTTTTTCTCCTTCTACAGCAGCTCAGCTTCAAACATAGATCAAAACAGCCACTCCAAGCTTTGGGTGTTTTTCCTTATAAAAATAGGAGCTTTGGTTTGGTTTTCTGGTTTGCTTTGGGTTTTTTTGGTGTTTGGTTTGTTGGTTTTGTTTGTTTGTTTTGTTATTTGTTTTTATTTTTCCTCTTAATAATGATTCTACAGAACTAATTACGTATGATTACTTCACTACTCTTAAGTAGCCAGTCCCTCACTGATGCTGAATAATTTACTACTTCTGTGGAACCAAATGTGGCCTAATTTAAACGGCCTAAGCTCCAATTTATTAATATCTTATTTGAGAGCTGCTAGCTGAAAGTCCCAGCATGTACTGCCCACGTCTTACACACACGTCTACTGGTGTTAGACAAAAAACACAATCTGAAAACATTAAAAAAAAAAGTCAAGAGAAGTTACTATTTGTTTAGAGCGTGTTTTAGCATGTAAACTTCTTGTTTATACACGATGTGTGCATTTTAAATTGAACTTTATCACAGTTTCAACTAAAACACCTAGTAAACCAAATTACAGCTGGAGAAAGCTATTGTCTCTTGCTGCTTTCTTTATTATCATGAAATCTGCTGGATTTTTCTTCCCACAAAATGCAAATACTCTCAGTACTTTCCTTATTATACTGACATCTTAATTTTAAGAACTGGTCCTATTTGTCATGATAGGAAGGAGCATTATAGCTTAATGAATACTCTCATTTCCTCTAATTTTTAATAAAAAGTTTAAGCAGTTAAACTGTGCAATCCGCTGGCGTTCACTAATGACACTGCATATTTTAATGGTGTATTTATTATGCAGCCATGCAGGCAGAGCAGAAAAGATGTTCTGAGGATACTTTTTTTAGTCTCCAATTTCAAATGCTGCAGGCACAAGGTAAAAAGACCCTGTCTTGTACATAGATGCAGTGCTTGGGGAATTTCCAGAAGAACTGCTTTGCAAAATGGAAAGACCTTTTTTTTCATACATTGAAACATGGATAAACAGATATTTGGGCTTTCTGTTGGTAGAACCCAACATCACTGGGAATCAGGTGTCCCTCTCATCCTCTGCTGCAGCTCTGGACAGAAACAAGCCCTTTGCCTCCATCTACAAAACAGTGAAGCAACTGACTTGTCAACCATCTTTGATACCTTGTGATCATCTCTTGGATCTCTTGGTAATCATCTCATCTTACACTTTGGGAACAGCTGACTGGAAAGGGTTGGTCCTTGCACTGTCAGTAGTTATTGTACCAGCTCTCCCAGTTAACTCAGCTCCACTAAAGTCACCCTCCATAATTTGCATGACTTTGGTCAGTGCTGCAAAAATGAATGCAGGATTAGCCCTGAAAAACAATTTAGTCTCCATGGAGATTTAATTCTAGGCCTCTCTGAGGAAACTTCCCAAAGGTCCCCATGAGAGCTGTTAAATTATTCATTGTGAATAATATTTATTCCAAATACTTTTCCCTGGTCGAAAATCACTCCTGAGCTGGGCCTTGTTGTTCAGGATTACCTGCCAAGCAGCCTGAGAGTTAAACAAGCATTTTGGAACAGGCACATGGGAAATGGTAAACTCACACAACACACACGAGTGTCAACCTTTGAAACCGTAATTACTCTGGTTGGAATCGGTTTTTCTTTAGGTTGCAGGCTCTCAAAATTCTGGTAAATGGTATGCCACAAGCAACAGGAGCTGAACTTGCTATTTCCCTCCATGCAAATTGTCACTACTCATCTGCATTTCTATTCATCCAGCTGGAGAGTACACCATGCTAGTGACATTTGCTGCAAAGGCATTTACCTGTAAGGAGGGCCTGATTCTTTTCCACTGACTGTGCTGGTTGCAGATTTCAGACTCATAATGACTTTCAGTCACTTCCAATCTGGCTAATAAAACTCAACCCGATAATTTAGACGTGCAAGACTATCGTGTCACTATTACAAAACTCCTGAACTCCTGCCCCCTCCTGGGACTACTCAAAAATAGGTGTAGTTTTTGGTACCACCAAATGATAAATTGCAGAATATTTCTAGAGTTTAAATATTTCTGAGAGAGCAATTCTTCACTCCCTGCTGTTTACAAGGGAAATACTGTCTACAAATAATAATACATTACATTAACTGTCCTCTTTATCATAAAGCCATGTTGAATACTTGTAACATTTATAAAAAGACACCAACTGATTGCGAGATGAGCGTTACCCTTGAGCAAATTATGAACACATTTATTTCAGTCTCATGCGTTTGAAACTAATTTTCTGGTAATATCAAAAGTGTTCATAGAATTAATTTCCTGTCAGTTCAGCAGTATTCAAGTGAATATTTTATGATTTTGCATTAGCTGTATTTGTCTAGAGTTGTGACATGATCGAGTCATTCTCTGAGGGAAACACATTAATAATTAAACTCTGTCCAATGTGGAGTGCTAAGGATGACAGCATAATTGTACATTTCAGGGACCGTTTCACAAGGCAGAGAATGAGAATTGCCCTGCCACCATTTAAATGTCAATTTAGAATTTCTTTCTGAAATTAAAACAGTGTGGCAGAAAACAAAGAGGCAAAAAGGAGGGGACAGAAAGACTGAAGTCAAATTTGAATCCTTGTCCCCTTTTTTGCATTCCTTTTCTTTTAAAATGTGAGCTAAATATAAATGGCATTCCAAGAAGAAAAGGAGAAGTGAGAAGGCAGATAAATGATCACCTGTAAGATTTTTTTTCCCCCCTTTCTTTTGGCTATATAATATCATCACTGGTTGTAGTGCTAGAGCTGTTTAGATGATAAATGCAATGTGCATAGATTAGCTCCAGAGAAAATACTGTTACCTGACACTGGAAGCTTTGATTGGTTTCAGCCCTTACATTTGACTCCTTTTTGCCCTGATAACTTCAGCAGTATTTTAAGATTTTAATCTACTTTCTAGTCAAATACACACGGATAGATCAGTATTTTATTTATTATTTATGTTTCTTTTTCAGCTTCCCAAAGTAAAACATGATTGGGCTTTAGCTAAAAGGTGTCTGAGATTTCTGAGGAGTATATTTTGCAAGCACTTCAGCTTCTCCCATGAAAAGTGCCTGTACTATTCTGGAGAGGCAGCTGAGCCACAGTTACACATCGAGCATGCAGACCACTTAAGGAGCACGTGTTCTTAGAAAATGTATAAATTAGAGACGCATCAACGTCTTCCTAAGACTCTCCTGTTTCCCCACAGCCTGTGCCTGTCACAATGCCAAACAGCCCCCTTTTCACCAGGGCTCAGGTGATGCTTCCCTCATTCACTGCATCTTTTTCCACTTTCTCCCTGCGGCTTCATATAAAAGCTGAAAGGAGAAAATGTAGCTGGGTGGACTCAGGCAAACACCAACAATGGCAAGAAGTCTCCTCTCTGTCCCTTTGCTTTAGATCCCTGCCATGTTGCTTCCATCTTCCATTTTCCCTGCTCTTACCTCACCCTTACAGAGCCCTGGCTGTTCCCTTCAGTTGATCCCCTTCTGATAAATCCTTCGTCTATTTTCATATGAAAACATTTTGCAAATTGCATCCACTTCCTACCATCTCTGTGTTCATTCATTTGTGCTAAATCTTCTCCCTCTCCCATATTTTCCATCTCATCCATTTAGATTATAAGCAGCTTAGGAAAAGCATTTGCTCCTCTGCCTCTGTACCTCATCTACCACAATAGTTGCTACTTGGCCACAAGCATATGAAACATGATTGATTATAATAATTCATTTCATTTCGCTCAACCCACTTACATCTCTGTGGTATAATTCAAGAACTATTTAGGGCAAACAGGAGCTCTCAGCCTGTGCAATCGCTGTGTTTTAAGGGGCAAGTTTCCGATTTTTTCAGCATGCAAACGTAAAAAAGGAGTATCTGATCTCAACAGTGCGCTGATTTCAACATTCGGGGTTGTTTTGTGAGCCGCTTAAATGACAGGAAAGCAAGCAGAAGAGAAATCCCTACGATGCTAAAAGTGATTGATGCCCCTTATCACTGTTTGTGTATGCTCATAGCTGGGATTTCACTAGAAATACAGTTCCCAAGTACTACCTAATTTTGCATTCGCTGAGGATGAATCTCACAACAAACTTCGCAGTTTCAACATTATTTCGACATATTTATGGAACAGCATAAAGGAGCATTTGAGTATGAAATACACATTAGAAAGATGGCAATTTTTTGCACCTCAATTTTTACCTGTACACTTCTAGAGACGGAGAATGCTGATGGAATGTTCAAACACATGAAATAAAAGAGAAGATGTTAAAAACATGACAACAAAAGCTATTTATAGGGCTGGACTGTGTGAAACCATGGCTGGGTTAGGCCAACATATAATAAAGTGAAAGAACACATTTCTCCTTGTTAGATAACTGTAACTAAGATATAGTTGTTGTAAATGAGTATCCATGTCTGCATAAACTCATAGTTAAATAACCTGTAACAAGTGGGTCGTTTTTTGCTGACATCTGTTTATACTACTGGCTTGTTTCAGTACAGCTGTCTGTGCTATGTGACTTCATGCAGCCATGGAACCACTTTTAAATTCTATAAAACTAGCTAAAGCAAGAGGTTTCGACAGCAATTATACCTCATGTGAAAAATATCAGTGCTAACTTTGCTGTGAACTTGTGTCAGGAAAGACCTCCTTACTCTGGTAAAGGATTTGACCAGAGAAGAAAGCACAACTCCTCAGTGTTCACCGAGCCTTTCGTTATTTCTGAACACACTTTCATCATGTCTCCGATTCTCCACACTTTCAACACTTGAATTCTCTCTAGTATTCAGATATTAGAGCTTGAAAACAATCAGTTGCTTGTGTTTGGGGCTTTTTTCCCCAAATATTTAACTGTATGCAACATGTTAGAATAGATTAAAGTCTTTTCAAGTGTCGTGCTTTGAGAAGTGTGTAAATAGGACCACACAAGGTGCTTAGTGATTCACGCTGTTAGGAGGCTGATAAATTGTTTCATTTTCAGTTCTAAGAGCAGCTAATATAAAGGAAGCTGATAGGATTTATCAGATATGATTCTTTTCCTTAGACTTTTGAACTGCTTCTCCAGAATGTTCTTTTTGTGGCAGTTCCTCTTTGATTCCAGTGCAGTTACCTAGAAGAGTGTGATGGCGTGACTCCGTAGGCATGTGATAAAATTTTGCCCTTTTTGAGCAAAGAATAGTATCCACACCTGTGAAACTCTAGTTCACTAGACCCCTTTGTGGCCCAGTGAGGACACAGAACACTGAAAACGTGTGAACCCAGTTTAATAAATATTTATAGGTCCTAAGTATTCATTAGTAATTAAAATGTTAATGCTGATGCTTTAACAAATTAAAGCATCCTTCACTTATTTCATATAGAACGGCTTATTTGCTTATTCACTATACTTTAATGTGTATTCACTATACTTTAACCTTAGGAATATAAATGTTTTCTGATCAGAAGGAAATCTTCAGAGATTTTTCATCCCTTACTATTCCATCTTTTGAGCAACTGAAACCTCAATTAAGGTGTCATTTTCCCCATCTAATGTCAATATTGTGGGTTTTTCAGCTCTACTGACATTTTCCTTTCTTCTGTTTTGTCTTACTACACCCTAGATTTTAGCTGAGCCTTGGTCTTGCATTACAGTCTGTGTGCATTGTTGACACAGTTCCAGCCACAGAATTTGTCCTTGCATGCACAGCTAGAACTTCATTAATGCAAAGGGGGACACTTCTGCTATTATTAGTAACATCCAACAGAGTGAAGATCTCTTCATAGCCGAAGGAGACAGAATAGCTTCCCTAGACAGTGATTCAAGGCACTCAGGATCCTGCTTTTCACCACTCACTACATAAGTAACTTAAAGTTCAGTGTCAACAAATCAGTGATCCGTTCCCTAAAATTAGATTTTTATTACCCAAAACTCTTATTATACGAGTACCAGTTTATCCTTGGTCTTTTTGCATGGAGAATTGATGACCTTTTGGACAAAAAGGATACAAAATTATTATTCTAATTTAAAACAACAACGACACCCCCCTCTCTCCCACCCTCCACCACTGAAATAAAGAGCTCCACAACCTTCCTGCCCAAAACAGATCAGTTTTGCTTCCTCTGAGTGCATGAGGAAGCCTTACAAAAACAACACACTGCCCATGGAAAGCACTGGCTGTTTAGAACAAATGTGTCCTGTAGGAATTCATTCTGGAGCTCATGTTTCTGCTAATGATGATGATTATGATGAATAACTGGCTTTTGCTGTTGCTTTTTTCTGCTGATTCCTCAGTTCTTGATGGAAGTATTGTTGCTACAGTTATTGCTGCTGGTCCAACTGCATAATGTGAGCAGAATCCACAGAGATACAAACAAGCTCTTCAGCAGCCAAGTGAAGAAACCTGTAATTTTACAACCAGGAAGCAAAACTGCCAGTGAGCACCAAATGCTGCAGGAGGTGTGCCATAGCAGGCCCCTGGGAGAAAACCCCAAACAAGAACTGGCAGTGGCTCTGGGTCATAATGCATTAAAAAAAACCCTGGGGCCCTGAGTTTTGGGGGATTGTTTTGTTTTTTCTATGTGTTGACTCTATAGCCACGTATAAAAAAAAACACAAAATAAACCAAGCAACCAAAATAAAAAAAAAACTAAGAAAAAGGCAACTGAGGCAGGATCTGTGCTTTGTTGACCTCACTGAATCAGATGTAATGGCACTTGGTAGCACAAATGGTCACTATCAGAGCCAAATGGGGACATGATTGTTGCTATTATCTTTCAGCAAATGATTCCCAGACATATTTAGACTACAACCCTCTTGTAAATACTCTACCATTTTTTTTTTTTACAACATGCTTCATAGCACTTCACATTGTATGGCTCTGTTTAACGAACAGAGCTACCCTAAACCGCCCTGAGAACAAAGCAAATCTAAGATAAACAAACGTATTTTGAAATGGATAACAAACACAAGCAAACATTTTTGATCTATGTCCAGTAGCTCAAAGTCTTCGAGAGCTGCAAAAAGCTACAAATGGTCTTTCTGATCAGCATAGGAGCCTGCAAAGGTATCAACTGTTTAATCTAGAACACAGAGTATCTCATTTACAGGCAGCCTAATGTCATAAAGATCTAATGACTAGAGAGATACTTCATGATACTGTCTTCTATTAGTTTCTTGATAGTCTTTTCCTGCAGCACAAAAAACTCCTGTCATTAGGGCAGCTGATATTTTTGTAATTTAGTGAACTTACACAGAACTAATGAACTAATGACACAGAGTCAGAACACTACCCTGTTTCTGTATGTGCAACCAAGCATTTAACCTTACAGGGAAGGTTCCTAAAACCCTCCTAAATCTGAGCACAGATCTGCTACTAAATCTTAATAGAAGTCTAAAGGGACTGAAAGAGCTTTGGACTAAAGGTATCTTTCTCAGGAGAGCTAGTTTTCTCATTCCTGTCTGCAAGAAGTTGTGTTTCCACGCTCCACGTTCCAAAGACAGGAAAAAAATACCCTTGAAGTTTTGGTGAGGAAAGAGAAAAACAACTCTGAAAACTGTCACAAAAAGACTTGTGGGTGGATTTAGAATTTTTAGAACTGTAGAGGGGAAGTTATAACTCTGCTTTCACAGCAGGACAGAGGGAGGTTGTTTAGATGTGGAATGATTGTCAGAAACCAAAAACTGCAAGGCTCAAAAACGCAGGTTAAGATGCACAAAAAAAGTTCTTCTGTCCATGAGGTCCCAAAGAACAGCCCTGTACAATCAGAAAATGACTGACTTGTTTTCTTTTTTGAGATTTGCATCCAGATAAACACAGAAAACCGATTACTTTCTCTGAAACTCTAAGCAAAGACCAACCGAAAGTGTAAGTGGTAAAGCAGAAGGCTCATCCCAGCAGAGGTGAGCAAAGAGGACATTTGGAGATATGTTGGTGTGACACAGGGATTGCTTTGGTCAGACCTTGAAGATGGCAAGCAGATTCGGACTGTTGCAGCAGACTGGTAAGTATCTAATGTGAAAGCTTAGAAGAACTCATAGAACTAACAATCAAAATTGTTCATATTTTTAAACTCTTCAAGGATCCCCAATAGCCGTAGTATTTGAATACTGAAGGATTGCAGTTGGTGTAAATAAACTGGTATATGTTAAATCAAGGAAAGAAACAACTTCTTTCACTAGTAACATAAGGAGAAATTTTTGAAAGACTGTGCTTTTTCAGTGTAGTTTTAGGCACAATTTATCCTTAAATGGCTCCGTACTTCCCTTGTTTATATATTCCGACACGCACTGGTAGACTGGCTGGAAAAGAGGTTCTCTTCACTGAGGGGACTGATTTTTCTAACGCCAGCTGAAGTCCGTGGCAGTATTCCCACCCTGTTCCGTGGCTTCAGCACAGAGCCAAACCGAGAAATTAATCCTGAGACCCAACGTGCCACTTGCAGCCAGGGTGTCACATGACCACACCCCGTATTTGCCGAGCGTTGTTTGTTTCCCTCCGTTTTGTTCCATCTTTAAACTCTACATTTGGTACAGCACGAGCACTCGAGAGATGCAAGCTTCCCGTTATTAAAATGACTTGTTTGCACAGGCAGGGCGAGATTTGAACACCACCAAACGCACGAGAGGATCCTTGATGTGCGACGAACAGGCTGCGCGGTCCCCCTTCCCCGACCCGGCACGCTCCCACTCTCTGCCGTGGAACTGCTTGCACTGGAGCCCCCCCATGGGCTGGCACGGAAATCTTAAAAATGTCTTCGCTGCCCATCTGCTGTGGTGCTTCATTTTTAATGAAAATGGAA
>JAYRBT010000005.1:12711848-12768978 GCA_036023395.1 Myiotriccus ornatus
CTACGTACTCACTTCTCTGGTGAATAAAGATACACATTCAACGTAATTCCAATCTTTTGGGGGGATGAAACAAGGCAATTAAAAATTGGGTCTGCTGCACAGCCAGGTCAGTTATGATGATTTCCCTGTTCTTTTCTCCTTGCTGGGCTTTTTTTTTTTTTTTTTTTTGTTCACCACTTTATGAAGACCCTGTTTGGGTTTCACTAATTGAAAAGCAAGGTTTATATCTCCCTGTGATCAACCTCAGGGACAGGAGCTCCACTGCACAGAGCCTGCCATCCACTATGGGGGCCTTGAAGAGAGTGCCAGTTCACCATCCTAAATTAATACTTTTGTATCAAGAGGCAGATTTTATCCTTTACTGTGAAATAATGTATTTCTTCCCTTAAAAGACTTTTTCAGTAGATATGCTGATGTAACCTGAATGTAGTCTGCCACCACTATTATATACCCTGAATATGCAGTTCTATGGAAAAAAAACTCATCAGCAAATGCACAGTAAATAACAGGCCTGCAATACCACAGACCTGCATTATATTCATAAGCAATTTCAACTCTATTTGCTTATTTTTTCAGAATATTTTGGTACAATACAATATATTGAACAGTTTAGCTGCAGGAAGCTACAGAATGCAGAATGTTTTCCATCTTGTTTCTGTACTGGGAAACACAGGGATAACTCCATTCTTCTGTTCCCACAGACCAACTGGGAAGGAACAGATCTGTAAGTTCAGATAAGATATTTGAAGTATTTTCAACAGATCCTACATTATCTGTTTGGTTTTTTTTTTAATAGAACACATTATTTAATCTGGTTGTAGATTACCCATCCTATGACCAAAAATGTAAGGTAAGACCATAAGAATAAAATATATTTATTTATACATACCTAGAAAAGATCAGAAGAAAGACTTGGACACCTGAAACTTTTAAAAGTATTTTCTTTTCTCACAAGGAAACATCAAAGTCAAATATGATCAGCTAGAGAGAAGAACTTTCACATCACAGACTTCATGAGAAAAATGGAAGAATAAGTCATTTATAACCCATGATAGAGAAGAATAAAAAGAATATGAGTAGACAGCATTTTATCTATTCCCTGGCTATATATGCAATACAGGTCTCCATCTCCAGCAAAAAGCATATAACTTGCCATAGAAGAATAAACCTTAGAGTTCCCTAAAATTGTCATAAAATTGTAATTATTTTCATAAATAGTAGGGAAACAAAAAAAATCCCTCAAAAAAAGAGATTTCTTTTTTTTTTTTTGTGGCCCCAATACATACAACTCACAACTACCCTTTTATTACTCCAGCCATAATTAGTCTGAACAGAAGGTTTTATAAAACTGAGCTCAGTAAGGACAATTCTTTTGCTTTCAAAGTCATTAGGAGACCATTCCGGGTTTTGCTCCTTCAGCCTTAATGCTACATTTTAAATAGAAAGGAATATTTTAGCCTTTCTCTCTATTGCAACTTCTCATTTAAGGGATTATTTTCCTAAGATTGTGGTACATGATGTATAACTGAAAAGAGTAGCTCAAATTCCAGTAGAATATTATGTGCTATGTGTGAATACTCAGTGTTCAGTGACTGTCACCTATAATTCAAGACTTTTAATCCTGTTTTATCCTATTATAGAAAAAAATTGAAATAGAAGTGTAAGTTTATAAAGGTGTTTTTCAGGACCTGTTAGACTTTTCCTGGTTTTTCCCTGCGTATAAAACAACTTTCTGCAGTGCACACATGTTATTTAAGGCTATTCTTGCTGTATGCTTTATGAAGTGGTAGGATATATCCTATATATTTGCATAAATATCTCTAATAGAAAACCCATTTTTTTTCCCTTCATTTAGCTTGCTTCTTATGCAGTTGTCATTGCTTTTTAACTGCTAGGAAACCAGCCAGCTGACATTTCAATTTAAATCAGGCTTGCCATTCAATTTTAATAACATTTATGAATCTCTGAGGTAAAAGAAATCTGTACACGATTTTAGAAAAACAAAATCAGCAGGAATTAGGAAATCCTTAGCAATGCTTTGAGGTTTTTCTGTAGAAAGTAAATATGAAAAAAAAACAAACCAACAACAGCAACTAAAACAAACAAAACAAACCAACCAAACCAACCAAACCAACAAAAAACTCCCACAAAAAAAACCAAACAAAAGGAACCCTGGCAGTTTTTTCTATATACTTATATGGTCATGAACACTTCGGATTGAGGAGGGCTTCTAAGAAAGGAACATCTTTCTGAAACCTTTAGGCCTTCAAAATGATTTGTGACTTGTGATCCTGGCATTTCTCCATTTCACTCTATCTGCCTGCCCATCTTGCAGCTCAGCTGGAAAAATGAACTGTGTAGGTGAAATAAAATAAATTCAGTTCCTTATCCTTTCAGAGGTAACTCAGAAACAGGTTAATTGGGGTTCATTGTACAAAGGTGATAAGCTGAAATAAGTGGGCTCACGATTTCAAAGCCCTGTGCATTGTCTTTCTTGCTTAGCTTCAACTTAGGTGCCTTAAACAGATAACTAAGTATTAAAAGGGCTAATTTTCTTTTACATTCCAAAGAGAATAGGCTTGTTGTCTTGCAATATAATGAATGATTGTGATTTTTCATTAATTTTAAAATAATTTAGATAACAAACTTAAGAAAGTATTCTAATTCTGATACAATTTTTTTCCTCACAAAAATAAGCTGTCTTTCTTCCAGTTTTGCTTGAGAAGAATCTCTGCTGCAATTGGTGGTGGTGCTGTTCTCTGACCCTTCAAGTGATTTCTCCCTTTTTGGATACAGCACTCTTAAAATGGTTAATATTGCTAATACTCTCTACTGAGAAGAATATTAACACCTCCACAGTACCTATTTGTCAAGCCACCATCCTTTATTAATTCAAGTCCTTCTTAAAAACTTGTTCAGTAGCATAGAAAAGTGGGTAAATATCAATTAAGAGTGGATTATAATGGATGTATCAAACCCTGCCTAAGTAATTATATAATCCTTTCTGTGTAAGCCTTGACCCTACTTGAACTAACAACGTGGTAATGGGCAAGAAACGATGGCTTTCAAGAAATTTCTGCATATCAGTGCTTTCACTTGAGCATGATTATCCTTTCCCTTTCACATGGGCACTAAATACAATATCTTATTAGGGAGAACAAAGTTTGCCTATTCCCTCATGTTGAGAATGAAGACATATATTTTTATTAATGAGGGGAAAAGTCAAATGCGATGCGTTAGAAAAATCCTTCGTTCTTCAAACGGACTTCACTTATGCAGGATTTTCATCTGCCTAATCTGAGTTTTTGGAGCTCCAATAACTATTCTCAAACCGTTCCTTTCTCACCTGAAATCACTAATGGGACATTTAGGTGCTATAATCACTGTAAACGTAACACTGGGGTGAGTTGTCTGCAGTCAAAACTGCAGCAGAAATGGAAATCTTGGTAACACAGAAAATGATCAAATTTACCTTACGGAGTTTAGTCATAATGACTATTTCTGATATGCGTTCTGATAGCTAAATACTGAGATGCTGTGCATAATCTCTTCAAAAATTCAGCAGTGGAGCTAATTCTGGAAAGAAATGAACAGCCTGGGAGCTGTTCACTCCCTGGGTTTTTATGGCCTTGACATCTTCAGCTATTCCAGGAACAGAACACACAGGCAAGCTTCAGCCAGTTTGCTCCAGTCAAAGAGCCAGCTTTTCAGGGGTGCCTCGTTGGCAGATAACAGATGAGAACGACTTGAATCATACATCAGATGCATATAGCATTTCCAGTGGTTTCCCTCTGAAGGGTAGAAATAAACATCGCAGACTTTCAAATCCACCCGGATGGACGTGAGCATTTTTGGGCACAATATCTCGATAACTTTGATGTTCTTAATGATCTGGAGATAAGCACTTCTAGGCTAGCAGATGTAGGAAAAATCTCAAAGCTTTCTGTAGGAAATCTCGGAATTCTCTGTGTCTTGCTGTTTGCGTCACAGTATCGTGTAAACCCAGTGCAGAGCTGCAGGAGCATTACTAAATATACACAGGTTAAAAAGCCTTTGCCAGAGACCTTACAGCTGCACTGGAGGAGACACACAGAGGTAAAAGAAGGAGAAAACATCTCTAATTCTCAGTTTAACCAACGAACAGGTAAACTATCGCAAAATGCTCACTTGCTCCAGCAATGTTTCCAATAGAAAGTCTGAAATAAATAATACACAAACAATCTTTCGCCGTTCCTTACAAAAGAGCATCTGGGTTTGGCTTTTTTTTTGTATGCTATTTGCAAAACTGTGTGATTGTTTTTCTGAACAAAGCCTTTTTGTTTGCTTGCTTTTTAATTTTTTTTCTTTTTTTAAAGAAAACTTGCCAGACAGCCACGCCACTTCATGAAGTTTGGGTTTGTGCTCTCATAACACAGCTGGCTCGCTCTGATCCCTCACCACAGATGAGCAGAGGATCATTTGGAGGTAGAAAAACAGTCAACAAGTAAGTGTGACCCAACCAACCACTCATGTATTGAATAATGTGGTCGAAAGACACAGGCCAGCTCAGCAGTATGCTGTCCTACAGGCAGGGAAATGGAAGAGTTCTTTTACAGCCTTCTCAGTTGTGGTTGAGAGTTATTAGTTTTGAATACTTATGGATATCCGGTTTGTCCATGGCCTGGATTACCCTTCTTAATAACAGTGAACAGCAGTTTGTGAACCACTGAGCCCAGTGTTTGCATACAGAGAAACAGAGGGCATTGTAACACATGTATCAGGCAACAAGAATAAACACCAATTAGCAAATTAACAGTAAATATCTGGAATCTTGGCTCTCAGGCCATGCTGGAATGCATGAGTGTAGTCATAATTAGGTACAGAAAATTATGTGAAGCTGAAATACTATGTCAGCATTACAGGAGATTTCTAATCTCTTTTAAAACCTGATAAAAGTACTTTTTAATACAACACTCTGTCTGTACTATGCTTGATACAAGATTTACTAAGCACACCTGCTACCTCAAGTGCAGCATAAATCAATGGCATCTCCCAGTACCTTAAAGCCTTGCAATGAAACTTTATCTATCGAGGAAGACAGAAAATAAAGCAGATCCCAAACTGTAAAAACCCCATAAACAATACCATTCCATACAGTTATTTCAAGGTTTTCCAGGGCTTTGCACTGAGTAGCAACACTCAGGTCTCAGGGTCTGGCAAGTGCTACTTTGGGCTCTCAGACCAACGTGAAAATTCAACGAAACTTGAAGCTCCAAAATATTGAACATCCAAACCGCCTTCCACGTGATCTAATTTATATTTAAAATACCTCCTAAATATATCTGAATGGAACGAGGAGTACTTACAGTATATCAAAAGGAAATGGAATAAAGTTATCAGACCCGACTGCAACTGAGTTTTGGTGTTCCTGGGATGCCTTCTGGGTTTCTGAGGTGGAACAACAGCTCTCCCCAGACAGCGAGGAAGCCCCCAGCAAATACTCTGCTTGAAGAACTGTTTTGCAGAACCCTGCAAGGAGGCTTTCAGTCGAACTTTGGTGGGCACAGGCTGCACCAGGCAGCAGAGGGTGTAACAGGTTCCCACCACCCCCCAGCTGGAGCTTGGCTTTGTATTTCCAACAGCAGCGCTCGAGGAAGGAGAGCAAAGCCTTTGCAATTGTGCTCCGGGAATTAAAAGGTTACCCGACTCCAGCTCATTCCAGCTGAGCACACACAATGTTTTTTTGACTCCCTGATTGTTACACGTGTACTATATATACACCTTACTGTGTTCCTTGGAATTTGATAGGTTTTTTGTGTGGGAAGAATTAATTCACTTTAGCTCTAAGCTATCGAGAGCTGAGTATCACAAGAGAAAATACTTGAAATCTCCTAATCCCTAAGAGGAGTTATAGTAGAAAGTATTGGATCAACTTCATTTCTAAAGGGTCAATACCACTTACAACAAGGACAAGTAGTACACCCTAATCAATGTTTGAAGCCCCTCATGTAATTAATGGTTTCAAGTACTGCCTTCTGTGTTTTTTCTTGTTAGTTTTTATTAACTTTGCTATGAAGTCTTTCCATGTTATGCATTAAAACGATATTTTTTATGACAATTTTCCTAACCACAGCTTCTTTTGAGTGAATCTGTCTTAACAGCAACATCTGTATTTTATAAGCAGAAATCTGACCACCCGTTGCAAATAGAAAGTGCACTGAAGAGCCCTTCAAAATCTAAGCTAAAACAAAAAAAAAAAAAACAAAACCCAAACCTAGAAATAAACAGAAAAGAGGGCTGGAAGGGACCTTGAGAGGTCACCTCATCCATTCCCTCCGCCCCAAGGCAGAATCAGCTCTACCTAAAACGCTCCTGACAGATGTTTGTCTAACCTGTTCTGTTAAAACATTCTGTGACAGAGATCTCATATACTCCCCAAGCAATCTATCTTAATGCTTAACCCTCCTTGTAGCTGGAAAGCATTTTTGTTGTCGTTGTTCTCTGCCTTTGCGTTTTTATTTTCCCATATTATCTAATTTAAATCTTCTTTGCTATAATTTAAATCCTGCCCACCCCAGCTATGGGGAAGAGATTATTCCCTCGCTCTTTGCAGCAGAGTTTTGAATGCTTGAAAAGTGTTAAACCAGAGGAGGAGTCAAGAACACTAAAAATAGCCTCCTGCATAGGAAGTGACCAGGAGGGGAAAAAAGGATACAAATGCAGAATGCACTGGAAGGGAGCCCGAACAGGCTAGACAGAAGGGAACTTGAATAAAAATCACACATATGTGGCTCATACTGAATACCCACAAAAGAGATGCACGATTTCTGGCAGACTGCATCACAGGCTATTTAGTTTAGCTGTAATTAGTTGTAAACACTGGTGCAAAACTCCGAAGGATGAGGTTTGTTCTGGAGTGTCTTTTGGAAGGTTGTTTCAGTGTTTAGAAGACTGGGAAGGAAAATGCCCCTGAATTTCTGAGAATTATAGAAACTAAAACCAAGTAAAGCTAAAAATGTATTAGCTTGAGGCAAAGGTGGAAATTAAAGTGTCTCTAAATTCTAAAGAAAGGTAGGTCAGTGAGTTGAAATCCAGTCAAATAATACCTTCAGAGAAACAGTTCTAAAAATAAAATGCTGTTCTGCAAAGGTTGATTTGATTGCTTCCTAAGGATAAGAATATATTAAAAAAAATTTTTTCAGAAAAATAGCTTCTGCAATAAAAGGAGAACAAATACATAGAAAAACCTGAAAGTGTGGTAGATACAAAAGGATTTCAGAGACTTTTCAAAGTTTTGCCACAAGCATCAGATTCAAGATTCCATTTACCACAGTGAACACAGCTAGAAGCTGGGCTCTGCCGGTCTTCAAGGAACACAACCTCTTGGGCAGAACTGCAGCATGCAAAGCCCAAGAGAGAATTCCAGAAAATAAAGATGGAAACCACGAAAAACAGCATATGTTTTTTTGTGCCAGTGCAGATAAATTAGCAGGACACTGTGCAAATAAAGCTCATCACGTCTTTAGAGCTTATTGCTCTGACAAGGTTGTTTTATCATCTTAGAAAAGGAAAACAAAAAAAAACCCCCATGAATTCTTTGTAAGAGCACTTTCTTAATTGCTTTCTTCATTGATAATTTTTCTACTTTTTATTGTTGGCAATTAAAAACACGCTCTATCATCTTGCAAGGTGAATAAAAATTAAATATTCATTTAAATTATCTCCATGCTTATGTTCAATAATCCAAATCTAAAATATTATTAATGTGTTAAATTATTAAACATAAATTACAAGGCTGGAGCTTTCAACTTGCAGAAGTCTCCAGGGTAAGTCACGGCACTGTCGCCTGTTAATTCATTTTTACAAACACAATCTAAAGCTGTGGTGACAGAATGTATACACATGCAAAGTATTTACAGGAGAAAAGGCCTTGAGCAGTCACCTATTTTACTTTTTTGGTTTGTTTTTTTTTTTCTTTTCTTGGACCTAAATTTCATTCAGTAATGATAAATTCCCATGAGCAACCTTCCCTCACCATAACAGAGTGGTGTTTGATGTTTTTAATCTGCAGCAAAGTGCATGCTGCAAGTGTGTCACAGCAGCATCCTCCCTGTGACAGAGCTGGACAGGTAGTAGGAAAATATACATATATTATAGATTTTTATTTGCAGCAAAAAGAGCTTTCATAGTCCTGGATACTTTTAAGCCAAGTGATTTAACCAATCACAAAGTCTAAAGACTAAATCTGGAATCAGTCACTATGAGAAGCAAATATAACAAATAAAATATTAATTTGACTAATTCTGGTGTGTATTTTCCTTTCCAGCCTGTATGGTAATAGGATTTACAAATACATATCAAGGCAAGAACAAACAGAAAAAGTATTGATTTATGTGATTCCACTGAGCACAAAAGCACTACAGAGTACAGTGGGTATAAAATACAGACAGAGATAAAAGAGCTCTTCCAATAAGCAAACTGATAGCAAAGGACAAACAGGAAAAACACTGCTTTTCCATCGTGCCTTAATGGGATGATTGCATTCACCAGCTTTTCCAAATACTGATTTTCACTTACTGTAAGCCTTGGGGATATTCATCAAAAAGTGTTTCCCGTAATTAGAACTTTGTGAAGAATTAAAAGATTGACAGTACTGAGCAGCAATGAAAACAAAATTCAGAAGTTCATTCATGAGTGTTCACGAGCCGAAATATGAACTTCAGCAAGCAGTCAGCTCCTTGGCAGCGTCTCAACACATGCTGCTTCAATAAATCACTGCATTTGAAAATGCAAATGTATTTCTGTTAAGTAAGTGATCAAAAAGATTCCTGCTTAATTTAGGATTTGAATATATTTTTCTCTCCGAATATTCAAGTTGCACGATCTTTCTTGGTAAAATTCTTGTACCCACGTACACAAATAGAGAACAGAAAACAAGAAATGTGAGAGGATTTGGACTGTTGCATAGCTGAATTCTGTACACAGCATGAAAAATGGTGTAATTGTACACAAAGGTATCTGTTTGTGAACAGCAGAGAAAAAGCCAGCAGTCCCCACCTGTTGCTGGGTGACAGGGCCTCTTTGAAAAGTGAGCTTGGCCACTTTTCTTTTTTTTTTTAACTTCTCACTGTTGAGTTTTTGGGGTGGGAGCTATTGATTTGTTCTGACAGGAAGGTAAGCCTCTGCAAACAGCATGCATAAATGGATTTTCTGAATGTTAGATGTGCTAGGTAAAACATCCTTCTGGTAGAGAACGTTTATTTACCTTTTGATAATCTGGTGGTTTGGCCTTTTCTAGTTCCAGCCGTGGTTTCACCTGCAATTGATAGAAAGGACTGAACTAAACACGAAAACAAAGGCTCTTGGTATTAAAATAACAAAATGGGGGAAAATACCACAAAACCAAACCCACTCCATTCTTAAAATTCCGAGACTTTGACAACACTGAGAAATTAATTTCTCATCATCTACTCCCAGTCCTTTCTTTTCCTACATCATCTGTGCAAAGGTGATGGGGAAGGGTGAATAAAACCTTGTTAAAACAGTCTGTCTGGTTACCTGGGTCAAGCTCTTACAAATGTTACTGGGTGGGCTTTAGTATCAACAACTGTTTTCTACTTCCTTTTCCCCTTGATTCCCTTCTCTGATTTGCCTCGACCTGAATTGTTTTGTTGGCTTCTCTGAGGGCATCCGGGAGGTCACGCTCCAGGGTGTTTCATCCTGCAGAGCCCAGCACAGGGCAGCTCCACAGCAACCTGCAGACACCTTCTGACAAGGATGGGCTGACAAGGAGGGTGTGGGAAAGCCGGCGTGCTGCAGCACTCCCTGGGCGTGGTGAGCTACCTGCCACTTAAGGTGTTCTTGGGTTTCGCGTGCAAAAATAGTGTGGTGAAGATCTAAGTTTTCTGAGCAGCCTGTTGTCGCCGTCCTTCTCAAAGTGCAGCTGATCTCCCTGGGAAATTCAGAGCAGAGAAGTGCTTGAAGTAGAAATACGGGGAGTGGAAAGGGAAGGGCAGCGCTTGCTCAGCCTTTCCCTCGCCGAGCACAGGGGGCTCTGGGAGAAGGGTTCCTGGTTAGAGGGGCATTCAACACTCAGTCTTGCACAGCCTGGTATTTGGTCCTTTCTAGCCCTCCATGGGGCTCTTGTTTGAACCAGTGCTCTTGTTTGAACCCAGGTCTGATGAGACGATGAATGGTCTGAATTTTAGGTGAGAACCTGGTCAGGCTGCTAACTGGCACCTGTCACTTTGGCTGGCCTGTCTTGAAGGTGTGTGTGGGTGCCAGGGGATGTCTTCAGGCAGAACAGAAACCACTGACACCTTCAGGGGAGGGTGGAAATGAGTCTGGTGGGAGGGATGGGTAGTAGGTCCCCAAGAGGGATCATGAGAAAAGTGCTTATGATCAGATGTTTCCTGCTCCTCTTTTTTATCCTTGTAGATGAGGTGTCCAGGCCATGATGTTCAAAACGTTCAAGAGTGGAGGCCCAGGGTGTCAGAGGGTCTGGCAAAGGCTGCAGAGCTGCCCACAAGAAACTCAGGCTGTATGTCCCGGGTGCTGGCAAACTGGGGTGCAGAGCCAGGGACAAGAGCAGGGCAATCTCTAATGAACATATCCCTCCTAAAGGGCAAATGCACTGTCCTTAACCTCTGCTGCACTATTTCACATGGCCCTTCTACCCTTGCAGGTGAGTGGAGAAAAAACGCCCGCTGCCAAATCAATAACTGGGAGAGAAGAAAGGGGAGAGCAGCGGGTAATGGCAGCTACCAAAAGCAGCAAGCTGCTCAGGCTGCCCATATCTCATTCAGAAGCTTATTGCAGATCAGAGTTTCAGCAGCTTTGCTGAGCAGTCTGTGCTTCATGCCAGCTAAATGACATGGATTGTAGATTTCCGGCTCTTCACAAGATTAATGGGCTTTAAACTGGAGGCGAAACATGTTCTAACAGGGTGCTTATGTCAAAAAGTGCCCTGTAACTTTTATTTTGAGTGGTATTAATCCTGCGGGCTGTCACGTGTTCACTCCTTCATCCCTGTAATGAAGATAACCTGCCTCTCCTGTGGCACTTGGATTAGATCTTCTTGGTGTTTGTAAAAGATAACAGAGGTCTCTCTAGGACCCTCTGGAAAGCTCAGCAACCTTAACAATAGTCTCTCTTTATTTCGGTGCTCTTAGGAGCTTATGGTTTGGGGTCAGCTGAGGCAAACTGGCAGAGCCCAACCAGCTCTCAGTTGGCATCATTTCTACCTTGGCAACATTTGTTAAAAAAGAAAAAGGCTCAAAAAAAAAAAAAAAAAAAGAAATGTCTGTATTTACTTAAATTGCTTTTGCTTCTTCTTATTGTGATTGAAAATGCCTGACAATCTGGAGGGACAAGCTGCCCTGACTTAAACATCCCTCTTTAATACAATGCTGCTGGAAAAAATACTTGTTATGAATCTGTTCTCATAAATTGCACTTACTAATTTATGTGCTGATGTGTTTTGGAGCTTGGAAGTCGTGACTGCTTCAGCACTATGGTGTGATGGACAGGAAATAAATGCTTTGCTTTATGCTGATGGATTCTGAGAGTTGGAGCCGGACAGATTTAAATCAATTTGTGATAATGACATTGTATACCAACACATGATCTGGAGTATGCATAAATAGAGAAGAGAAACAATTAAGGACCAGCTGGGGATACAGACACAAAGAATTCTAAAGTAGTAGGCTTTTAAGCCATCAAAACTGCAGGATTAGTGGGCTGGGGATTAATATGAATCCTTGTGGGTTATACGCAAACTCTTGGGATCAATTTTCTATTCCAAATAGTTTACATCCTTTCTAAAAATACATAAACTAATACTCTAAACTTCACACATGTGTATACTGATGAGGGCACAAGGGAGCCTTCTTTCTTCAGGTAAAAGCTTGTGACAACCTGGGAAGATTCTGAGCTGGCATTTTCACACTGAACATCAAAACAAAGCAGAGATGGGATTCAGGAGGCGACCAGCCTTGAGCTCAGACTCTGTGCTAAGTCACAAACAGCAAGAGAGGACAACTGCACCCAGGAGAGCACAAGTTCTTTGTGCCTAGATGTTTCCATGGTTTTCTTTGTTGTGAGGTTTCATAGTGTTTGCCATCTTTATTACAGAAAAAAAGTTTATAACATTAAAAAGAATTAAAAAAAAATATTGAATACTACCGATCATTTGAAGGAACTTGGAAGTTCCTTTTTTGGGGTCCTTTTGGTCTGTCCTGCAGCACCAGGGCCACATGCAATAGGAATTTTTTCAACAGATAGCCAGGTTTGTTGGGAAATGTATTTCTATGCTATTTCCAGATAATATTCCAGTCTGCAGCAGATTTTTCTCACCTGTATCATGTGTACTTGATCCATCAGGGGGCCATAAAACTAGTATAGGACAATCTACTATTACTCACAGAGATACTCAACCAGATTCTCTGGAGGCCAGCATCTCCCCTGGGTGCAGTGGTAGGAAGATGAGTTTCTGGGGTCTCAGATACCAGGCCCTGAAAAACATCAGGTTTTTGGGGATCTTGGTTACGAGACAAACAGCACCAGGCATAGACTGTGGGCTGCAGCACAGCCTTTGCTTTTCAGTCATCTCCTATTTCAGGGGGGTTATCTGTGCACTCTTGTGGCACACCTGAATGCCCAAGGTGAACATATTCTCCCAGAGACAGGGAAAGATAGAAATAATTTTGTTTGGATTCCCGGAGCTGTTGCTGATCCCCAGAGGGAGCGCACACCAGTGCTGGGGTGTAACCATGTCCTCTGTCCACCTGCTGAGCAAGGGGGAAGGAGCATTCAGATCACCCCGGTGAGAATGAGCTAATCCTTGGGTCGTGGGAAGGAGGTGTGCAGAGCCCATCAAACGATGCTGCTATCCCTCCCGAGAGCGTGGCCTGGGGAATAAGTGGCAATGCACAGAAAATAAACACAGTTTATTAAACTGTTCACATTAAAAAAGTGAAATCTACCCTGAGATCTTCCTGCAATCATCCACAGACTAAGCCTCAAGGGAGCCCTGTGTTGCCTGTGAAGGGCCACCAGTTTTAGAGGCCAAGGTCTGGCAATGCCCCAGCCTGAACCATGGGCTTGTGTTCTGGTGGGCAACTGGGGGAACTGCTGGTGTTTTTTAGCAAAATTATGAAAGAATAGCAAGAAGTCTACTCAGAAGTCATGAGCATGAAGAGACTTGAGTGCCCTGACTCCCACGGGCTTGTGCTGGTGTGTGCCCCTTGTCTGCTGAGGGCTGAGCACACCTGGAGCGCTCCCTTCTGTCCTCGGTCTGTGAAACCCCCCCGCAGGAGGGTCCCCTGCAGTGGCATCCACCCTGAGTCAAGGTGACCATCCTCTGGCACCCTTTTAGCTCTCCTTTTTCCCTGCTGTACCCACTGCAGGCTTCTGGCTTTAATTCTGGGCTGTGAAATCTAGCTTGCCTTTTGTCACATGCCTAGTGACTGCTGTGGGTGGAGGTTTATTGCTGGGTGCAGACTGTTCCATATTCCAAGATTTCTAGCAGGTTTTTTTTACAAAGAATTGGAAAATCTTTTTTTAACACAGACTTGGCTGCTGTATAACCAGCAACTAAATTAGGCCCAATTAATGTGGGACAGAATCTGATCTCCAATGCTCCTCTACAAGCCAGGAGCAGGTTTGTGGATTACACAGAATTATTCTGTGTTTAAATCAGGCCCTTCATGTTCTACCAAACAGATGCAATTACACTACATCTTTTCTACCTGCTTACATATATTTACATTTAAAGATATCAGCAGAAAATACCATCAATGGATACATTCTGGCAGATTCCTAAAAGCATGCAGAATATAAAATATTTACTTTAGGGAGTGAGATACTTAATTGTGCTCAGACACCTCTGGAATCCACTCTCATTCATTTCTATAGGAAAAGCAAACAGACAAAAGTCTGGCTGACAGCTTGCCAACACACTAATTAACTTTCAGCTGCAGCATTCTCAGTCAGCCTTCACTCACAACCTACACACCCTGCCAGGAAGCCCAACAACAAAATGCAACTTCAAAATATATAACTGGACAGAATATACAGGGTGGCTTCATAAGAAATGAAAATGCTCTGCATGTAAACACAGGTTATACCTTTCCATTATTTATTTAGCACAGACCTGTGTGTAATTCACTCATGGTTCAATAACTCATATTTCATTACTATTCCTCTTTAATTCAGGAAATTCAAAGATCTGATCTTTATCCACATACATAAGTCTCCTCTTTATTGTTTTGCTACGGCATGTCTTTGCAGTGTGTGCTTTGTGCAGTGGAATACAATACAGGTGGGAACCTTCAGTTTCCTGTTTTTCAGACAAAAAGCCTCATGGTTGAGAAAGTCTTACAGAGCCCCTTCACTTGCCATTGTTTGCTCGAGTGACATTGATGTTTTCTCCACTTTTTTGTGTTTTGCAGGCTGTTCAAATGTTCCTCTGGTGTAAGACATGAAAAGTGTGTTTATGGGAAAAAGAAGATTCTAAATGTAAATTATAAATTTAATTCATATTTGTCCTCCTTTGTCTTTAACCAACATTAGCCCCCTCCCACCCCCACATCTGTTCTGCTTCTGGTCTCTTCCCTCCTCCCCCATCTGCTTGAACATCACTAACCCTCCAGGGATGCCTTTTGACTCCCTGCCTGTCTCCCAGCTGGGCTTGCCTCTCCTATCTGAAAACAAAATGATAAAAACAAGTGTTTATGGCGGAGAAAGCAACACACTCACTCCTGTTAGCGAACTTGTGCAAATTCCTTTCCTTGTGCTCCGCAGAGAAAACAGAAAACACCTCCTTGACCTCTCCAGCACGGTGATATCACACCACGTGTGAGTGTTCTCAGAGGGCCCTGGCTCTCCTAGTGGATGCAGTTGAGGTGCTGATCAGACACGCCAAACGTTTTGCTTGCAGTGGGAAGCTTTGCTCTTTCTCCTCATCGCCGTGGCCGTCGTCAGGAGCGCCAAGCAACAAAAGCAGCTCCTGGGTACTGGGTCAGGTGCTGTTTTCGCTCCCATCACTTCTGGGAAGTGAAAACACGTCTGAAACGGCTCTGATGGCTGCAGGTCCAGGCCGTGATGAGACTGCAGTCGACATCCAGTCGCAAAGGTCTTTGGAAACACGCGCTGTCCGCCCGGCCCGTCTGACGGGGGTGCTCTGAGCGCCCCGCAGCCACAGTGCCATGGAGGGGCACAGCAGAGCAGAGGGCAGCTCTCCGGAACCCACACAACTCATTTGCAATTGTTTCACTCTCACAAAAAGTCTTTCCCTACACAGTGTAATTGTGGCCCACACCTCAGTTGTTCGGCACTCGCTGAGGCAAATCTGGCAGAGCACTGCTGTGTTTTTCAAGGATTCTTCTACACTTGGGGGACAAAATTTCAGCAAGTGTTTCTTTGGGTTTATGTAGCTTAAAGCAATTTTTTTTTTTTGTTTTAATGACCAGCCTTTCCATGGATGCATCAATATCCTGTGAGCCTTAGGAATATTTGTGGAGTTACAGTAGTGTACTGCAGAAATCAGCCTTGAACTGCTTTGCCTGGAGACCTGTCAGTTTTATTTAAAATAATACATTCATATATAGATATAAATCCAAAAAGATCTGAGGCATCATTGTATATATATATTTTTATATACATATATATATATATTTAGGGGCATCTGGCTCCACAGCCACTGTCTTACCTCCCAACCCACACCCAAAGTTAGGTCAGTGGAAATATTTTTCAAAAACACACAGAGTTGAACACATTGCCACTGAATCTAAAAAAAATTAAAGAACTGAGAAAGTTTGCCATGATACTGTGGCCCATTTTAGGGCATCTTGGTGGTTTGAATATTAAAACCACTTTTAAACCTCATTGCAATACCTTTCTGTGTCACTTTGTTGATAGTCTAATTGTTTCCATGGTAGGTGACTTCCATGTCATGAAGTTTGGGGTTGTCAAATACATTTCTGGTTAGTATGGTTTTAAAAGATGAATATAACAGAAGAAATGTGTATCTGCTGCATGCAGTTTCCTATGGTTCACTGTCACTGTTTATCCAAGGAAAGGTTATGGTGTGCCTTAAAAGCAAATGAGAACAACTTTCCTGGGGAGAAGACACTGGGTCCGTGACAACTTTGGTGGAAGCAAATATGCATCTTCAGAGAACATGTCCTAAATATGTAGTGTGAGGAAAATGTATTTTAGAAAAAAAAAATTGATCGATTTTGATTTTTATAGAATTGAAATATTTTTCTCTGAATTACTAAACAAAAAAGAAAAAAACAACCAAACAAAAAACCAACCAACCAACCAAACAAAAACCCCAACCAAAAAACCCAAACAAAACCAAAACCAAACAAAATTTTGCTTAGGAACCATTCCATGAGGAATTGTTCTTCAGCTTCGTGTTTCATTAGCAAGGACAGGGAATATGCAGTCCCTGCAGGCTTAACAAGGTTTCTGTATTTTCCTTGTGTGAGACAACAGGATTATAGAGGAGGCAGCACCCACAATGTTTTCAGCTTTTACCACGGATTCAACTACTTGCTTTGTCATGTGGATTGGCGATCCTTTTATGAGTAGCTGAAGGGATTTCTTATCTGTAAAGTGATTGGGAAAGAGGAAAAGAAAAAAAGCCAACTGTATTGCACATTAAATATTAAAATCACTCCTATAATATTTTGTATGTTAAGAATCCTGCAGCAATTTAAAATATTTAATGAATGTTTACATCTTATCTGAGAGGTAGTGTTTATTTTCCCCACTTTCCATGTGTGGAATGACATGCAGATCGAGTCCCACAGGAAGTGTTCCATTGCTCATTTCATCAGATTGGGCCTGAAAGGATATATAAGTGATTGCCCAGAAAATCTGCAACACAACAGGAAATGTGTCCCAGACTACACAGTTCTTAGCCCTGTACTTTTAAATAAGACGAGTCTCCTAACAGAGGTCTCAAGTTGAAACTGCAACAGGATTTATTCTGAAGTTGAAGGATATCACTAAGGTGTAACATCATAAGGCGAATTTTCAGAACAGAATTGAATCAGACCTCCAAAGAGAAATTTAAAACCTAATTTTAGGAAATAATCTGCTTTTTTTTTTTTTTTGCTCGGATAATTAGTCTAGTAATGCTAAGCCAAATAAAGTTTATGCAATTTTTAAAAAGGCATAGAAAAAAGAAAAACAAAAAAGGAACAGAGAGTAGGTTACTATATGAAACCCTAAAGAGCACAATGTTCTGTATGGATTTTTTTTTGGCTATTTATTTTTTATTATATATTTTGTTTGAATAAACCAAACTACAGTATTTCCAAGAGTAAAAAACCCTCAAGAATGTAATCTAAATACGACCCAATGTGACTGCAATTTTTTCTCTGCCTGGCTCCTATTCCAGATTGTTGGCAGATTTTATTTCTAAATCATTTGGAATATTTTATTAGGGTTCTAAAGCCTTAGTGAGGATAATAGAAGCCTTATCTTTTGGGGTTCTGTATTGAGCAGAGCTCAGTATCTTGCCCAGCTGAAAGCCAGCCCCCATTTTGTTATCACTAGGGAAAGGTGACAGTAGAGTTATTTGAAAATGTTCTCCACTTTCACATGTTTAAGCATGCACACTGGTGCTGACTGACTTGCTGGTATCTTCATTTCATACTTTTCTAGCAAAACCTTTTCTATATAATTTAAGAAGCAGAATGGGAGGTGGAGAGGAGGGGGGTTGCCTTTAACCATAAGAAAATTTAGTCCTTATCTGTAGAATTTCAGACAATGAACTCTAAATGTTGATTTCTAGCTCGATGTCTTGTCACAGGATATCAATTTGACACATACAGAAAAGATCCATCAATTTTAATAAAGTCTTGCCTCTCCCTAGAGTTAAACAACCCATAACATTTCCTGTAGGAGAAAGATGTAATGGTGCTAAATAAATACCATTTTAGAACAATATTTAAGTGCTATAATCCTCAGTTTCGTGCCTTGTGGTGAAAGAAAGTTTGTGCAGCAGTTAAATGGGTGAGTGGAAGTCATTTGCACAACTTGATCCAGCTTTAGTCTATTTACCAACAGCAATATGATCATTGAGGCAGAGAGCTGAGGATGGGTCAGAATGGAGCAAAAACCTAAGATAAATTTAACCACATCACAGAAATGAGATGCCAGTCTTCTATATCTGCTATAGATCTTTTTTTTTTTTTTTTTTGCTGGATTTAATTCAAAGACCTCTTTTTTTTAAAAAAAAAAGCTCTATTAGAGATGCTACACAATCAAATAAGGAACTGCTCATTACACACAACACAACTAACTGTGCATCACAACAAAACTTCAAGGCAAAACTTCTTAGCACTGAAATTAATCAAATGGTGTGTTTACTTTAAAGAGGTGGAATATTACCTGCTTTTGTAAATGAGATGTTTAAACATGCTTGGCCTAGGTCCCTTCAGACAGAAATATTCTGTTCTATTCTAGATAAGCCAAGGGAAAACAGAAATGCACTTTTTGAAGAAACTAAACAGACACCTGCAAGACGTGAGTACCAAATTAAAACCTCACGCCAGTGAATACTTTTGCACACTGGATAACAGGTCCAAAATCTTGGATTTCTTTTTTAATTTTGCTTTTTATGACAGATACTTCACTGTTTTCTTGATTTGTGAGAGAATCGGAAAAGTTATGCAGTTAACTGTAGATTAACTCCATGACTTTGATTTTTTAAAATCAGATGGATCAAAAGTTCAGTAATTGTATACAGATACAAATAATATATATTCTTTCTGAATAAATAAAATTCAAGGAATGTGTTCATTTACGCTCTGGACCTCAAAACAAGGTTTGAGTAAATTATTCAGTGTGAATTATTTGTTCAGTTCTCTTCATTATACCTTTGGTTTGCTTGATTACTACTAAACAGACTCTCCCAGAATATGATATTTTTCAAGGATTGACTCAGTACTACGAAGGTGACCTTAACTTACACCATCAAAATTAAGATTGCCTTGAAGTATCAATTCTAAATCCTCTATTTCTTTGCAAAGAACATATGCTACTTTTTTTTTTTAATCAGAAAAAACTGCTTGAGTTCTTTTTTCTTGGCTAATTATATGACATATACAAATCAATGCCAGCAGTCAGCAATCATAAGAAAACATAAAGTAACAGATCAATGAGCACAAGCAACAGTTGAAGAAAACAACTTTCAAGAAGCAAACTTCAGTTTCAGCTGTCAGTAATTTACCACCACAGGGAATGAAAAACCTCCTAATAATATGAAACAAAAATCCTTTTTAACTCTTAGCTCTTGAGTGCAAAGCAAAGATTTTTCTTAACATTTTCAAATACTGAACATAATCAGGTTTTCATGTTTGGCTGAATGTACACATTAGCTGGCTCTGGAAAAAACATACAGGACTGTGTTTTGGAGGTTTTTATGAGATTTACAACACCACTATTTCTCATTAATTAAAAATTAATTCCTTCCAATTTAATTAAAGTTGTTGTGAATTTCAAAAGAGAACGGGAGTTTTTGGGAGGGTATAAATGGCTTCAAAAGCCTGCAGCAGCTGACACTAAGCCCATTGAAGTGGTTGCTTTTTAAACCTGAGATGGTCCAGCCCTGCTTGATGGACTTCTTGAGGTTGACAGGGTTTGAGTTGAAGCCAGACATTAAAAAGAAAAGCCAACTGTTTGGTCTTTGTCCTAAAATATCCTTCAGTGTGTATATAATGCAATAGGAGAAGACACTGTTAGAAGGGGACTCTAAATAGGGATCAAAAGCACTATTTTTTTAGTGCTTGTCTTTGTGAAGATAGATGCATTTACATCAGTTCCTCAAAGTCAGCCAGCAGAAATGGAGCTTCTAGGATATAGTTAGCCACTGAAATGCTGTCTTGTGCAGCTTGTCTACAATATTTTATGAAAGAGAAAGCAAGCAAGCCATCAATCCTGAATTCTACAAGTCCTTCCAAACACCTAGTGGTTGAGGAAGATTTAGATAAAATAACAGCTGTGAGAAGGGACAATGACCAAAAAAAAATTAAGTTTTGTTCAAGGTTCCAGGTCTTTACACCCGTTAGTTTTAAAGGAATATAATAGGATGCAGTCCTTTGAGTTAGTAGATTGATTACTGCTTATAGATGGTGATGTTTATTACTTTCAAAACAACAGTAATAGAGACTTAGTTGGTTGGCAGTGGAGTAAATATACATGTTAAGTGTGGTTCCTGTTGTTTAGAGTGCACTGTGGTCACTGTTGATTCTTTTCCTGGGGATGTCCATCAGCCATGTGTAGATGAGCCTCCCAGAGGATGAAACCACCACCTGCAAAGGATGAGTGGAAGGATTAGTGGAACGAGTGTTTGTTTAACTGGCAGTGCTGGCAATCAGCATTAGAGTAACCACGAGGGCAGCTGGGGCTGCCCTGCTCCTCTTGGAGCCTGAAGCTGCAGGAGGGTGGCTGAGCCACTGCTGAGGGCTGGCTGTGCCCCTGCCACTGATCCAGGGATGTTCTTTGTCCCTGTGTCTCCTCAGCAAGCGAGGAAAGACGTGGATGCATTTTGTGCCTCAGGTATGCGCTGCACAAACGTGTGTGTTCATTTGGTTTGCTGAGGCTGCTGAAGTTACTTTAAAAAAAAAATATTCATCTTCTGCCCCTTGGGGTTATTTTTGTGCTGGTTCTTATTATTATTATTTTATTTTATTTGGTTTGGTTTGGGATTTTCTTGGGTTTTGGGGGGTGGAGTGGTTCTTCTCCCAGCAAAGGTTTTGTAGAAGTGTTAACAAAGCCACTGTCAACTACTGACTGACTCTGTGTTTTACATTCTGTTTTCAACTTGGCATAAATCCTAAAATTAATAAAATGATGTGCTGCTCCTCTTGGTAATTAAAGCAAGATGATTATTCTACAATAACAATCTTCTTAAATAGTGAGGCATATAAACAATGAAAAGATAATTCTTTGCTTAGCAATGTAATATATTGGTAAATAAAAAAAAACCTCAGATTACTTTTGAATTGGTAAACAAGTAATCCTGTTTGCTTCAGTCAGAATAATGAATCTCCATTTGTGTAACAAATGTGCATTTGGTTTGTGACCCTGAAGATAAGGTAAAATTTGGGTAGTCCATGTGTTCAGAAATAACTATTTTATCAACTGGCTGATTCTGAGCCTGAAGCATACATCATAGCTAAGGATAACAATCTGTTTCATCCTCCTGACTTCATAAATTCTGATAAATACTAAACAAATAAAGGTGTAAAATTCTCTATTTTTATTTTTTTTTTCAATTCCCAAACTTACAGCTGAGTTGTCTGTGCTATAAATATTACACAGATCACAGACTCTTTTTGCCAGTGGACGTTTGATACTTGTTTCTTTTATCTTAGAAGAGCAGGGCAGGTTCCTTAACACAGGCAAAATTACTTCTAGTGCAGAGGCAATCAGCCTTAGGCATGAATACTTCCCAGATGTGAGAAGCTCTGAGAGAGGACAGGATGGGAGAAGGGACTGGAGCAGCCACTTTGGTGCCTGATGTGACCGTGGGTATTTATTTTTGTGCCCACTGGTGACTGAGAGGGGACTCCTTGGCCTAGCAGTGCCTTTCACACAGCTGTGTCACAATGGATGCTCTATCAAACCTGTCCTATAAACCTATTATTCTTCACAGGCCCAACCCAGAACAGAGATCACAGGACCTGGATCCCTAAGCTGTGGCTGACATTCAGATTTTGGCATTTAAATGTTTATGGTACGAATCTATTTTATTGTCCGTTTTCCCATCATACTCTGACAAAGTAAACAGAAATACAAGGAAATGTGGTGATGCAGCATATAAATAAACCTCTGGTCCTGTCTCACACCGATTTAAAACAGAGCAAGTTTTTTGCCCAAAATTTTTGCTTCTCCTGTAAATAGGATGTCTCGAGGTAAAAATAAAAATAAAAAGACAAAGCTGATGGGTAATGGCCACGTGGGTGTTAGCCATGATAGTGCTGCTGCAGTTGTCAGCAGTGCCGAGAAACAGCTGCAAAGCTGGTTCCTGGTGAAACTGGAGCAGTGGGCTCTGCTGTGAGACTAGAGAGAATGAAATCAACCCCACTCTAGCATTGTCTGCTTAGGCTTCAACATTTTCCCCTTTCAAAGCAAATAAGTGTAAATCTCTGCTAGGTCCTTGCAACCCTTTTCTGAAAAGTGAAAAACAGTACGGCAGGAGGGAGCCAAAACAAATTGTCACCTGCAAATCCCAAGGTACATGTTTATCACTTTTGTGTCAAATCCTTCCTCCCTTTTTGCCATACCCCAGATTACTGCTCTTGGAGAAAATGAATATGTTTGTGCTTTCCATTCTTGGATGAAATCACAGGTTTTATTCATACCACTCTAGAATGTGTTAGGGTTTTATGCCTATGTTGTTGGAAAAACCGTGCTTGGGTTTGCACAAAGCAAGGGGAGTTCTGCTCTTGGAAAGCTCCAGATCTGGGCTCCATTGCTACACTTCCTTCTTACCCTCTTCCCACTCCTGGAATAAAGGTTTCTCTGATAATTTGTATGTGTTTTGAATGTGTAAATGGACATGCTGTCTCTCGACAGGACTTATTTAATCCAATTTCTGATGCTATTGTCTCTGACAGCTTTTAGGGGAGCAGCTGTAGTTTTGATTTATGTCCTCAAAGAATTTGCTCTGTCAAGAAGCATTTCCAGATATGTTGGGACACATAAATCCTCCTCAAAAGGGATCCCTTCCTTATGAAATATAAAATGATAGGATCAAGGGATTGCCAAGTGCTTGACAGAGTTCTCATTTAAAACAATGTACAACCCTTTGGGTTCTTAAGTACACTTTTGTCTGTTCCAATCAGTCTTAAAGCAAAAGCTCTTGAAGACAATGTTAAGAATGGCAAGTAAAGGCAACTTCTCAGGTGAACCTCTCAGGGAGCAATTAGATTGATCAGTTTGATCTCAGTTCAGTTCCATATCTGGATCTTGGCAAAGCACATATTGGCCTTAAATATTTCTGCTAAAGGTTATGCTATGTGAATTAGGGACTCAGAAACTGCTGCTTGTACAATTAACTGTGTAAATTTTACAATTGTGTTCTACATTCTAATGCATCGAGGCAGTTCTTAAATAATGAAAAAAGAGTTGTCTGAATGGTCAGCGTCACTTGCATGTCTTGAAACAGAATAATCACAAATTTGTTGTGATCATAAGGCCTCCCTACACTGACCCATAAGTGACACGACCCCATAAGGGGTCGTGTCACTTATGGGTCAATGTAGGGAGGCCTTGAAAATAAATTATTTCTCTTGTAAAAGTCCTTCTAACAAGGTATAACTATTCCAGTGCTATAAATCAAAACTGAGTCTGTGTGAAGGGCTGCTCCAGAGGTTTCTATTGTGTGGATGTTACTACTGATGGCACTACGAAAATGATACATTTTAAGTTTTTAGGAATAACAACCTCCAAATGGGCTACCTTATTTCAGTTTTCTTTTCCCTGGTCAAAAAAAACCCACGCAAACAATACTAAGTGGCTTTGTTCAATTGATCCAGAATTGAATGGGAACAATTTAAGAAATTATTTCCTTACATTTCCAATAAAGGATAGTTTACAGACCTACTGGTCACACAGATGACCTCACTTACATTAGCTTACCACTGCAATCGATTGAGTTACTCTGGATTTAGGGGAGTATAAAGGGGAGTATATTTAGAAGAAACAGGAACAGTTTCATAGGTTCTGGAAGCCAGAGCATAACCTTGAACTGTTCCTGCAGCCCTGAAGGAAACATCTTCACCATCTCAAGATTTAATTTGTTTTGTTTTGTTTTTCTTTCCTTTTCCTTCAAAATAAGGAAGTGAGTATCTCAAATGGGTGAGTATTAAAACCTCATGGCGTCACCATCCCTGGAGGTGTTCAAGGTGTGTCTGGATCTGGCACTGAGTGATGTGGTTTAGGGTTTACAGTGATAGTGCTGGGTTGATGGTTGGACTGGATGATCCTAAAGGTCTCTTCCAACCCTGATGATTCAATGATTCCCGAAGCACAACACTTTTGGGGTTGGGTTTTTTGTTTTGTTTTTGGTTTTTTGGTTTGTTTTGGTTTTGTTTCTTTGTTTGGTTGGGTTTTTTCTTTGCTCAAGTCTTGGTAGCTGTAATAAGGCCAAAAACTGAGATATTCTGCCTTGTGTATAATCAAGACTTCAGTTATCTGAGGAAATTTGCAAGGCAGTTCATAGACATGGGATAACAAGCCATTCAGTATTTAGGAGATGATATTGTATTTGCTAAACTATCACAGGACCCATAAGCCAAGGCAGCTTTCCAAAACCTAATTATGATTGTTTAATTAAACTACTCTGTCCCTCTTAAGAAATTATCCTGGGTCAATATGGAACAAATATCACATGTGCTCAAGACAGAAGTTATGACTTGCTGGAACTTGTTTATTTCTGAATGTCTAAATAGAAGATTTTTGCATAGTGCTTTCATGTCCTTTTTAACTTTGAATACTTCTTGGTAAAAATCTGGTCTATTGTCCACAGATTTAGTTGCACTATCAGGTCACAGACTGGAATGACAACAAGATACACACACTCAAAATAAAAGATTTTTTCTTCTCCTGGAAGAGGAGATTTTTCTCTGGATGAATGCTTGGGCAGGCTTCCCAGCAGTGTCTCCTCAGCCTGCTAGCATTGCTGAACCTGTCAGGAGACACTGGGAAGTGTCATAGATTTCTTTGTCTTCACCTTGTTCAGATCCCCAGCAGGAGAAAAGTCCTCTTCTAGGCTCAGATAATTGCTTGGTATCAAATGTGTCTCCATTTCAATGCTAGAAACACTAAATTCTTGTGAATTGCCTTGAGAACTTGCCAGCTGATAAAGAGATGCGTGCTAACAGGTATGGCATGACTGCACCACGTGTTCCTGTTCTCAGGGAGATGGAAAGTCTGATCTGAGTCACCACTGCAGAACTCCCAGAAAATCCTTTCATGCAGCAGCCACATTAAATGTTTCATGTTGAGGTAGGTTGGGAAGTATTCAAGTTAACTTTTAGCTGGTTTATGCCACACTAAGAGTTTGATGGAGGAGAAATAAGCAGTCTGTGCTGGTCCTAGCTGTCTTTATTCACCAAATATTTTTATGTGTAATAATTAGATACTTTTCTGATATTTTGATGTTGGGCACCTGATATGCACACCAAAACGATATAAAAGTATCATATGGGACTCAGTTGACGCTGGATGCACCAGGCTACCTTTATGTTCATTTGCAGTGGGAGTGATTTGGGGATGTCCCTGCAGTACATATTTTGGTGCAGTTTCTCCTTCAAGGAATCAGGCTCATGTGCTCTGAAATGCTTCCTGAAGAGGAAACCGCATCACAATTGGGTGGAAAACCTGGAAAGACTTCTTCAGAAATTTACTGCTGATCCAGTTCAACATGGAAGTGAAGATGAACCTTTTGCATTCACTGAAGGAGTATTAGGTGAATCACATACTCGATGTGTTAAGCAATAATTCCACTTACCACAAGAACCTGTAGGAATGAAACATGATTACTTTCGGGTTCGTGGAAACCAAGTCTGAAACAGAACAGCGAGCACAAGTCCCTGAGATTCAGTTCTGGAGAAAATGAGCACATTCTGGAGCTGTTCAAGCAGCCCTAGTGTAGTTTGTGCTACTATATTTACCAAGTGGAATTGCTTAAAGTAGTTACCAGGCTACAAAGACAGAATAGCTACTTAAATCCATCTAGCATAACGCTGTAGATGTGTCACCAAAACGTCTCGGAAGAGCAGCTGGGGGATGCTTGTGGGGAGCATATGTATGAGCTTGAAGAAGCATATGTATGAAGTGAATTTTATTACAGAACAGATGTCAGATATGTTGAACTGTGATACAATGTAGATCATTTTATTGGCTTCCTTGTAAGAGGCAGTTTTAAAAGAATACTGAGTAATCTCTCCTCCTTTCTTCTGCGTTACCAAGGGAGAGAGATAAGTCAGTGACCAACTTCTTGAAGGGATGAAGAACTCCTTCAAGGTGAGGGAGGCCAAGAGAAAAAGGTCACTTTCCTTAAGGCAAGGTAACAAGAGGTTGAGGGGGGACATCCAATGGTGTTTTTTGGGGGGATTTTCTTTTTTTTTTTAAGCACTTGGCAAAGGGGCCCTTGACATTTCTTTCTTTTTTTTTTTTCCTTTCTGAGGCCCTGGCTCCCAGAGGGGAAAAAAAGAGGATGAAAAAGTTCACAGGAAGCGTAAGTGATCTTTATTGACCTGTGACTTTTGTGTAACCATGGCCTCTGGCATGTGGCTCTATGTGCATTCCTTGTCAAAACAGGTAAGGGAATTGTGCAGTGCCCTGAAGGAATGTATCGTGTGTGTGTAGAGTGCTGAAAGGCAAGAGATTGATGTGAGGGCTGAGGTGAGAAGAGGAAGATACAGGAAAGTGCAAGAAGGAAAAAGCACTGTGAAATGAATTACTTTTTGTTCCCTCAGTGCTGGTGCAGGATTGCTAGACTTATGGACTTTTTATTCATACCAACTCAGTGTTATTCCTCCTTTTTACCCATCAGAATTTCTTATTTTTTTTGATTCAGGAATCACATAGTTTTATCTTTTCCTTCTTCTGCATTTGACGAGGTTTCTTAGATTTAATAAATATTTCCATTCAATGTTTCTGTAATTGTATGCAGTAGTTACTCTGTTTATGCAACCTCTTGGGAAAGATCTGGTAGGTGATGTAGGAACAGGCAATGTAAGATAAACTGTGCAGGAATAATTTTAGCCTTACCTGCAGTGGTTGGAACAGTTCACACCATTAAGGTAAATGTAGAAAATATTGTCCAGCAAGTTAATACTGTTTAGAAGGGCAAGGCAGGTCTTGTATTCTTTCACAAGATTAGGTCAAAAATTAAACCAAGGGGTTAGGATTCCAACCAAACATTCATCTGGAGAGGTGGAGCCTGAAAAGGGACAGGAACATCTTTCCCAAAGCATTTTAAGAATCTAAGGAGGCACTGGCTGTATTTCAGGCTTGCCACCAGTGGCCCTGTGCTGTGCCACAAACACAGGGATTTTCAGGGAAAGTGCTGAAAATGTCCTGGGGCCCCTCTGGGTTCTGCCATCTAGCCCACAATTTAAAAAAGGAGACAAAAAGAGGTGGCATTTAGGACAAGAGATAGAAGTACAGCTTATAGATTTTGATATGTTATTCCTAAAGCCCTCTATTTTGTGGGGAAAACAAAGTAGGTGAGGTGAAACAGGCTTGTACAGAAAACCTACAGCTAAATCTAGAAAATCTGCAAGATATGCAGGCACCTTCCTCCAGTTTTTGGGTCAATAGACATGTCGAGCAATGCATCTTTCTGCTTCGCTGGAGGCCCAATTCTCTTCTTAAGAATGAGTTTCTAGACAGCAAAAGCAAAATACAGTGAGACACTGGGCACTTGGCAGAGGAGAAAATGTGGGCCCTCTGCTCCCTAGATTGCCAGAAAGCTTCTGTGGGACTGGAATGAATGGGATGGTTTTGATCAGGTGGGAGGCTCTGAGAAATGACGACCTGTCAGCAAATTATTCACACACAGCTTCCACAGGCTCGGAAGAGCTCAGAATGATTCTTGAAAATCTTGTCTGGGAGAGTCGAAAACTTGAGTAAGGCAGTTCTAGTCAGGATTTGTGGGTAAAATGACAGAGTAGATTGAGGCCAATTTTGAGAATATGACCTCAAAACACCTGAGATGAGGAATGATTTATTGGACAAGACTAGAGTGATCTGAGTTTAGAGGAAGCTCTCACCAGAATATAATAGCAGTCAATTGCCATAAAGTCTGGTGGAATTATGTGAGAAGTAGATTGGGCTCTTTGAGTACAGCAAGCCTGAAAGGATTGAGCAAGACAGCTTCATACAGAAATTATATTCTCTTTTATATTGAGTTTTTGCTGTGGTTTGGGGTTTTGCTTTGGGAGACTCAAAAATGTACGAGAATTTGAGGAAAAACCTGCGAAACTGGGCTAAGGTCACACGTGGGGCTGAAGCTCAGGCTTCCTAAAATGACTGGATTAGAATTTCGTACAGAGCATGTGTGTCTGTGAATTAATTGATGGGCAGACTCGAGCTAAAGAAAGAGCATTAGATTAAGTCTCACAGTGTAAATCCTTTTGTTGTTTGGGGGTTTCTTTGTGTTTTGGGGGTTTTTTATCAGCACTCGCTGCATTATACTTCTCTTCACAAGGCAAACAGCCTTTCCAGATTGTGTGAATGATACCACGCATTTTTTTCTTGCGTTTTAAATACCTGAATTATTTTGCACCTTTTAGCACGGGGAGAGAACGAGAAAAGAGAACATTCAAAGGAGGATTTTGGAAATAGCTTGAACAAAACGAAGCATGTGAGTAATATTAACACAAAAGCGTTGTGTGGACCTTTCAACCTCTTTGAATGAGTCTACTTTCTGAGATTAGCTGATGTATTTACAGACCCTGTCAAAGGGAAAAAGAAAGGATGAAAGTGGTGGGAGGGGGAGGATGGCTCACTGGTCCCTGCTGTAGAAAATATCACCCGATCCCTGTGAGGTTACTTTTGTGGTCTCACTTCATAGAAACATTTCACGGAAAAAGACAGTTTCTCCTTGTGCTTCAAGCTGACTCCTGATCCCTCACATCAGGCTCACCGAAGTGTTTCATCCCGGGAGCGGCGGGATCAGACCTGAGAGCCGGTGTCAGCGGCAGCAGTCTCTCTGCCAGATGTGCCTAAGGGGCAAACAACAAAGTGCTTGCAAGCTTGCAGGGGTTTGTTCTCCACATCTCACACCCACTCCTGAACAGCTGACAGTAGCAGCCCTGCTGAAGTGTCCCCCAAAACAATCGGTCCGAATTGTAAGATATCACGTAAAACAGCTCCGCTCCCACCGGCGTTGCCCTCTGCCCCGGGGATTCAAACCTAACTCGAGAACGCTTTGAGGAATGAAAACTCAAAGGGTTTTCCAGTGCAAACGTATCCAAGATGTATTTATAAATCACAAATGGTTCTGTCTGCCCTGCCTCTGTGCCTCACCAGCATCACCCCACCTTACCGAGTCAGGCACTGGCTGTGGTGTCCACGTGTTTTACCAGCACGTTCTGTGCCGGGTGACTAAGCCTTGCTATTCGTTTCTCACAAAAACATAATGAATATGGAGGGGTAATGCTTCATTTTCAAAATTAGAAGGGGCTCTTGCCCACCCCACAAGGCAGGTTTTATTCCTTGATTTGAAATAAGAGTTGGTGGTAGATCTCCCATTTCCCAAGGAAGTCTCCCAGGTACTGGCTTACTAGGAATTCTGTCTCTCAGAATTTCTCTCCTATTAAAAGTGTTTCACTTTGTGTAAACAATTAAATTTTAATTAAGCTGGGGGAAGGGGGGGAAAGTGAAGAGAGATTGACTCTATAGCCTGGTGGTTAGAGCAATCATATGGGAAAGTCAAATTCGTGTCCTTCTTCATTTAATTATTTATACCAAATGCAATAATGTCAGCTGGAGGGAGGGAAAGATTTCCCCTGGACTGTGCTATTGCCTAATGGTTACAGCAGGCTCTCAGGAGGGTGACAAACTGGACTTAAATCCCTTTGTCAGACTCAAACAGGCAGGCTAATGAACTTGGGTCCACAGAAGCAACCTACTCTAACTATTAAGCTGCTGGCAGGGGTGGAGAGGGAGCTCTTCTCCTTTTTTCCTTTTTTTTTTTTTTTGCCTTTTTTAACTGCCTGGTGTTTTCAGATTGTTATTGGTTTACCTTGGCAGATGTTCTTACAGCTGAGATAACCAGAGGAATGCTTTGATTTTGATGTGCATGTGTTGTTTGCTGTTGTTTGTTTGCTTTTAATGGTCTAGGAGGGCTCCCCACCATCAGGAATTTACTGATTATGGGGTAGTTTGACCAGAGTATTTTATTTCAGGAACCATGTAAGTGCAGAGAAAAGAGTAAACATGTTTGAGGTTGGCTAATGACAGTCTGGCCAGCAGGAAGTTTGCAGAGCAATGCTTTCCACCCAGTGTTGATTTTGTACATTATACCAGAAGTGCAAACTCCGATGAATGTGACTTAGAAATTCGTGCAGTTAAGTGCTTCCAGAGGAGAAAGAAACAAAAAAGATTTATAAAGGCCTGGTTTGGTCTTGGTCACTAAAATTACTGTTGTGAATATAGAATTTGAAGAGGTTTTCACTTCCTTCTTGTCCTGAAAAGCATCCCAGGTAGCAGTGCCTGAGATATGCAGCACCAGGAAGATTTGAAAACGTGCTGGCAGAAGTGCTTTTGGTAGTATTTTGGGAGCAGGTTTTCTTGCACTAAATCAGTTCTAAAATTACATTTTATGCTAAGAAAAGCTACTGCATTATAGGTCCTCCTTAGAAAACTATAGCTGGCCCTTGGGAAATAGTTTTCATTTTAATTTGTCTAAGAGAAAAATGCTATATGACCATGAGCTGTGCTGACTTTTGACTTCCAAAGTACTTCCTCCTGCCCCAAAAAACACTAGTTCACTTACTTCTAGCAGTCACTGCTTCATTCCACTTGTCTGCACACCAGACTGTATCAATGGGTCACCTGGCATTGTTATAGCAATTCATAACCCCAAGTGTTTGGGAGTGTTACTCATATGACAACAGCCCTACTTATCTATTTATCTATTTGTTTATATTTCATGAAAACTGACATGAGAATTTTATGCATCAAGTATTCTGAGAAAAATAACTGTGAGCTATACAGGCACCCGTGTCCTGCAGAGAATGGGTGTCCTTGAGGTGGCCAGCTGCTCCTCTGGCTTCCAAAAGCCTCTGCAAGCTGATTCACTCGCTATCCACGACTCCACTCCCAACACCTCCTGCATATGGAAGCCCCATTTTGTTCAGCGTAATCAGTGGACAGTTATTTTATTTTTATTATTATTATTATTATTTTATATCGATAAAAAATAGGGGGAAAGCCTGTTAGCCCTGTTAGCACCCCATGTGCTCAAAGTTGACGGTGTAGCTCGGAACAGCACTGTCAGCTGAAGATTAAAAGCACAAGGAGAGCAATGAAATGGACTATTACCATAGCCAGAATTATTGCAACACAGCTAAATATCACTATATAAATTGACTTTGCTGCCATTTTAAGGTCATCATGTTCTGTGCCATCTCAGCTACCATGCTGCACACCTGTTTGTGGCAAGACAAATGTATGGTGATCATATACCAGGGCAGAAATTCTGGGAAATAAGTCACAGCAGAAAAGGCCAGCCTCAAATTATGAGATTTAAGGTTCTAAATTAGGTTAAATTTTCCCCTTAAAATAAAAAAAAAAAAATCACCACCAAAATAAAGTAAAAGACAAACTCAAAACAATTGTGTAAATTTGAGTTATGAAGAAGTAAATGAAGATGTTTTGCTGTAAAATTGAATAGAAAAGACTGCAGACTCTTCTTTTGCCAAGGACTTTACATGGTGCAAGCTGACCTGGACTAGGGAATGATAGGGTTTAAAGGAGATTACAGTGGCAGACGTGATATCCTTGGGGGAGAGCATATTCCAGCTGCAACAGATTCAGGAAAGGTTGTTGGGAGTCCCCATCACAGAACAGGAACTCCTGAGAGTGGAAACAAGTGGACATATGATCTGAGCTTCCTAGAAAATCAAAACACTGCTCTCTGGAAACCAGAGCTTGTGGTGGCTTCTGGTGACTTCTGCTTCATTAGAAAGAATCTAACCCAGTCCTCAAATCAGAGTAGATCAAAAATACTTAGACATTCTTCAGAATTCACTGACATTGTAAGTTTGAATTAAAAACTCACCACATACACAAACAATTGTTTTTTGACAAGCGAAAGTTAAACAAAAAGAAAAGTGAACTGATGTTTTCAGATGATCATTTGGCTACCCTGGAGACAGAAAAATTATCTTCTTCAGAAGCATACTGGAGATACTGCATCAACCTCAGCTTTTAAAAGTAAAGGCTAAACGAGGGAACGGAAGAGACATCCTCCTTTGACCAAAGAACTGTATTCTGCATGTCAAACACCTGCATATCAAAAGTTCTTAGAACGTTGTCTTTACAGGGAAGAAATGAACTGCTGACATTAGGACTATAAGTGCACAAGCTCTCAAATCCCACCTGAAATAAACACTATTCTACCTTGTACTTCTACAGCATTTTCCTATCCAGGATTACAGAATGTTTTATAAACTTTACTGGTTGAAAAAAGAAAGGACAGGAACGTGTAAACTGACATCAGGCACGTTCAGTTTATTTGTCTTCCCAAAATCTACTAGAAAATAGGTGGCAGAGAAACCAACAGATAGAGAATCTTGAATGGCAATTTCCTGCCCACCCAGGGAATGATGAAAGTCAGATATTGTCCACCCTGCACTTCCCCTTTGGTCATCTGAAAGGTAAGAGCATTATGGTCAAGTGTATTTACAGTCTGACATTGCACGGACCAAGGGAAGGGGTGTCAGCCTCATCTGAGGCATCCTCAGCTTTCCAGAGGTCTGCATTCCCAGATGTACCTGCAGGTCCAGCTAAGCCTCACAACAGGATTCACTGTTTCGTATCCGATGGTTTTCCCTACCGAGGAAAACACGAGTCCCCTCCAGAGATCAGGCTGCAGTTGACAGCACAGCTGCAGTCATCTTTTGCAAGATCACACCCTGTGCAAGTGGAAGTGAATTGGTGTTCTGCAGTTGTCCTAGATCCACATAGCTGCACACGTGTGATAATTGCAGCAAAATGAGCTTTTTGCAAGCAAGCCTTGTTAATGTGTCAGTAGTAATTATTGTATTGTGAACTGAAGGAGAGTGAGAAAAATTTATGATGTATATGTGAATTGCAATAGGAGATGTATTGAGGCCGGTGATACATTCATCTACAGAAAAGTGAAAAATCAATGAAGTTGTTTTAGAAGTAAAGATTTTTTTTCAAGGTTATTAAGATATATGTAGGCAATTTAACTATTGTTAATAATACATTCTAGCATTATATAGTGCTGTGTTTATGGTTCTAGCTCGTGAAATATAAACTGGTGTGCAAAACTTCAGCTGAACTGAGATACTCAGTTACAAAAAGGAAAATGTTTTTGTGGTTTTTGTTCATTTTCAACAGCTACTGCTACTTTACCAACTTCCCACACCTTTCAGCTGGGTGTTTTGGGAGCAGATAACAAAAATTATGTACTTTAAGCACCTGAAAAAAAAAAGTGTGCCTCTCAAGGCAGGGACACGTGACACTGTGCGTGTGTCCCTGCCCAATATTTTGCATTTTCACAGCAAAAATATTGCTTAGAGTTCAGCACCAGATCACTCAATTTGGTAAGGTCCAGGAGTACCTCTGAAGTATCTTCTCTGAAACAGTTTAAGTGGCCTTACCCACTTGAATAAAGGGACTCATAACTACTGGTATGACCTCATAAATATGTGTCTTTAGCTTTGCTATAACCAATTCTTTTCTCCACGGAAAGATAGTTTATTTGTCACGGAGTATATTGACCTGACCTTCTTATAAAGCTGCCTAATAAATCACAGTGTTAGTGCACAGCTCATTGCTCTCTGTAATCAGGAGTAGGAACATGTTTGTACTGTAAGGATAATATGGAAAATAGAGTAGCTTCTGACAGCACAAAGAATCAGGAAAGCTAAGGAATTGGTTGAAATCCTTTAATCTTTTAATATTAAAACAAAAATTATAATAACAGAAAAGAGATATTGCTGGGTTTTCCCTGCAGAGATGATTTTTGTCATGTCACTTTTGCCATGTGACTTAAAAATGGCTTTGGATTTAGACCTATGCCTGCCTTATTAAAATGGAGAACTTAAATACATGCACTATCCAAAAACCCAGTTTGTTTTAGTGTACATAATATTGCATTAAGTTTAGCTCGTCCTGTGGTGGTGTTATCCTTCTTGGGAGAGAGCATTTAGTTGTTCCAGCTCAACGTTTTCTGTGTTCGCTGTTCTTGATTTTTCTTACTACTCCATCATGTGATTTTCTAGTTTTGTCACAGAGCAGATTATTTTCAGGTCTCTGAAGGTAACTGAGCACTTTTTACTCTTAATGAGCACAAAGTAATGAGTAGAATTCACGTGTCTGGGTACTTGCCTTGGAAGTTTTCACAGGAAGCGTTGAATTCTGGGTGGGAAGTTGTGGAAAGGAGACTTCACACACACAGGGCAGCTTTACAAGTTGAGACAGCACAGGTGTCATGAGTTCTGACCTTCCTCTGTCCTGAACCTCTATTTCAAGAAGAGGGGCTGGGCAGAAAGAGCTTCTTGCAGGAAAACATCTATAGGAGATGTTTTTCTGGAGTTTCACTTCGACCAACTCTCTCTCTAATCTAATCTTTGGACCGATTGTCCATTAGCAGTTAAAGTGTCTTAGCTGAGCTCAGGAAACATGTCCCCATCCTCTCTCATCTAAATTGGATGCAATTTATGTGCTCCAAGGCCTCTGTGACATGTGAACTGAGAGCCACAAGCTGAGACAGCTGGAAAACTTGTTTTGAGGCTCTGAAAGAAAATGCTGATTTAAGCCTGGCCCATGAGGTCCCAGTGATCTCAACTGCCCTCTCTATGCTCAGTTCAGTAAGGACTGACTTGATGGGGGAACCCAAATTCTCCCCCTTCCTCACTCTCTTTTCACACCTGTGAGGAGGCAGCCTCCTCTCTTGCCTCCTAAGACTGCAGTGAAAGCCTTGGTTTAAGTACTTTTTTCTAGTGAATAATCTCTGCATTAGTTGTTTTCCTTTTATAAGTCCTTTGGGAAGCAGTAAGCTTAAGGAAACATATAGCTAAGGCTGCCAATTTGTTGATTTCTGGTTCCCCAGGTGCTTTGCAATATCATCAGCTGATGAGGCAGAGAGATTTGTATGCAGGAGGCCCACAACTTACTTCCCTCTCTCACACGTCCTGTTTCAGTTCTCAGCACGTCATCAGAACTGTTCTTTCCCAGGCTCAACAAAAAACCCAGGCAAGTCTCTTAACACAGAAGTAATATCATAATCTCTGCTAGTTTGTCCTGAATGTGCATATTCACTGGTGAGGAAAAAATTTGATTTATATCTATGCTGCCATTTTGCAGTAACTTTACAGAATTTAGTTAATTCCCCTGAAATAATACCAAGACCATGCTCAGTTTTCCAGTGCACAGATAATGTAAAGCTGTATCTAAATACTAAGAGTGCTTAAGTGAAAAAAGAACCCAAATTTCTTTTTAAAATAAATTTGTGTATTTTTTAAAGATTAACAGGTGCAATAAATAACATTTCATTCACATAATGTTTTTCATTATCACAAAGTTGATATTGGTCTGAAGGGAGCAATGGCACCAAATTCATGGGTGTTAAATCTGAGATCAAATTTCTCCTACAAGACTTATGCAGTGACAGACATGTACATTTATTACTGAAGTACAAAGAATGAGAAGTGATTCAGAAATTAGGCTTTCAGCACAATTGTCAATAGCTTAGTTTTTATTTCAGTTAAAAATCAGAAACTTTCAGACAACATGAGCAAAAACATTCTCACTAGGCTTAGGAAAAATGTTCACTTCTGTTGCTGTGCTATATAATTTTTTTTAAAAAGAAATGCAGCACAAAAGAGTTGATCACCATCATTAAGTGCTTCACTGAAGCATGCTGTTTTAACTGTCTGCTGCAATGAAAGTATTGAAAGAAAGGAAAAAAGGTGTTCAGATTATTTCATAGTCGGTTTAAAATTATATCACAGTCAAAATTCATTAAGTCCACCTATTTCTGGATTCCATCACAAATTTTCCCGCTAGAAATACGGTGCTCACAAGGGTTAGATATGTTTACTCCCTTTTGTCTGAAAATCTTGTGATATCTGCCATAGACATTATCTGCACAGCTTCTCAGAAGACGGGTTTTGATGTTAAATGTGATCCAACTGCAACCCAAAACGTAGGTTTGGAAACCCCTGTGGAAATGGTCATCATGCAGCTGGTTTGTGGTGCACTGGTTTCAAATTTAATATTCAGCAGTAGCAGAATTTTAGAATGAAAAGAAAGATTTGTATGTGAGGGTTTGAATCTCTCTGTGGGAGTTTACATCAGAGTTATTGATTTCTCTTTTATAGCACTGGAGTCTCACTTCACTCCCAAGACAAACACTGTGACAGTGCAGCTTAGTTTTGGGAAACATCTGAGTAATCACAAGTCATATAATTAAAAAAAAAATAATGAATCAACAACCCCAAAATTCCTACAGTCACGTAATTTTCAAATACCTGAGGATTTAGTAGGGCTCTTTTCATTGGCATGAGGGTGAGACAGAATACTTAGCAAGAGTAAAAGCTTGGAGTTAAACTCCAGTGGCACTATTTTTAACAAATAAAGTAGAAAATACTTCTGTTGGGTGTCAGAAGACCAGTTAAGGAAACAGAAGTTTTTCTATCATGCAGAGTTTCTCAGAACACAAATTAACTCAAGTATCTAGTATACACAATTTTTCCACAGACAGAAATTTGCACATTAAAAGAAAAAGTTTTCCAAATGCTTCTGTGAACAACTGAAAACCAATATTATCAATCATTTCTAACTTGCAGGAAAACTTCAAACCTTGGGAGTTTTGCCCTGCCAAAGAAATTTTTCACAAAGATGTACTCAGTGATTTAGAGAACTTGCATTTCCATTAGCTGTTCTGCTGCTGGGTTCCCAGACTTGTCAGTCTGCCACCTTTCACAAATTACATTTGTGAATTAAAAACAAAAGCAATTCCTGCTCATTGCTTTTGCTGTCTGGAATACTATTATTAATTCCAGATATTATGCTGATTATTTGCATTACAGTAGTCAAAACAATGATGAGGTATTTCCCTTCAAAGATTGCATCTCATTCAAAACACATCTAACTCTCATGTTTTGAAGCGTTTTCACAGACTTTTAACTATTGGAATTTCATGTCTGGCAATATTTTAAACAGTTGCATTCCAATGCAACTGCATAACCTGGAAATTCCAATACAACTGAATAATCTGTTATCTGCTGAAAACAGCTTAATTTTAATATGCTGCAGTTGACTTAAAGGTTAAGCGACCTCTTAAAAGAATGTGAACTTGTGAATTAGGGAGTTCTTATACTCTCAGGTGGCATTTTATTCACCACAAGAAGTAACTGCTAATGAGCTCCCTAGCTAGGTAAAGCTAGATGTAAAATATGTAAAACTTGAAATGTCTAGTGTTTCTGAAAAAAAAAAATACTCATGAGCTTGGCTTATTAGATAAATTATAATAGATCAAAGAAGGAGAGGGTAAAACCAGGTGTCAAAAGCTGAGAATGACCAGCCAATCTATTTTCTAATGTTATTTTTTGGTCTACCCTTACTAAAGTATTTGGTTAATATAATTTGCCAATAAAAGATTACTTCATCTAAAATGTGTGTTGCATAAAAACCTCAATATGATGGCTCAATATGCCAAAGAACAGGCTCATTATGCAGGAACCAATTTAATTATTTTTTGCCGTCCCAATCAAGCGCAAGCAAAGCGAAGAGTCCTGATTTGGGGGCATTTAGGCCAAAAAAAAAAAATAATACAAATCTTTCCTTTGAGAGTTTTGTCCCCGAGAAAAGGGGGAAGGGGATTCTGATAAGAACCACAGCAGGTGCTCCAGCACACAGCACTGGAGAGCTGAATCACCGACAAGAGCAAGAGAAAACCTCGAAGGACCAAGCGCTTGTAGGAACAGCCCTGTCTCACCCCCCTGGGCACCGAGCTCATCATCATTTCGTGAGTCCCTAATTTTGCGAAGCACTAAAGGAATTATGGAATTTCAAAGCTGTGCCACAAAGCAGCTGGGCACGTTTCTGCTGGCTTGAGAGAGAACTGAGCTGCTGGCTGTATGGCCTGGGAGGGGAGTCGGTGCTCGAAGGCAGGGGGTGCTTAAACAGTTTGGTGCAGCCTCAGCTCAAGTCCTGTGTGAGGTTTTGGGCACCACAACATAAGGTAGATAAAAAGCTATTAGGAAGTGTCCAAAGGAAGGCTGTGAAGATGGTGAGGGGTCTAGAGGGGAAGACATACGAGGAGCAGTTGAGGTGACTTGATTTGTTCAGCCTGGACAGGAGGAGACTGAGGAGAAACCCCCAGAGCTTCCTCACGAGGGGCAGTGCAGGGGCAGGCGCTGATCTCTTCTCCCTGGTGACCAGTGGCAGGACCTGAGGGAACGGCCTGGAGCTGTGTCAGGGCAGGTTTAGTTTGGATATTAGCTAAGGGTTCTTCCCCCAGAGAGTGGCTGGGATCTGGAACAGGCTCTCCAGGGCAGTGGTCATGACCCCAGGTCTGCCAGAGTTCAAGGGATGTCTGGGCAATACTCTCGGGCACACGGTGTGATTCTTGGGGCTGTCCTTAACAAGGTCAGCAGCTGGACTTTGGTGACCCTTGGGGGTCCCTTCCAACTCAGGATGTTCTATGATCTAAATCAGAAAACAAAATCATAGAATTGTGTCCATGTATGTAAATGTTGACATTCCTGGATATTTTAAAATATCTATACTAAATTAATTATAGTATTGATGTTTTAGTTAATTATGATATAAAAAGAAGTGAGTGTTACTGTACAAACTAGAACTAGTATAGTACAGTTAGGTTCTGTTAAAGTACAGTTAGGACCAAAACCAAAAAGAGACATAGATGCATTAAAATGGGATTATGGGATTTCAGTCCATCATAGACACCTAGAGGGAAGAGGAAGGCATGGAAAAGTCATAGTTAGTTCACATTTAACCCTATAAATGTTTGAGTTCTCCCCATGCTTTTGTTTGCATTATTCAAAGTTCCAAGACACAATTTTTCTGCTTTTGGAGATTTTTTTATGGTTTCCTCATATTTTCAGGAAAGCACTGCTCATCCTGCAGCTCATGCCTGTGCTGAGCACTCCTCTAGCATGCAGCATCCATATCCTGCACACGGGCACTGACTGTGGAGAAGAGTCTTGTTTAGTTCCCCTCTCGCTGTGATGAAGGTGAAATTTTCCTCTGTCCTTTCTTGGGGACTGTGCCTTAATTGAACTGATTATATATTTCCCATTACAGCTCTGGGACCAGAGCCCCTTCAGGGGGTGATGTAGCTCCTAAATTAGACCATCTCTCCCTGACTGAGAATCTCAAAATCCCTTGTGCAGAGGGGTGTAGGAAGATGCCAACACCTGCCCCCACCTGCCTGTAGTCCAGTGGTGACGACACTCCCCAGAGAGACAGAGGCACAATTCTGAAAGACTTCAGGGGAAGGCAGGTACAGAAATAGGGATTTTTTTACAAGAAGAACACTAGTTCAAGCTGATGTTTGAGCAGAGGAGAGCTTCAAATGCATTTTGTGCGCTGCTTGCTCCACCTTTGATTGCCACCCACCTCCGAACACGCACTAGGACCTGAATCTCTAGCTCAGGATGGGTGTAAAGACTCCCCATTTGGGCCTGAGAGATTTAACAAGTGCAGGAAAGCTTCCTGGCAACAACCTTCTGCTCCATCACACTGGCTGAAACGCACTCCTTGTTTTTCCACCTCGTTTCAGCGGAGGGAGCGACGGTGCCATGGGGGGGATTAGGAAGCTGCACTCTGCGATCTGAGTTACCCTGCTCTTCTGCATCTGACAGATTGCTGGAAGGAGCAGAAAGCATTAATTTATGTTAACCAGCAGCTCTTGCAGCAGTCATAAATACTGTTTTAGATATAGCAGATTATGCTGATCTATCACTGCTTTCCAGAATAGGCTCCTTTTATCTGATGCTAATTACAAACGTGTTCTTTTCTCTCAGCACCAGAGAGATACATACACAGTTTGATGAAAATGCACCCCATGGTAGATGGTATGAATTGATATGAAGGACTTACTGGAAGGTACTAATTACATGGTTTACTTTTATAGATATGTCAGTGAAGCAGTAGTACATCTTTATGAAACGACAAGAGGCAGTCTGTCACGGAAATAAGTGAGCATAAAGGATTTCTTTATTTTCTCATAAGATCTACCAAGTAGTGAGAAACATAGTTCTGTGGTTTTGTTATAAATCACACTGTTTTTTTTAAAAACTGTTATTGTTTTATCTAACTATCATTGTTATATGAATCTCCTAAGGCAGTATATATTTGCCTACATCAATTTATTATATATCTGTATCTACTGAAAGGTATCTCAAATTTAGACAGAGTTTCCTATTAAAAAAAAAAAAAAAGATAATTTTTGAGGGTCTAAGTTGCACTGCTTCTCAGTTACTGTGTAGCTTCCCAGTTCAAGCATTAGGAGCTTCTGATTGTTTTGTACATTGCACATCTCCGTTGTCTATGTTGCTACTCAATGTTTGAGGAATCATAATTTACCAAAATTGATTAAAGGAAGGATCTGGGCTGCTTAATCATTTCCCACCAAGTGCAACAGTGTGGTGATTTCCAAGTGAGATGATTTGGAAATACAGGGCATAAAATAGCTTTTGGTGACTGCCAGTTCAATGGAAGTGATGGGGAATTTCCTCTTGCTCAGTTTGTCAGCAATAAGGTTTCCCAGAGAGGTAACTGCAGATCATGAATGGTTGGAAGCAGCTTTACAGTTCATTGTTTAATGATGGGCCTCGACTGTCAATACAGTCAGGCTGGCTCTAACTTGGTTTTTTTTTGCAATATAAAAGAGAATAAATTTCTGCTGTGTTTTGTCTCCAGCATCAGTATTGCCCATTTCTATTCTTAGTTTTATTTCTTCTTTTTATATCCTTCCTTTTATTAGGAAATGGCCTAATTGCTAGTTTATCCTGTTGCAAGATGGCATATAACTCAGGAGCTTGCATTACATTATCTATGAATATTCTTCATTTTCCCAGATGTCTACTGATGAGCAATTTGGCTTTCAAGGTGTGCAGTAAACTGATATTATTTGCATATACATTACTCTCTAAGGTCTTCATCTAGGGAGCACCATTACTTGCATCACATGCCCACCACTTTAGACAGCACTTTGATTTTTAGCCTTTAATTACACAGCCCATATTTCAAAATGTTTCTACCATTAAAGAAGAATGTTAGCAGATAATTGGGATTAAAAAAAAAAAGCACAGTGAAAGACAATGTAAAGTTAGCATATTTGTTGGCAAACCTGTGTTCTCAGCAGCAACAGCTGCAGTTTAATTAAACTCAACTGTTTGCAGGTGTTAGCAAGAGAAAATTGTATAGATATGCATGTACATATACAATCCAGCTGAAGAGATTTACCTTGGTAAAAAATCCCAGGCTTCTAACACGGAGGCGTCTTTCTCTGTAGTCTTGTGATTAACGTTCAGGTTCCTTTCTGATGTGGAAGGATGAGATATTATCAGAGAAAAATCCGCAAGGAAGCACCATAAAGCAGTAAGGGAGGAACACCAGCTGTGTTCATAAATTTAGACAGTTAGTGTAGCTGAAAAGCATTATCCGCCCTAAGACTGGCATTATAGTGGAGGTGAGTTTAGTGCATCAGACTACACAAAAGGATTTAACATGTGCTAAAGAAGGAAAAGCAAATACAGAAAAAAGAGGACTTTTTAAAGATCAGAACAGCTTTAGATGTTGTGTGGATCAATAGTAGTCTCATCACAGGTAAAAGTTCAGTAGATAGCACATTGAGCTGCAACTTTGAAACGTCAATAAGGGTGTGCAAAATTTAAACCCAGGACATGCTGTAGGATAGTTGTACTTAACTTTTGGTGCTTGTGTTATAAATATTTCTGCTCAGCAGAGGTGTTTGTGAAAGCTGACAAGAAACTAACACCACTGAATCATTTAAAGTTCATTTATTGTGCTCTGTCTAACGATCTAGTCCAACGAGGAACGCTATAAATATACACGTACCCACGGAGATTTATAACTAGGTCAGAATGCTGCTTCCACATCTATTACTAATTAATTAGGTGCAAATAGCAAAAATACCTCAATGACAAAATCTATCATTTCAAAATTCCTGTTTTACCGGGGCTGTATCAGCAGCAGTTGCAAGTGCTCAGTTAAAGGAAAAAAGAAAAGGAAAGGATTAGTTCTTATGGACTGTACAACACTCTGCACAGTATGTGTTCATTCCTGATCTCTGAACAATGTTTCTAACATTTAACTGGAGTAAAACATATGATTAATGCTTGTGGTCATTCTGAAATAACTCTATTAGACTGCCACAGATTCAACAGATTTACCCACCAAGAAAATTATTATTAGTGCTAATTTGAAGGGGAGGAAAATCGTGGATGCTCCTCTTTATTATAGGTTCTTTAGTAACACAATCATGGCAAAAGTCCAAATTAATTTTGCTGGTGTTGAATTTAAGTTATGAAAGTGATAAACAGTAGGATATGAAACCAGTCAAATTTATCTGAAACCTTTTTAAACCTTGTTTGAGTGAGACATATATTCAGCCTGGTGATTAATAAACAGACACTTGTATAATCAAATCTTTATTACCCATATATGAAATATAATGCATTCTTTGGACACGTAAATGGGCTGTTTTAGGAAACTGAGTTTTAACCAAGGTCAGTTCTGAATGATATGCTTTTATATTAAGTTCAAAATTTAAAACCCATGACCAAACTACCTTACTTTTAGGTAAGTCGGTAGCATAGCTCAGTTATTTTTGGCCATATAATAAATTAATATATTTTAAGATTACAACAAAGCTGTTTATAAACACTATTTAATAAACTGAGACAGCTGAAATATTTATTTTTATTCAGAACCATCTATGTATAAATACATATACACATATTATTTTTAAGGAAATATAGATTTTTACATTGCAGGTCTGTCCTCTAATCCTTAAAAAAATTAGCAATACTCCATGTTTTAAAGGATTTGTGGCTTTGTTGAGAGGTTTGATTTTTAGGTATTATATTCTTGATAGCAGTTCAGTGGCTTCAGCTGGTTCTTTTTGAGTCCCATATTTGGAAACATCCTGTTTTCTTACTTATTTATTTTGTCTGAAAAGCCTAAGAACAAGAAATTACTAACTTTTAAAGCTTGGGGTTTTTTTGTTTGGGGTTTGTTTCAAGTACTAAAATATGACCACAATATCCAAACAATATCGCCCATATGACTTGAACTGGGTTCCACCCACAGTGGGCAGAAGAGGTTTTGTGTTTGTTTGTAAGCTAATGTCAGCAGTTTTGAGTTTGTGATTGTCAATGAAAATGCAATGTGGGATAATTAAGCAATAATGTAGTGTGCAGAGCTTTTTTTAACAGGAGAAAGCCATGATGAAGATGAGCAGAGTCAAGGGATTTAATGTTAAAGCAGAAAGCATTTTTCACCTAATTTGCATTAAAAAGAAGTTTACTGCAATGCCGGATTAAATGATGTGAAAAAACAAATGAAAAGGCAACTTTTAAATAAAATTAGTTCATATAAAGTTTAACTAAGATGGCTATCAATTTGGACATATTCCTTATCTTTTATGTTACCAACTTTTCTGCAGTGCTATTCCATCCAATTCAGCAGGGAATAACGTGAGAAAGAGCTGGGAATGCTCTTGGGGCAGAGCCATGACTGGGTAGGGGATAACTTCTACCTTTTAATTCCAAATTAGCACTGAAAACAGTTCACTTGAGTCTCTTTTCTTTCTGCTTGGTGAAATTAAACCTTTCAGTGTCTTTAACAACCCAGAACCCACTGGAAGTTCTGATGTTTCAGTTCAGGCTCAGTAAAATTAATTGCTTGATAGGAGGTGGGTAATCAAGAAATCAACTCTTCAGTAGTTGCCAGCTTGGCCAGAAACACTGGCATGGCTGGGGACAGCACTGTCTTCCATATAGGCTGTTTTTTCCCATCCAGTACCTCTGACTCCAGTGCAGTGTAGGGCTGGAATTGCCATTTCCCATTAAAAAAAAAATGACTGGAACAAATCCATCTTGCATCGGATAAAGCGGAAATGAATGAGGAGAACAAAACATCAGCGGCCTTAAAATCGTACATGTCAGGCCTCTTAAAACTGTGCTCTCAAGGATGTAATTCCAGTCGCAGAGCCTGGTGTGACTGAGGAGCTCTGCTTTGGCTGCAGCTGTGATATGGGATTAAACCTTCCCAGCAACTTTGAGTCCAGTTACCCATCTCCAGCCAAAATTAAAATCAGTTCAAATACTTGCAAAGGTCCGAAGATACAGGTAGCTGCAGCTATGAGGAATAAAATCAGTATTTTTTTTGAAAAGGTAATTATAAGAATCTGAAATGTGGAGATGCCTTTATGGCAGTGAACTAAGCAAAACGTGATTTTGGTCCTCCAAATTGTCTTGACTCTGGAAACACGGGTCAGTGTTTCAAGTTGTCAGAGCAATATCATCCCCAGCAGTCTGTGTGTGATGGCTGGAGACAAGTTTTCTCAAGGCAAACGAAGGGAGTTTGTCTCACCCTGCGTTTTCAGTGCTATCCCTCCTGATACTCAAAGGCAGTGAGCTCACTGCAGGGAGAGCACGGGAGAAAAGGCAGCAGTTCTTTCCCCTAAGGCTTACCTGGCAGGGAAACGAGGGAAGAAAGTGGAGCTGTAGATTGGTAGGTTTGGAGGAACAAGGAGCAGTAGGAGAGAGAGCTCGGAGGCAGAAATGCCATTCAAGTGTGAGGGTGGTGGGATCTCTCCCTTGTGCACAGCCCGTTCTGTTCCTTCTTTGTTCCTCCTTTGGAAAGGCATCCAGGTGGTGCATTAGTTCCCATTTGGATCAGTCTTATCATTACAAACACACTGAAATGTGACATAATTATGCTGTTTGCAACTACCAGAGCCAAGAGGTGGCTCAGGTGAATGCCTTATTTCAGTACACAGAGACAGTCTAAAATGTATTATCTTGTTAAAAATACATTTTCAAATCAAACCAATGATAGAACCAAGGCAGTTTTAAGAGGTGAAAGAATTTTGTACTGCATCTAGAAAACTTTTTAAGAGGTCTAGAACGATCTGGGGAAGTTGCAAGCTGATTTAACCACTGAAACATACTGCCTGGGATTTGTGGTCTGTTCATCTAGCCAGCTTCTCAGCTTCAGTTTCCTGCATAATTCAGCTGAATTTCCAAAACCACTTCTTTGTAAGGTGCTTTATGCTCTTGCATTCATTCTGTCAGTCGCTAATTCGAGAGTATGGTTTTTGAACAAAGGTGGGTTCCGTGTTTTACAGAAGTGATTGCAATTTACTCCTCCAGATTAACTGTGTGATCCATCATCCTACAGCATCCTTTCCACAGCAGTGTCTTAAGTGATGACTTATTGCAGGTTTGCAAAGAGATGTGAATGGTACAGAAAAGGCAATTTACTTTTCTCTCTTGGACTGAATTTATTGTTTACTAATTGGGATGTCATGTACAATGAATTATTCAACAAAAAAGACAGTCAAAAGGAATGTCAGTAATGAAAACCAAACAAAATCATTGCATCATTGGTTCAAGTTCAAATAGTATTAATTGGGCTAAATGTTTGCATTTGTGGAAGACAGGTAATTATTTTTCAAATAATCCATGATAATTCTTGCTCAATTTATTTTCTCAATTGAAAATAGACTTTTTCTAAAAGAAGTGAAGCTCAGAGATAGTGCATTAATTTTTACATGCAGTAAAAATGTTATTCTTCCTAAAGGATGCATTAAAGTATTTTGACTGATATTGCCACAAGATTCTTTTCCTCCTCTTCTCTTTAATTAATTTTCAGCCACTAAAGCTTGCTTCATTTTTCCACAGGAATGTAGTACGTACTGCAGCTCTCTGGGTTATGCAGGGAGAGAATACACCATGTAGAGCATAAATGTGTGAAAAATCTAGAGAAAGAAGAGAATAAATTTGTCAATACATCTTTAAGCAACAGCGTTCCATTGTACCAGAATCTTCTACTGATAGGAGCAAAATAAAGATTATTTTTTTTCTTTGTTTCCTCTCCCATTCCTAGATGTCTGTATAGTGTTGAGACCTTGGAAACTGGCAATCAGGTTATGCTGAACATAAACTTTGCCACCAAATAGACTGACTGTACCTAAATGAACCACTTTTTTTCATATGTTTTCATTCATTATTGTAAGACTGAAAAACTGTATTATAGGTCCAGTTATCAGTGGTTCACTTCCAAAGTGGATATGTAGTTTTGTGCAATATTTTCATTTAGGACCCAGGAAATGGAGATTTGCAGATTGCAGCTACGTAATGTCATTCAAGGAAATTAAAATAGGCGAGGTTTAAAATTCAAAACAATGTGACAAGTTGGAAAACTGGTCTGAAAGAAGTGAGACAGAAGAGCAGTAGGGACAGGTGCAACACTGTGAACTTGGACAAGGATGGAGAACAATGAATTATGAAAAAAATGCACAGAAAAACACTGAGGTTTGTCATTTGTCACTGGTTGAATATTAGACACATTATCAGGCTATTACCAAAAATCATATCTCATACCTGGGATTTAAAAATAGCAGCAAATGCCAGACCAATGTAAGGTGTTTTTTTTCTCGTTTTCAGGAGAGGTGTGCAGGTTGCTTGCCCTCTTTTAAAGCAAGTTTTATTTCTTTATTATTTTCCACATGGTGACTCCTCTTTCCAGCGTTCATTTTCTGTGCCTCGTGCCTCTGATCCTTCACGGCCTGTTGGAACCAGGCAGAGATTCTAACAGATGGTTCTGCTGAACCAAAGCAAACCAAATCAACCCAGGAAGGTTTTGGCATAGCTGTTAACTGGAACATCACCTGGAGGATGCTCCAGGTAATCCACCAGCTGCACTCAGGAACAGGATAACCTCAGCTGGAGCACCAGCTGAAGGAGCTGCACAAAAGAGAGACAAAAAGGCCAGAGTGCTTATGAACAGCTGAAATAACTCTGTTAAAGGACCTACATAACAGCCCTGAGGCACAGAAAAAGCCACTGCACCAAAAAACTGGAATAAACTGCTCCACTTTCAGGGAATAAGATGGAAAGCAGTGGACTTGAACTGCAGCAAAGTGCATTTAAGTTTGCTGTTGGGAAAGACTTCCTACTAGTAAATGTTCTTTTAATTGTTGTACTCAAGCAGTAAGAAATCTTCCCCACACTGACTCAATCCAAACTCTAATATTGCAGCATGAAATTAGAGCGGAAAAGCATCTTCTGGTACCACAAGGTCAGCCTCCTAAAAATGCCTTGAAGAACTGTCCTGTGCTAAACACAGGCCTAACAAACAAACCAACCATCACTTTAATAGCTGAGTTTAATTGAAATTTTTAAAAACAGTCTATTACTGACAGTAATGGAAAAGGCTGAGGCTCACAAAAATATTCAGAAAAATCCATTTCAAATGCATTGTCTCATTCTCTAGTCTAAGTTCTGTAAGATTAGGGATGTCACACAGTATAATTAATACATAAAGAAGAGGATAAATTCTAGCCTTCAGTTATGGAATCATAATCAATGCATTAGTGTGCAAATCCCAGTATGTTAAAAAGCACAGTTAAAACTACTTTGGGATTATTCTAGCTAAAATGTACATGAGAAATGTAAATCATCATTAAAACATTTATTCCCTACTTCATTAAACATGCGGTTTGCTGTTTTTTATTTTAATTACTTTTTAATAAAATCTAATCACCCTGAAAGACACTGCATGGACATCTGAAGGGAAAGAAGATCTTTGTTTGGCTACAAAAGAACTGCAGGACAGGAAAAAGAAAAGCACTTTGCAATGTCTCAATCTGATTTAAGAGATTACCTAGAAATTGCTGAGACTGGTAAGAAAGATGATGGTGCTTTTGGATTTGAGTGTATGGATTCTAACCAACAACCACATGGAATAAAATCAAAGCATTTTGTAAAATTTCATGAACTATCATTTTTCAGTTATGCTGCATCAAGAAACCACCAAGGAGAGAAAATTAGAATTATTTAATTTTAATGGGTTGCAAACCAATTTTATTTACCTTCTTTTTGTACCTTTATTTAACATTTCTCCACTGACAGAAGTGGTAGTCACCATTTAATATCCTCTCCATGCTTTTCAGCCTTGTTTTTAGGTTTAACACCCAAATAAGATGAAAGATAGCTAAATGCTGTGGAACAAATCTACAGCAAATGTCAATCATCACACTGATTTTACATCAATTTCATACTTGGAACTATGCATGAAGAACTGAAAGCTCACTACAAATCTTCCTATATATTTAATATTCCAAGACTGAATATAATTTAAATTGTCTGACTTTCAGCTCACAAAATCTTGGTACCATAAATATTAAAAGTGTTATAAATATTGATTTTAAAATATTTGGGTTTTTTCCTGTAAATATAATAGATGTAATATATTTTCAGCAGAACATCTGTCAGAAAAGCTTTCGAATAGATGCTACAAGAAGTGGTTGTCTACCGTGGATGGGTACAGGAAGGCACATAAATGTTTTTAATAGTGATTCCATAGGGAAATGGCAAGGCAAAAGTAGCTCTTCACAACAAGAGAAACAAAACTCCATTATGTGGACTGCTGATGGTCGAATGATAGACAAAATTTTGAAAAAATGGAAGTAGGAAAACACAACTATGTCAATGATCAAAAATCAACATGGTATCATCTGTGCTGAGGTCCCTCTGGCCAAAATGGGGATGTTAGCAGTGAACAAAGATATTTTGTCCATTCTTATTGTCCAGCTAATCTGGAGGATTACCTTGATTAGCAGAAATGTGTGATGATGAAAACGCCTCCAGATTTCCTGATGGTTTTTCTCCTGGTCTTTTATTGATGAATTAGATAAGACATGGAAACCAAAAATTCAGGTAAAACTCCTTTTTTTGTCACAATAAACCCAGCATTACATACTGTACAAATCTAACCTAACTGGAAGCACAGCATTTATTTCTGGTACTGCCTTTTGCTCAAGAAAAATTTGATTAAAGAGAGCTTTGTTGGTAAATACGTGCTGAAAACCGATCATGCAGTATCTGAGAACAAGGCACAACACCACAGCAGCATAAATGAGATTAAGTGGTGGGTCCGAGGGAAAAAGTAGGCAGAGTAATTGATTATGTATAAAATTGAGACATTTGTGTGATTAATTTCTTCTGTAACAACCTAGTGTTCTCTCTTTCTAAGTAAAGGATCATCAACGGCCATGAAGAGGAACTGGATCTAATTAATAAAATGACTCCTCCATTTCCCGAACGTTCAACCTCAGAAAGCAATGTGCTGTTGATAAATGTGAAATGTGTTTGGGTCTGCTGATCAATTCTCCCTTTTAGATACTCACAAGTGCTTTATGTTCCTTAGCTTAAATTAACTTTGCCCATCCAAATTGGATGAGTTGTTTAATGTGGTTATATAGTGCTTTCTGAATTACTCTGTTTGTATGTGAATATTCATTGCACACCATTCCAAAGGGATTATTAGCAGAGCTTGTGTCACCTGCATAGTCATAGGGATTTTTTAAATAATCAGCAATCTAAAGAAATATTTCCTCTTTTCTTCAAAATAATCAATATTGCTGAAATTATGGGTACTTTGCGGTGTTGCAACCTGTTGTTTAGATAACTTTAGTGTTGAATGTAATTAAAGTGACATGTTGCAACTAGGAGAATTAAGAACCACAAACTGGGCAGTTTAAAATAATTAGACAGTGTTAGCAGTGGCTAACAGTATTAAAAGGAAGAAAGACTTGTAAATTGGCATCTTTAAAGGAGTTCTTGTTAGATTCACAGGCTCCAAAAATCGTGTTAAGGGATAATTATGCTCTTTTATTTATCAGCGAGCTTGTGGGAAAAAAAAAAAAAAATGGTTTGGCCCTGGAGCAGGGGGTGCTTCTCTGGTTTGTTTTGGCTTTTTTAAGGGGAGAATGGTTTAACTCCAGGAGAACTGAGCTGCTGTGTTGATTAACTGACTGCTTACCAGCGTTCACTACTCATTTGTGGTCCACCACATCGCTCTGCTGTTGGCAGCAGAGAACACTGTCCCCAGGGTTTGTGCTGTTCCAGGATAAGTTCCTGGAACTTCTGCATATTTCTTTCACGCATTTGTCTGCTTCATAATGTGCCTTGTCCTGACAAGCAGTAGCTGTGTGATTTTAATGACACATTGAATGAGACCAATCCGTGGGGTTTGTACTTTTTTCTGAGACCTCTGCATCAACAGGGTAAGCTTTACCAGGTGACCACTCAGACTCTTTGGGATTGCACTAGGCTGTAATTGTGTTACTTTTTTTTTGCAGTGCACACCGCACAGAACTAGATAATTTACTAATTGTTATAAATTCTAATAGTATTGACAACTTTGAAGAACTGCACTCAGTTGATAGCGTTGTTTTGAATTTCTGGTGGTGTACCCTTTTGGCCAAGGTATCCTGGGATGCATTGGGAACAGCAAGCCCAGGAGGATGAGGGAGGTGATCCTGCCCCTCTGCTCAGCCCTGGTGAGGCTGTATCTGGTGTGCTGTGTCCAGCTCTGGGCTCCTCAGGACAAGACAGACATGGAGCTCCTGGGGCAGGTCCAGCAGAGGGTGACAGATATGATTAAGGGACTGGGGCATCTCTCTTACAAGGAAAGACTGAGCTGGGCCTCTTCAGCCTTGGGACAGCTGAGAGGAGACCTCCTCCATGTGTGTGTCTGAAGGGAGGGGTCAGGAGGACAGAGCCAGGCTCTTCTCAGCGGTGCCAAGAAGCAACGGGCAGAAACTGATGCCCAAGAAGTTCCACCCGAACATGAGGAAGAGCTTCTTGACTGTGCAGGTGACCATGCACTGGAACAGATCACCCAGAGAGGCTGTGGACGTATTCCAGACCCAACTGGATGCAATTCTGTGCCATGTGCTCTGGGATGACCCTGCTGAGCAGGAAGGTTGGACCAAGACCCACCGTGGTCCTTTCCAGCCTACCCATTCTGTGATTCTGAGATTCTATATTCTACTCTGTAATTCTGGGAAACACCAAAATGTATTTGCTTCTCAGCACAGATGTTTAGACACCTGTATTAAGGACTTGCAACATTAGCAGATACTGAAATATGTTCTGATAGTAATAGCAGGGTCTGGAGAATTGGGAACAGATCAGTTTTTATCAGCCAGTGAACGATTTATGTCATATTAAACCAGCATGACAACATCTGGTAGCAAAAACTATTAGTGGGAAATTGTGAGTAGTGAAATAAGCCTGATGTCCATGGGTGGGAATATCATATCAATTTCCTTCACTTCTTATTACTGAAAGCAGCTTTTATCTCTACATCCTCTTCTCTCTGATGGTCAGATGATATCTTCATACCTGTTTTGAGTTGCTGCAGCTACCACTGATGGCACAAGTGACATCTTGGACAAGGGGTTGGATGGGAATTTGTTAATAGAACATAATTAAATTATAGATTTGGATTAGGTTCTGATTGTATGGACAGCTGGCATTGGATTTAGGAAGTTTAACAGAATTTTCGTATTGCAAGTTCAAGTTTTACAAAAGGTCTCTGCAGCTGCACTGAGCTCCTCAAGTATTTGTATTATGAGTATCAAAATAAATAGATGCACTACATAGCAGTTGTAAGCAAAACTAAAAGATGGGCTAAGAGTAAAAAGATAACTTTTTAAATGCTGTTTTATAAATTTGTTAATAGAGCTTAATAAGTTTCTGGTGTATTAAAACATTTCACCTAAGGGAGACATACTTGTCCACATCTACCAGAAATTAGCATATCTCCATTCAAAAATCCCTTTATCATCCCGTGGATTACTTGTGAATGAATCCTATTTATATCAGATTGCTCCTGCACTGAAGGTATCTCTCATCAACAAAGGGACTGATAAGGAGTCTGTTCTGCTGCCACATCTTCTCTGGAGTTCTGTAATCAACAATCTCACCTGAGCTGTGTCTCATGCATCACCTGGGGGTTTTGGGCGTGATCCAGAGTAGTTTATTAAATTATCACTTCAGTCTAGTTCTCAAAAATGTCTTCCACACAAATTATTTTTAATTTATACTTATTCACACAGCCTCACTTCCAAACAAGTGCTTGAACTTAAGATAGTACCATTGCTTTGAGTAGTCTATTTAATTTAACAGCAGTCACAATAAAGGAAAAAATATGTTTGGGATTACTGATTGATGTTGTACAAAATGAGCTGTCATTTTTATTATCCACCTTAAGGCTTAGAGGACAGCAGATGATCTGAAGTTTGTCACTGAAGAAAAACAACTCTCTTTGAAAAGGAGCTTTGTACGTGGTCTGTAGTTTGGTTGGTTTATAAAGGAGTCTATTTAATTTTCCAGATACGACTGTATACAGAAATACCATTCATCAAAGCTTCCCTGGGTGGTCAGGCTAAGTTAGAAAAGTGGAGCTACCACTGATGATGAGATGGAGAAAAGTTTCTGCCTTGCCCTGCAGTGCACCCAGGCAGCAGTGCAGGGCTGCTTGTCTTGTTTGGTTGGGTTTGACACCAAATCCTGCCCTGGACTCACTAAATGACTGGACTAACAGAAAAGGACTCAAGATCTTAAGCATCCATTCAGGGTGGGATGAAGTGAAAGGAATCTGGTCACCCACACAAGACTGTAACTCTTTAACTCCTTTAGTTCTAGGAGCTCTCACAGCAGGTATTTCTCAGTCCACCCTCCGGGAGATGAACTGCTGCCAGGTTATCCTTTATTATGTGGATCATACAGTTTGCTGCAATGCCTGTCCCTGAGCTACCCTGAGGAGATACTGAGACATAATAAACTTTGCTGTAACAGGTATTAGGAAGGTGCTGCTTCTTCCTCGGAATGGGGAGCAACCTCTGTGTCTGCAGACCCGGAAATGTACGTGGAACATCTGCAACCCAACAGCTGCTGAATGTCACTTTGGCTGGATCAAGGGCTTAAAATGGGCTTGAGTAATCTCCTGCAGCTCTTGCTTTTAGAAAGTACATCTGTGCTGACAGTTTTTCCACCAACAAACTCCCATACATGTTAAAACGATAAACAAAGTAGCCTAAAATCAAGGTGATAATGGAAGATCCTGGAAAGCTCAAAGATACTCCAAGTTGAAATGATACTTGCAGAGCACTTCGGTGTAATTAATGGCTTGGGGAGAAAAGTTTCTCTCGAGCCCATAAAGCTGTCTCGTTTGTGATGTGCCTCTCTACCAGGGAGCTGCTGAAGTTTTACCTCCCTGAGCTGTGTGTATTCCAGTGTTTTGTGACAACCATGAGCACATTACAGTCATGCTTTGAAGTTTTAAATGCTGTCTTGCCAGGGGATAATAGACATTCAATTTTCACTCGTCATATAGAACCCAGTAAAATAGTTAGTAAAATCAGTAGGGGGCTTCTGTGGATTTAATAGTTCTTGTTTTAAGATCATAATAAACTACACACAGAAACTAAGCCATCAGGTTACTAATAATTATTTTTCCTGTAATTATTTCAAAAATAGCTCCTTTGTATGACATACATCGATTTTATCTGTTTCCTAAATGATCTTTTGCCATTTTAAAGTGATTAGAAAGCTATTTACCCATGCAACCATGCAGGGAATGGCATGCTCTGTATTAGGAAATAATAGCTTAAAAAGGAAAGCAGTATCAATTATTAGTTCAAGCAAGGGGAAAAAAATTACAAAAACAAACAAGAAAATTATTTGTTACCCACTGAAAAGACATTTCCTGGAAAAAGGGTACTTATTTTTTTAATAGTTACTTTCTCTCTCTGATTTGTCTCACAGTCCTTCATTCAGACTCACACAGCCTTTGTCATCTAATCTTTGTATCTCACCTTATACATTATATATTGGCAAAAGTGCTGATAAGATTTTCATTTATTGAATTAATATTTGTCTCAAATATTTTCAGACTATTTTAACTGAAATAGTGTGTCAAAGTTTAGCAGTTGTTAAGTTTTGAATATTTTCATCGTATAGAACATAAGGAGAAAATGTACATGTTAAAGTATAAAATTGACTTTAGGAAATAAATTAGATGTGCACTGCTAAATGATCAGTTTTGGGGGACTAAGATTAAAAACAGTTGAGGGATTTTAAAGCACGAAAAATATTGGATAAATATCTTATTAAACATTTTTTCTCTTAAAAATTAGCCAGAGTAAAACAGTTTAGAATTAAACAGAACAACTTAATTTTGCCTTTTAGTTTCTCTGAACAACAAAAAGAAGTTGGTGTGATCTTTTCCACGGGAAATAAATAAATAAACAATTTGTAATGTAGTTGCATTTTTGTAAACCAGAAGTATTTACAGTGCCAGAGAGCTTCAATTCAATGATATATTGTATCAGGTTAGGTTCCAAGAACTGAAAACCAAAAGAAATGACAAAAAGGCATTGTCAGGTTGGGACTGCAGGAAAATGAAAGCAAATAATATTTAGTTCCAGGTACAATGAATAAATTACAGAGAAAATATATGTACCAGAAAGTATCTACCTTAGCTAAAGGAAGGCAAAAAAATTAAAATAAGTGTTGGTGGGAAGGGCAGAAAAAAGGGAAAATGAGTTTATGCTGATGATCCAAATAGAAGGTGAGCACTTGAGAAACCTGATTGCTGGAATAGGTAAAATTTCCAGATTAGTGAATGAAGGAAGCACTGCAAACGTAATGTAAATGATTCAATACAGTGTTTTACAAATTTCTACATTCAAAATTAATCTAAACTACCTTGGTTGACAGATTTGCATTAATTTTAAATGGACTGAAGAACTAAACAAAGAGCTATGATAGAACATAAGATGATAAACTGAAAGGAAGTGCTTAGTTTGGAACTGTAAATATAGGTGGTGAGTCCAGTCTTAACTTATATCTTCTTTAATGATCTGGAAGAAGAAATATGCAGTATATAAATGGCTTTTCAGCTTCATAGTGAATGACACTGAAGCACAAACTTCCAAAAGGATAGAGGGAAGAGTACAAAGGCAGATCATGAAACATTCAATACATAGGAAGTAAGCCTGTAGAAAATCATTAACCTGAGAAGAATATGTGCCACAATCCATTTGGAAGAGAAAACATGATTGAAATGGTCTCCAGAGGGGTTTCAAAGATCTTTTTGTTGTTGTTGTTCCAGCTTTTACTCTCACAGACTATGAGCTAACCAACTCCTTTTCCAGTTCCTTCACCCTGAAACTCTGAGCCTTTCTCCTTATTCTTCTATGCTGAGAATAACATTTTTCGGTCCCTTGGAAGGATTTTACTCCTTAAAGGTTCTTATGTAAAAGCTTTGAACTTTAGGATGGTCCTGTAAGCCACAAGAGTTGCAAGAAGAGCAACCATTTTATTTGAATTTCACAAAGAGACATTAGGGCAAAGAGAGGAAAGCAATTTCTCATCTGTGTGTGGAAGGAGAATAAAACCTCTGGACTGCAATGAAGGAAGAAGATGCAAAATTAAATGTTCTAAAATGGAAATTCTCATCAGCAGAAGAAAACAGGAAGGTGAAGATCTACTACCAAGGCATTCATTCATTGATACCGAGGCATTCATTCAACAGGCAACTTCTCTGGCAAGAAAATTAATCACTTCCCCAGCCAATCCTGACTCTGCCAAGTGGGATTTGCTGGGCATAGGAGATTGTTCTTACTTTGCTTGAAAACTGCAGCTGGTTTTCCCTTATAACTTGTCTCAGGTTCCATAATTACTTTTCAGTTGTGTTGTGACAAAGTGCTAAACCCCAAAGTAGTGTGATATAGGATATAGTAGCTTTGCAAACTTGCATTCTGGGCATCAATACACAGGGAATATTTGTGTCATTTTCAAGAGAACTAAAGAATATAATGAAATTACTTAAGCTCAGATCTTTGCAGATTACCTAAACTTAATAAATTGTAGGTCAAGAAAAGTTTGATTCATTTTATTTTGTTTTCTGCATGGTTTATTGTGTTTGAGGAACTCCAACTTTGTGTGAGTCTTTACTAACTCCTCAGGTAAAAGAAAGCAGATGGCCATCTGCCTCCGTTTCTGGTTATTTATTTTATATTTTAGAATATGTCACATCTTCCTAAAATGGATTTTTCTGTGATTGATTTTCTCTGACTGATCACAGAAGAGCTTTTGGTGTTTCAGGGCTTAACCACTGCAAAGTATATCAATGGAGAGCCTGTGGCCTCCTGCCTGAAAACATACCTGAGGCATGTATTAATGGACCAGTAAAACATGGCCTGTCATACCTTCATGTTATATTCCCATTCCATGTGAACAAGCCTGCTTCCAGAGTTTGCCACAGGCAATCTGGTATTTCAGCTCTGTGTCTGTTTTAATCTCTGATAGATTTTATCCACTTTCTGTCAAGTCCTGAACACTGGTATTATGAAGTGGGTTTTTTCATGATCATTAATGCTTTACTTTAGTTCTGTGTTTTTTGCAGTGTCCCTTTATCTGAATCCTTTAAACAGGATCCATTTATATAAAAAACCCACACTTGCTTCTTGCTGATGACTGGAAAAGTTAAAATACCACTTGCTTTATTTCACTGAAATTTTGGCAAGTATCTGATTTAGCTGCAGTTTAGGTAGTTCTGCAGTTTCAATGCATAAGAAACACTTGTTTGCCAATTATGACTCTTACAACATTAGCTTATTTTGGCACCTATAGCAATTATCCTTCTGTTGTGGCCCAGCCCTGAAGGTGGGGTGACTGAGGGCCTTGTTAATAGGTCCCTTGGGGCAGGTTAGAGTGAAAAAACATATATATGGCAGGTTTAGTTTAGAATAATTTGGCTGCAATAGAAAGGAGGTATGTAGTGTAAGAAAGTCACTTAAAGGAAATATATAAGGAAAGAGAGGTGTCACCACCCGTGAATCCAGCAAGGAGACTTGATTGCTGCAATTTAGGTGTCCACTGGTGTCCCCAGGGGGAGAGTTTTACACTGCTTGATGCACACACATGTGCAGTCCACTGGTCGAAGGCCCCAGAACGAGTCTGAGGGCACTTCGGGGGTTTTTGATGATTTATGGCCCTTTCTAAGAAGTGACCTCCCACGTCAGCCCCTTGAGCCAGTTATGTCTTATCAGAAAGGATGAATATCCCCAGGCCTATGTGTGAATGTCCCAGTACCTCCCCTGGGGGGAGATTTACATCTGAGCCAGTTGTGTAAGAGAGGACATCTGCAGGATAAAAAGCGTTATCCAACCCCGCAGGATCTACTTCTTGTCGGCCTGTTCCCTTATCTGGCTCAAAAGCCAGCTCGTTGCTAAACAAAGGTGGGTTTGTCATGCTCATCCTCGGGTTTTTGGTGCTCA